>OY757907.1:62345402-62647902 GCA_963585895.1 Sepioteuthis lessoniana
ACACAGAGAAGACGTGAGACGTGAACTGCATAAGAATGCTACGAGATATTTTGAAAAAATCCAAGAAGCAATATTCCACGAAACAACAGCTGTACTGCCACTTACTTCCAATCTCTAAAATCATCCAAGTAAGACGAGCAAGGCATGCACTTCACTGCTGGAGAAGCAAGGGTCGAACTCATAAGAGGCGTTTTCCAATGAAACCCTTCGCATGGTTGTGCCAGTGATGGCTGATCAGCAAGAACTTACCTTCAGCAGCTCTAAGTGGACACAGGATGTAGTTAGGAAGACCTGCCTGAAGCGATGGATGATAGGAACGGACAAGAGAGAGAGAGAGAGAGAGAGAGAGAGAGAGAGAGAGAGAGTCAGGGAAATCCATGCTGGTCGTGTGACATGATGAGGATGACGATTTCAGTCATATTTCTTTGTATTCTGATTACTATTTATGCCTTGGAATATCTCGAATCTTTTCCTTCGATTTCTTAGTTATATCGCCCTTGTAGAGTTGTTTGTCTTTCGATTAAATCCGAGGCCAGGAAGTAAAATCACAAAATTGCAAATACTAGTCCAAAACAAATAAAGACATTTCAAAATTCTTAATTTTCGGTAACAAAGAATTTCGAAAATGTATGCATATTATATATCTTTTCATCTTTTCATTAGCCGACATTAAATAGAACGAACAGAAAAGTTCTACAAATGAAAGGAAAAAATCATGGGTACTACATTTAATGGCTATCCCTGCACAACAACCACCTTATGCTATAGGCCAACCAATGTCAGTGATGGAACGGACATCATTACCTTCTCTAATGAACTATCGTCCATTGTCCTACTCATTCACAACTACAACGTCCTAATCATCGTTGGAGACATGAATGCTCAAATAAGCAAAGAAGGAAATAATAAATTATGAATATCTATCTGAGTTTTCTCTCGAGCACTGGCTTGCATGCCTAAACACTAAATTCCAAAAAAGAAAGGGAACGCTAGCGACTTGCACCTACCGAAATAACTCTAAAGCACAGCTAGATTATAAATTCATGAACAAGAAGTGGCTAACCAGCGCTTTAAACTATAAGGCATAGTTCTCTTTTGGAGAACTATCTCCCGATCACAGAATTGTTTCAGCAAAAATCCGCTTGAGTCAACGCAGAAAGAAAATGGGAAAGTTTCACGATATAACTGCACCTCATTTACAATTGTGATATTAGTAATCAATAAACGGTAACTGTAAGAACAAGTTTGATAACCAACAGGAGATATCTGAAAGACTTAATGAAAAGACTTATTTAATGAATATGAAAACTTCGTAACTGCCCATACATAAACAGCAACCGAGTACATACCAACCAAACCACGATCCATATATAGAGTTCCCTGGGAGTCAATTACAGTTAGGGAAAAACGAGATAACATCGAAAACCATCCTTACTAAATAAAAGAAACCCAAAAAAATGCCAATGCACATAAACTCGATAAAGTCCTGTGAGAACTAAATAAAATATACCAAAAAGAAAAAATACAACGCATTCAATGTTAAATCAATTAAATCGGAAATTTAGGAGAATATAATCAATCACGATAGGCATGACTGACAGTAAATGATGTAAGCGAGAGGTAAGGTAACTCCAGAACAAAAATAAAAGCTGTCAGTCAAAAAGAAATACTTTAGAAATGAAAAGAATATTTCAAGAATCTACTTACAAATCCTTGGCCACCTCTGGTGGTGTAACGGTTAGCAAGCTAGACTTGCAAACCTACATGAGTGAGTTCGAGTCTCATTGGGCGCCCCATTCATTCGGCCTTGTACCACGTCGAAGCAAAGTGCTTTGTAAATTACTACTTACAAATCCTCCTGAAATCATAGATAATACTACCGAAAAAATCATTAATGGTTTACTAGACATCAAACAAGGACAGTTTACGATGGAAGAACTTGACGTAGTACTGACAAAAGTTCAAACAGAAAAACTGCAGGCCTCGGCGAAAACTCTTAAAAATATGGAAGACAAGAAATTTTGACGACATACTTTGTCGATTATGCAACATGTCTTTTAACATAACACAATAGAGAAATGGACGAAAGACTGCTTCCACTCCATTTCCAAGAAAAGCGACCTCGAAATCACTAAGAACTACAAAGGCAGAGGCCATACAGCTATAAATGCTAAGGTTTATGATGCCCGGCTACTTAATCATATCCGACCTGAAGTCGAGAAAATTCTGAGGAAAAATCAGAAGTTTCGGAAAAATCGATCCACAATCGCTCAGATTCTGACTATCCGTCGTATCATCGAAAGAGTTCGTCAAAAATATCTCGTTGCAACACTATTGTTGGTAGATTTTTCCAAAGTATTTGATTCCATATGCAGAGAAAAGATGAAGCAAATACACAACATGTTCTTCCCAAAGACACTGTTACTGCTATAACGATGATTTACAAAAACATGAAGCCATGGTTAGCTCACCTGATGGCGATACCGTCTTCTTCGACATTGTCGTTGGAGTCTTGCTAGGAGATACATTAGCACCATATATATTTATAATCTACTTTGATTACGTACCATGAATATCAATAGATCTAATACAAGAAATTAGTTTCACATTAAAGACAATAAGCAAACGATATCCCACAGAAACAATGACAGATGCAGAGAACCAGTACTTCTTACAAATACACCTGCACAACCCGAATCCATGCGTATGGTCTGGAGCAAGCAGCAAGAAATACTTACCTTTACGTGAACACAAATAAAACAGAGGTCATATGTTTGTAATAAGGAACCTTTTCCACTTAAGGTAACAAATCTCTGAACTTAGAACAGTTCACGTACTTCGTGAGCAATATCTTATCTATGGAAATCTAATCTCTCTGAAAAAGTAAAAGCGACACTATTTCCAAGCTGTACATGTATTAGTACTATAGTATGGATGTACCTCTGGGATTCTAATGAAACGTATGGAGAAAGGCTAAATGGGCACTAAATAAAAATGTTATGCGCTGTTTTCACTAAATCCTGGAAGCACCATCTTACAAACAATAAAAGTAGGATAAACAAGACACGTATGCGGTTGTTTTATTAGTTGCGTAAGTTCTATGCCAAATCAACCCTTATTGGTAATTCAAAGGCAAATCCTATATATATATATATATATATATATATATATATATATTGCGAAATAATAGTTTGTTGTTGGCATGTTGTTTGTGGCTTGAAATATCCATAAAATTGCTTTTCTTCCTATTTTTCTAGTCTGTTGATTCTTGAGTTATTTCTGTTGTTTATGGTCGCTGTAATTATCCTTTCTTTGCTCTTTTTATGTAGTCTTCGAGTCGTTGTATCGATGTCTTCAATGCTGGCGACTCTTCTTCCTCCTTCTTTTCTTGACACATATAGTCTCTCTATGTTATCTCTGGGATATAAAGCCTTATACATCGACATGATTTTTCTTGTTCTCTGGTCCGTTTGTTGATGTTCTTTCCTCGTCCACTTTGAGAATTGTCTCGAGTATCTAACAAGAGGGACAGCCAAGGTGTTTATCCTTTCGATTAGATTTCTGCTATATAGTATTGTTTCGAGTAGTTTTTTCGTTCTCCTGAGATATTCTTTTTAATTTTTTTTTATTTCATCTCTGCTTGTTTGATGGGGTCCGCTTCCGATATTCCTAAGTATGTGTAAAGTTTCCTTTTCTCCGGGAGTTCTCATTTTTTAAACATGATTTAGAAGTTCTATTCCATCCATCATTTGTCGTTTTCCTCTTCTCATTATTAGCATGGCAAATTTTTACCCGGCTCCATCGATATATCCCCCCTCTATATCTACACTGACTGTATTAGGGTTTCCAATTCTTTTTCTGTTTGGGCAAACAGTTTGATGTCGTCCATGTATATTAAGTGGTTATTTTTTTCTTGCGATTTAGTAAGTTTCAGCATTTCCTAAGTATGTGATTGAGTGGAACCATAGCTATTACAAATATTAATGGTGATAGTGCATCTCCCTTGAATATACCTCTCTGAATTTTTCCACAGGTAATTTTTTTCCTCCTCAGTCAGTTTCACTTTACAGTCTTTCAGGGTTTCCTCGATGAACTTAATGACTTCGTCGGTTGTCTTATACATTTTGAAAACCATAAAGTATTTTGTGTAGTCTATCCACGCCATAGCAAGATTTTTTCCGTTTCGTTTTGTTCTCCTAGATGATGTATTCATGAATGTATAGTAGCTCTCCGGTTCCTCTTGTTGACTAGTGGTATGTTTTCTGCTCTTCGGGGAACAGTCCACGGCTCATTAGCGAATGGTAAATCTCCTCCCTAATTTGTGCCGTTTTCCACATCATCAGTAAACACATTATGGGTCTGTAGTTGTTGGGGACGGTCGCTTTTAGAGTCTTTTTGAATCAGGATGGTCTTTCCTCAGGTCACCCATTCTGGTGTGCCTGTTTCTTTCAGGCATCTATTCATTTCGATGACCAATCTGTCGTGGGTGAAAGTATACCATCATCACCTGGCGTTTTCCAATTTGGTACTTTTTTGAGTGTTGTTCTGAGTGAATCGAGGTGTATTTTGCCTTAGGGCCTTTTTCGAGTCCTTGTAGCTTTTTTTCCGTGTTGTTTATCCATTCTGCCTTTCTTTTATGTTCTCTCCGTTCCAATATTTTGGTCCAAAATTGTTTTGCTTCCTTTAATTTGATTGTTTGTATGTCTTCGTGTATTCTGCTCCCACTTGATCGTAGAATTTTCATTCGTTGTTTAGGAATTTCCGTTTTTGCTTGCGTTGGTTGATCCTATCTTTATATCTTTTTAGTCTTCCTTCTTTCGCCAGTACCTTCTGATTTATCGCCTCGGGTTGTATAGTTTGTTTTAATTGTTGTGTTGATTTTCTCTTCACGTTCCAACATATCTCATGTTTATCTTTTTGTCCTTTTTGCTAATTGTAGTAGATTTCTTATCTGCGTTTCCAATCTAATTTTCCATCCACGTTTTGATTTTCCGTTCTTGTTCTTCAGGGGAACACCGATTTTATCAAACTAATTTCGTTCCTGCCTAGATTAGTTCGTTTAATCCTGTGATATTGTTCGCTGAAATATATGTTAATAATTTGTTTATTATTTCAGTTTCTGATTTGAATATTTTTCAGTCTTGGTTCCTGAGAGATGTTAAAGTGGTTTTCTTTTCAGATATAACTCTTTTTATAACCTCTTCATTTAATTTTTCTTTTTGTGTTAGTGTTTGTTCTGTTGTGTGGTATTTCGATTGCTATTACTTTGCGTTTCAATTTGGTTGGAGGGTTCTTGTTTTTCAGTATTTAGCGTCATGATTATTGTATTTGGGTCTTGTTGCCTTGATTCTCTATTTATTTGTTGTTGTATTTCTAATATTTATGGTCAGAAAACCAGCCCTTCTTTTTTAATCGGTCTAGCTTTGACAACAATTCTTTAGCTTGATGTCTTAAATCTAGAGTATTCTTCAACAGATTTATATCATTCTTTCTATATATTCTCCTTGTGTTGGGTAGCTCCTCAAATAACAGTGAAATGCACTTTGGTTGTATTCCCTAGTCTATTTTTGTGTTGGTGTCTCCTATTTGTGTGGTTGCTTAGTTAGTCGTTTATGTACCTGGCAACATCCATAGGATGCCGTTCGGGTTCTTTATTTTTGCTATCAAGGGAGCACCGTCCGATCATTTTGTGTGGGTTCCACGTTGTTCTGTCTTTCGATTTATTATTTTCATGGGCAGTATATTGTGGCAGTACCAGATCCAGGGATTGTTTATTACCTGTGCTCCTGTCACAGTTTTGATCAAGTACGCTTTATTCAAGAGAACTCTTAAGCGGGTCAAGAAAAAGAATACAGTGAGGAATGGTTAAGTTTTAAATTAAAGTCCGAATTGGACTCTTTCATTTTTAGTTGGCCTGTTATATTTGCCGATAACTGACATTTTGTACTTTAAAACCTAAACTTTTTAGTGGCGTTATGATTTTGGCTTTGTTTTTAAGAACGTAATATCTTTTGTGTCTTGTTATAGATAAGTGGTTTCGATTTAAAGGTTAGTTATTTGACTTACGCTCATACCTTCTTTCCCATCTCTTCTTTACCTCTTCGAAACATTCTAGCGTTATTCTAAATTTATACTAACCACCTTTCAACATTAAGAGACAAAATAAAAACAATTTTGGACAAAACATGTAATTTTTCGATAATAAAAAAGAGAGAATTCTAAACATATATACCTCTTAATTTCTCACACACGAAAATTATCACAGATAATATAGCAGACCTTCCTTACAGCCATTGTTTCATCTGTCTTCTGAGGAGTGCCATTTCCGATTGGGGTTTTCTTTTATTATTATTATTATTATTATTATTATTATTATTATTATCTCCTCAAGAGTTTTTCACATCATCGTTAGCTGATGGTCTTTCACTGAAGTTTGAGTAACAATTTTCCTCATGTCTCCAGAACTCTTCTCTATTCTGGTCGATCTCAATAATGCAGTAGTTTGAATGGTCTCCACTCTTTCTTTTATTTCCAAGACCGCCAGTCCCTTTATTAATCCTTCAGTGACTGTACCTAGAGCACCAATTGCAATTGGTATACACGTCACTTTATGTTCCAAAGTTTTTCAATTCCCTAACAAGGCCAAGGTACTTATCCTTCTTTTCACTTTCTTTCAATTTTACTCTGTTGTCATCCGGGACAGCAAAGGCCACAATTCTGCAAGTTCTCTTTTTTTATTATTGCTTATTATAAGGTCTGGTCGTCTGGCCGAGATTAGGTGATCCGTCTGTATGTCAAAATCCCATCGGAGTTTGTGTGTTTCATTCTTGAGGACAGATACTAGGTTGTGCATATACAATTTTTTTCCTGTGGTCAAACTTCAATTTCTAATACAATTGCCCACCCAGTTGTGTCTAGTCTTATACTCTTTATTATAATCATCATTATTATCGTTGGTTGGTTAGTCGTTTGGTTGGTTATGCCTCCTTGTGCGTCTTTTCGTTTTACTATTTTCTCATATCAACCTTTTTTTAAAAAAACAATCTGTGTACAAAACATTTACACCATTGATACAATAATTATATACAGATCAAGTTCTATTCAGTAATTTATCCTGAAATTCCCCAAAATACTCACTTAAATTCTTTCTCTTCTCTTCTTTCCTGAAACCATCCAATTCAATCTTAAGATTTTGACCCAATTGCTTTTTTTAATCAGATTAGCCAATTTTTTCTAAAAATATATTAATCTATTAGCAAAAAAAATCCAATTGGTTAGCAGACTTATTTTTTGAAATCTGTCTTGACAGTAAATTTCCAGTTCGAGGAGAAATATTGAAAAAATGTCGACCATAATTAAAAATTCCATTAATTATTTTGAAAGTTTCAATTAGATCACATCTCATTCTTCTTTCAAGTAAAGTAGCTTATCTTAATTTCTCTAATCTCTCCCTGTAATTGTAATCTTTTCCTCTTTTTATAATTGTCATCATCTTGGTTTATATACACAACATTTCGACCGCTATATTTTTCAAAATTCTTAAGAGTTTGTTGTTGGTATTTTCAGTAATTTTCAGGGAATTTCAAACGAAACTCTTTATTCAACCCACAAGCCAAGTTCAAATCCTGGACATGACTACTTGCGTTTTAATTCATAATAATACCTTTGGGAAAGGCCTGATTTCATATTCGCCTGCTATGAGTAAAATTATAGGTTAGACTAGACTCTTTAACCCTGGTCCTCCAACCAACTTAAGAAAAGGAAAACTAAATTTAAACGTAATTTGCTTAAGTTGTCACCTGCCTGTAGGGTAGGATAAATGAATACAAGCTTTTAATTAATTTATTTGTTTATTTATTTCTCTTTTTTGTACTTTTTTATCTCCTTTGATTTTTTTTCTCTTTAGTTTTCCTTTTTTCTCTTTTTTTCTCTTTCTTTTTATCCTACTTCTTTTTATGTTTCTTACTCCTTAATCTTTCTGTCTTTCTTTTCTTTCTCTGTGTCTCTTTATTTCCTCCTCTCTCTCTCTCTTTCTCTTTCACTCTCTCTCTCTCTCTCTCTCTCTCTCTCACCCCTTCTTTGTTTCTTTTGCTATGTATAGATTATTCTCTGTCTGTCTGTCTTTCTCAGTCTTTGTCTCTGTCTCTGTCTCTCTCTATTTCTCTCTCTCTCTCTCTCTTCTTCTTCTTTTTCTATGTATGAATTATTCTATATCTCTCTCTTCTTCTTCTTCTTCTTCTTCTTCTTCTTCTTCTTCTTCTTTTTTGTCTACCTCTCCCTTACCCCTCAGTTTTCCTTTCTTCCCCTCTGTACTATTTCCATTATCTTTATTTCTCTTCCCCCCCCCCAGTGTTTTTTCTCTGGCACACAGGCCTGGAATTGCTTTCGGTTGCTGCTTTGCGAAGTAGTTAACCAGTAAAATAATTAGGGTGGTAATTAATTATATCAATTATTTTATTGATAATTGATTATATTAGTTATCTTATTATTTAGCTTGATGAGGTTTCGGACAGGTCACAAATCTTTGAGTATAAGTGTGGTGTCTCGCAAAGGTCAAATGCATGCACAGGTGGTGACCAGGTTTAAACATCTCACGTCAAAGTAACGTTAGCGAAGATAGGATATGGATAATAAACAAATCAAGATTTGTCGACCAGCGTAGGGAAATAAAAGTTAACACGTGTTCTAATATGACTTGCTGATGCAGTAATTAAGAAGGTATTATATAAGAAAAGATGATTTTTGATTCGGGAGTGTTAAGTTTTGAAACCCAAACAGACAAGTTGGATTAGACGTAGGGCGAATCGTTCAGGATGAGGGGTATATGCCTCTGCAGCTGCAAGCTAGATTCACTCATATGCCCTCACAAGTTCTTCGTCTCTCCTCGTGGTTGCGTTGGACTACTAGAATTGGAAATAGTCTAAATAAATACTTTTTTGTATTCCGAATAAGAGTCGCATTATTATTTTTAACTGTAATATTCAAGATTACAAATGATCTAAATACTGTATATGCTCTTAACGTTGCTTAACGACGGAGATCTACCGAGAACCACTGTTTTCAGTCTTATTTGACAAAATAAAAAAAACTCTTCTTTAGATTCGGTGCAAAGCCGCAAATCGTGAACGAAGATCAAACTCACTACCTGGTTATAATTAATCTTGCTAACTATTACGTTACAACAAAGTGTTATTTTTTTATTTCCTTACAACTTTTCCACTCTTCCTTGTTTTCTTTTATTCGTTTTCTATCTCTTCCTTTATTTATTTCTCTCTTTCTTTACCTTTCTTTTTTCTTCTCAGCGTACTTTTTTATGTTTCTTTTTTGTTTCTCTTTGTTTTCCTCTCCTCTTTTATTTTCATACTCTCTCTTTCACATTTTCTCCATCTTTCTAAACTTTATTGTTTGTGTACTATTTTCTACTCCAATCTATTCTTCTCCACCTTTCTTTCTTTCTTATACTTTTTCCACCAACTTTCTTTCCCTTGTTTATAATTTTCTCGCGTCTTCTCTTCTCTCTCTCTCTCTCTCTCTCTCTCTCTCTCTCTCTCTCTTAAGTTTTATTTCCTCTCCTTACCTGTTTCTTTCTTTTCTTTCCTTCCTTCTTTTTTTTCATCCTTCTTATTATCTCTTATAAATTCTTCTAACAATGCACTTAAAATACCTGAAATCATAAGAAATGAAAAAACATAAAATAAAAATTTTCGCACATTTTTCCATGATTTGTTTAAAATCTTATCAAGCAAGGTCTTTTCTCAAAATGTCTTTATTCCTTTTAATTTCTTCTTTTGGTACTTCGTTTCTTCCCGTTGCTTTCAGCGGTGGGAAAGATGCTGCTCCAAGACATCTCTGTTTCCAGTATTTAAGCGAAGAGCCCTAATAAGATGTCATCAAAATTAGGCTTTCCCCCAAAAAAATTATCTTGAAGAGGAAAAAGAGGTCACTAATGCACATACGTAAAAGATACCACAGGGAACACTCGATCGGGAAAACCCTACACAGTATCAATACTCTCTCTCTCTCTCTCTCTCTCTCTCTCTCTCTCTCTCTCTCTCTTTCTCTTTGCCACTCTGTCCTTTTTTACTACTAGGGTGAATCAGAAGTTTTGCAATATTTCAAGCTATTTCATATTGCATATTTCAAGGATTTCAGCGTCTGTTCATAAGTTATCGCTGGTACTTTGTGAAGGGTCAAGTTTTGCCAACAAAGTTCGAGTGCATGTTCTTGGCTATTGTTAATCCATTTCAAGCAAGGTCACATTTTCCACAATAGAAGATCTCCCTGATCTAGGCCTATATTCGAGACAGGTGTAACCTTCCTTGAAACGTCTAACCAATTTTGTGTCACACGCTCGTTAACAGTTCCCGGGCATCCCACATCATTCATTTCTTTTGCCACTGCCCTCGCCCACAGTATTTTTTTATAAAATGAATTCAATTGCAATTTTTTTCTATTCTTTATCAAAGGTGTGCAGTAAAGAATAAACTATTAATTTTTATGTATTATATGGGAAGATAAAAGATAAATAATTCAGCAACGATTGGACAACAAATTGTACGAAATTAATAATATGAAAAGTTGCCTAATGTAATCAGTGAAAACCCGAAAACATTATATCAAAGCAAAACTTTTGACTCATCCAAGTAGATCTCTTTTGTTTATCATAACACTCAGATTGTTTTTACAGTCTATGACCTGATTGCATGCATCCGAAAATCAAAACAACCTTTCACATAATCTAAAATTAAGTTCCGTATCTTTTAGGGTGAATTATGGACAGCAAGCATTACAACGATTAAACCAATGAATTCAGTTAACAGACATAATTCAAATAAATCCTAAATCGAAATTCTTCCTCATCTGATGTCCCTGTCGGTGGGGCGTAAAATATACTGTCTGTATCCCCTGCGGATAGGTAAGACCCCGGTTCCCTAAAAGTTGACCTGAGTATGGCACTAAATGGAATTTGATAGTGAGATCCATCTTCAGAAGATCTAGACAGAGGGGATAACGCTTCATTGATTTGTTCACCCCAAGTCGTTGCTGATGCAATTAGTTTCTTTACCCCTTTACTAGCTAATACAATGTCTTTATTTACTCCTTGTAGTAGCTGATAAAATCAATTTGTTTACCCCTCGTAAAAGCTGATGCAATGAGTTTGTTTACCCCAAGTTGTAGCTGATACAGTTAGTATGTTTAACCATTGTAGTATCTAATGTAATTAGTTTGTTTACGCCTACTAGTAACTGATACCATTAGTTTGTTTAACCCAAGTAGTTGCTGATGCAATTTAGTTTCTTTACACCGAATAGTATCTGATATAATTAGTCGGATTGTACATAGTAGTAGCAGCTGCAGTTTGTTTACTCCAAGTAATTACTGATGCAATTAGTGCGTTTACCCCTAGTAGCATCTGATGCAATTTTTGTTTACTCCTAGTAGTAGCTGATGCAATTAGTTTACTTAGCCTTAGTAGTAGATAATACAACTAGTATGTTTACCTTTCGTAGTAGCTGACACAATAAATTTTCTTAGCCCAAGAGGTAGCAGATGCAGTTAGTTTGTTTACCCCTAGTAGTAGCTGATACAATTAATTTGCTTTATCCTAGAAGTTACTGATGCAGTTAATTTGTTTACTCCTAGTAGTAGAAGATGCAGTAAATTTGTTTACTCCTTGTAGTAGCAGATGCAGTTAATTTGTTTACCCCTCGTAGTAGCTGATGCAATTACTTTATTTACCCCGAGTATTAGTGTTATATAACATATGACATGGATTTTCGGTCCGTTCCTAGTGACCCCGTGTGCTTTGACAAGCTATCATGCTGTGATTAGTAAACAGGGCGATAGCAGTGGTCGGGGTAGTCAGATCCAACAGGAGCGTAACCGGATGGAGACCACGTGATAACCACGCGGTCAGATTTAGACAGACGAGAGAATCGGGAATCGAGCGAGGGACACGCAACCGATCAGAGGTGTGAAGCCGTTTGACGATACGGCTTGCACGGGGGTGCAAGCGTTCGCACCCCCTGGCTCCCGGAAGAAGATATGGGACAAGAAGAAGTCCCCTCCATCTATCTCTCAACTAACAACAAACGGTGGGCCCTTGCGAGAATAAAATGAGAGATATATTTTTATAAAGAAGTATGTCGTTCGTTCATTATCTTTGATTATGTTTGATTACTATACAACATTAGCTGACGCAATTAAGTTATTTACATCTTGTAGTAGCAGATGTAATTAGTTTCTTTACACCTCGTAGTATCTGATGTAATTAGTCGGTTTACACATGGCAGTAATTGTTGGCATTTGTTTGTTTACACCTAGTAGTAACAGATGCAATTACTCTGTTTACACCTTTTAGTAGTTTATGCAATTTGTTTCTTTACACCAAGTAGTAACAGATGAAATGGTTTTCTTTATACTAAGTAGTAACAAAGATGTTCTATAGATATGAACACTATACATACACATGTGTATTCTCAACTCCTCCCCGGGGGAGACATTCAAAAAACATGGTATGGCTTCTACCAGTTGCCAAAATCGATTATCCCAACTTCACAAAAATGCAAAAGTACTTGCGCATTCTTCAGACAAACCACCGATGTGCGAAATTCCTGGACAATCCCATTGATGTTCCCGAAATTCCATCTCTCGGATTAAAATTCTAATTTCCAATCACCACCTGCCCGGACCATTGACAAGTTACTGCAAAATTTTACTCACAAAAACCCTGACTACTATAAAATTCCATTTATGAAAATATTGTTTACTATAAAATTTCATTCATAAAAATATTGTTTACAATAAAGTGTCACTCAAAAAAAACGGACAGTAACTGTCCCATAGTCACCATTCTTTCCCTCCTTTTCCAGTCCGCATAATTCCTTCTTACTCTTTCTTTTTCTCTCCCTCACTACGATACAATATTACACATAGCAATAATCATAATTTTTATCTAAGGATCACACAATTTTTTTTTTAATTATTTCCAATTTTATCCTTCTAGAAAGGCCCTTATCATTAAAACTAATGCTTTCACCATTATAATCAATTTAAATTCTTTTTTCACGAACCCAAATTATTAATCGACAGCAGACAAAATTACTTGAACGAGCAATTTACATACAGATTCTCAGGTGTTTTCTTTACTTTTTCTTTTTTCGTTGCTGTTCTGTTCTTGTTTTTTCTCTTTTTTCTTCTTTCCATCCAGCATATTGCAGTTTTTTCCTTTGTTCTTTCTTTTCTTTTTTTTCTTTCTTTGTCGTTGATCAGTTCTTGTTTTTGTTTTTTTGCTTTTTCGCCGGGATTTTTCTAAATTTCCTCTCGCTCGCTCGCATCCCAAGTGCTGTATTCTTTCTGTCTTTGGCCGCTTCGTGGATCTTCTACCCAGGCTCGAAACCATACCATGAACGACATGCCTGGCTCAAGGCACCAAATTAATATATGTTGTATAGCCATAAACACTATACATACACATATGCATGCATGCAGAATCATAATAACGACACAATAACGACGAGCGACACAATTCTTAGAAAAATATACCTCTCACTTTATTGAAAGGGTTGTGAGTGAGAGGGAGCTGGAGACATATTGACCCCCCACTCTTATGGCCATCAGCGTTTCTTTCCCGTTCTCCTGGGCTGCTCAATCTCTATGGGTGCTGGTTTTCTCTACCTCATCTTATCTTTATCTCGTCCGATCCCCAAACTCTCAATCGAGGGCGTGTAGGCTCCCTCTGCTGGGTGCTGGCTTTCTCTACCGCATCTTGTCTCCAACTGATTGAATTCCCTGTGCCTGAGTTATATAATAGTTCAACGATCATCTTGTTGTAGGCGTCATAAATTGCGCTCTTCAAACCATCCACGGTCAAGGCTACACTCTGCTATTCCTCGACCTGATGCACCTGTTATTTATACACGTTCATTTCCTATTTTGACAGCTCGGCCGGGTCGTAGGTCAATATACAACAGATACACTTGATTTCTTTACACCAAAAAGTGTAAAGAAAAGTAATGTTGAAAAAATTGTCGGAAACAAAGAACGTGATCATTATCTGCCCCATAACGTTCAATGGCGTGTCACAGTTAAATATTTATAGTCGGTGGGGGCTGAAACCCCCTGTACAGTGGCGTTATAGCTTGCAAATAAGCTCTGCACGAGATAAAAAGAATCTACCAGTACTGACATGGAGAAGTCAACTGTCACACAAAAGACAAGCTTAATTCAGTGGCATCTTAGTGACTGCTGAGTATGTATTTACCCAACCCCTTCCCCGAGATGTGACTCTAGATCAGTTTTTAAGCATTGTACTGTTAGTTTGAATACAGTTTTCCTTCTCCCAGACTGATTGCCAAAACAAGGCTAAAGAATTCACTGTCCTACTATTTAATCATAGTTAAAGGAAGGACAAATGAGTTCTATTTATGCAAAAGGGAAACCTAGTCTACCTCGTCAAGTATTTAAACTCTGATTACGATTCCATTTCCTACTACGATACCCGTAACACCAAGCGCGCCTCCTGACAACTGACAACTGAGAAGCCAACAGGTTTTTGCAGATGGGTTAACAAGTTGCATCAAATCTGCGCAACCGGTTCTTGATACATTCCGAGCAAAAAGGCTTGAGGATAGACAGATTTTTATTTAGATAATAATTAAAACAAAACTAGCAGTAATATTTAAGGTTGTCCGCCTTTTTAAGAATAAGAATTTTAATTTTTCAACTCATTTTTAATATGTACATTTTATTTTTGCTTGGTTGGGTTTGGATTATTTATTTAACAGCATATCAATTCCTTATGGGTCATTTAATGCCGAAATTTGATTCATTTGTAATTGTTTGATTATAAACGTCACTATATTTTCAATAATCCACTTCATTTTTTAATGGTACTTTTTATTTATTTATAAACCTTTTTTTCGCAATTATAAGGTATCCTATTTCATAGTAATAATTTATGCATAATTCTATAGTCTCAGTAACAATTCCTATTTACTGTGTTACATCGTTTCTAGTAAATAATAATAATAATAATAATAATAATAATAATAATAATAATAATTATAATTATAATCTCGGCCAGAAGACCAGACTTAAATAACCAAAAAAAGGAGAATTTGCTGTCTTGATGTTTTGGCTGTTCCGGCAGACCACAGAGGGAAAATATAAGAAATCTAAAAGGTAGATAAGTACTTGGATCTTGCCCGAAAACTAAAAATAGCTAAGAAATATGACAGTACCACTTTTAGTTGGTGCACTCAGAACGGTCCCCAACAATTTGGAGAAGGGACTGGAGAAAGTGGAAATCAGTGGGAGAATCAAGACCATCTTCAGTACAGTATTGCTGGGATCGGTTAGAATAGTGAGAAGAGTCCTGGAAACTTGAAAGGATTTGCTGTCACTTAGACGCCAGTGAAAATCAACAGCCGAAGCTGGCATGAACAACTCGCAGAGAATGAAATGATAATCCTTAGTAATTCATGATATTTTTAAGTAACTATTAATGCAATTAATTTGTACATAGTTATAAGGTATCAAGTATTTCTACCTGATCCAAATAAACATTTGTTTGACCGATAGATGAGACTTTAAATAGGTACTACCACTCCGAATCACAGTGCTCATGGGATTAATGGTAATGAAGAGGTATTCACTCTCCTAAGAGTTCCTGTGCTGGAGTCTCACAATCCGATGCAGTTTAGTGCCATACCTAAGACACACGTTTGTGGGAGGTACCTTACCTCTTTGCAAGGGATACAGTCAGCCTCACCAACAGGGTGGATGAATTTGGAATCATATGCGAGTAAAGAATTTAGTCAAGGTGCAGTAGTTTGCCATTATCTTCATATTCTTCGGAATTGGCTTGTCAGGAAGACTTGTGATGTTTTTTTTTTTTTTCCATTGTCCTGTCCTTGAAAGATTTCTTTCGAAAATACCGTCAAGTTGGAGGTTTACACTACTGAGAATTTTTCATCATGACGAATTAGCGGCGGTTGGACTTGTCAAAAAGCTCCGATTTCTTCTGCTTAGAGAGAGACAATAATTACATGAGAAAAAAAAAAATACATGGAATGTGATATTATGATCTTTTGTAGAGCATATCGTAAGGGAGAAGAAAAGAATGATTGAAGGTATCAAGAAAGAAATGATGAAAGGAGAGGGGAAAATACGGAAGCCTCAAATGGCCAAAAACAAAGAATAAGCAATTAAAAGAAAACAAATTTAAAAACATTAGAAAATAAATGTCGGAAGGAATAAAAAAAAACTTATTCTAAAAAGAAAGAAATTAATGAAGTGAAAAAAAAAAAGGATTGAAAAAGAATGTATGAAAAAAGAAAAGAAGAAAATTAGGAAATTAAACGTAGGAATGAATAATATGAATGTGAATCAATAAGTCAGAAACCTGATACAATTATAAGCTGATGGATTGGAGTGCTTAGCGTAACGGTTACCGGCGCATAAAAAGGAATCGGCAACCCGTGTTCAAATCCAAGACAATACTGTTTATGCTTAATTCGGGCTAATGACCTTGAGAAAGGTATGTATACATCTTTCTCCCACCGACGAATAAATGGATGGGCAGATTACGATCTTCAGCCTTGATTAGGCAACCAGTCTAGGAGATAGAAAAAAAACCGACTTCGAACTAGCTTCACTTCACTTAGAAATTGACCTTGCGTGACATCCTACCCATAGCAGATAAAGTGGGTAAATACATACAGTTATAACCTGAATTATAATCCGAAATATACAGTCTAATGAAGAATGGTCGGATTACGTGCTTTGTCAAGGAGATTATGTTGAATAAAAAATATTTGTATAAAATAAATGCTTTTTTCCCTATTACGTAACGAATTCGTTGATGTACTATATATATATATATATATATATATATATATATATATATATATAATGATGATGATGATGAATAAAAACCCAAAATGTGTTCTATACCTTATCAGTAGGGTAACCTACAATAAATATGAAAAGTTAGACTCGTTTTTTTTACTAAAATTCATAGAATAGCCAATGTATATATAAAGTACACTAATTAATTTAAAACCAATGATACCAGGAAATTATTATTTCTTGTAAAACATTATGGAATCAAAACAGATTTTATTAGGTATTATTTATTACCAAACTTAACAAAACAGATACAAAAATATAATTGCATAACTTTATGCAAGAATATATATTTTTTTATTTGGACTGTTACATGCAGGGCCAGGTCAGCGGAGTAAACACGGATACATAAACAACGTTTTTTTTTTTTGTGGACTCCACACTGAAACACCAGTTTTTTCCAATCAGCAAAATTTACATTTATCAACTCTGTATCGTCTAGAGGACTTACCAAGTGCAATGCCTGATAGGGACGGATGGTGAGAGAGACAGACCAAGGAATCCGAATTGTCGATATGCCTTGATGATGATGATGACATATTTATAGTTTCAGCCACAGATTTTGAATGCTATCGAGGCTGGTAATAATAACTAATATTATCCGTTTTGGTTGTATGATGTTCCACTAGAAATAATAGAACCCTGCTTTGTTTGGTTTTGAAATTTACTTTTTTTTATGAAAATAAACATTAGGCCCAATCGGCAGGGACAGTATAATACACCAGCTGCATCTCTTTAGAGGGGTGAGACCCTCCCCAACGAGTGTCCAAGATATGACATTAAACAGTCTGATGGCGAGGCCCCAGTAAAGCTGGAGCTTTGGGGAGTGCGGAGTACCCCTTCATGGTCATCCCTCTCAGGTCCTCTCTGGCCCAGAGTGGTAGCAATTGATAGGGTCCTATTAATGGGTCAAATAGAACTGTTGGACATCTAAACTGAGTGCAAACAAATGATTTATACTAGATTGTAATGTTTGAAATAGAACTATTTGATCATTTAACTGTATGTGAAAAAATGGCTGATGTTTAATTGAATTGTTAGTGATACAAAGAAATACTTAGAACTATTCAATTTTGTTGACTTACGTTTACAAATCCTATATATTTAATATATATTTATAAAGAGGATTTGGCATTAGATAACCTATAATGGTTGATATGCAATAAAACAAGCCAAACCAATGAAAAAAACATTATGAAGTGTGTACTTATTCATGACTGATAGTCTATATGTGTGGTGGGGGCATTTTCTCTACCAATTTATTTAAAAGCAGTGATAAATTCCTAAACCTTTAGGAAGTTAGGAAAAAAAACCTGTATCTCGTTTACAGCAGAATCTGAAATAGTTGCTTAATATTAAACTTAACACAACAGCCAATAAGGTATCTGCACGTACTGAAAATATCTGAACGTGCCAACTTCGAAGTTTACTCTAAGTTTTTTATTTCCTGTCTTAAAAATAATAGAGAATTATCGGATTTATGATAAAAACCAAAATCGGCGCTCGTTACTCCATTTGGACACGTTGTAGGAATATGCTTTCGGGATCTTTTCTCACCTGAAGAATTCTTTGTATTAAAGAACATTGAGAAAGCGCAACAGCATTTCCGCCTGCTTTTGTATCTAATCTGCAAAAAAAAGCAATGTATTACAGGTGTGGGATGAAATGATTAAGCACAATTGTTGCTCTTGGAACCAGAGGATACATTTTAATTTGTTATTAAAGGAGGCCGTGACCAGAAACACTGGCCAATCTGATCTCGTAACGAGAGTATCGCTGCATTGATACAATTTGATTCTCTCTCTCTCTCTCTCTCTCTCTCTCTCTCTCTCTCTCTCTCTCTCTCTTCTTTACTCACTCTTTCTTTCTCATCTCTCTATTTCTTCTTTACTCAATCTTCCTCTGTCTCTTTCGCTTTCTCTCTCTCTCACACACTCTCTCTCTCTCTCTCTCCATTTCTCACGCTCTCCTTCCCCCCTCTCTCTCTCTCTCCTGCTCTCTTTCTTCTTTACTAACTCTTTCTTTCACATCTCTCTATTTCTTCTTCACTCAATCTTTCTCTGTCTCTTTCCCTTTCTCTCTCTCTCCCTCCCCCTCTCTCTCTTTCTCTTTGTATTTCACTTTCTATCTCTTTTGTTCTCTCTTTCATCATCTATTAATATCTGCCGATCTCTATGGCTTGTTTAGCTATCTTTTTGATACTACTACATAGACAATGTACATAGATATATATACTCTACGCTAATGCTCACATACACGCATACAGACATCCTTCCACCCACAAGCATATACATAAGTATCCACTATTGCTAAATGCATACATACTCATATAGACACACTCACACCGCTAGACATACGTATTAAAGCGGCTAAATATGTGCATGCTAGAGCAAAAGAGCTTATAGCGTCATAATTGTATAAGGCTTTTAAAGACTTATCGATCCACACTTGATAATGTTAGTTTTACCAAATTTCACTTGAAATTAAGTATAAAGCGTTATTGAGAGAATACAGTTATTATATGGATAATTATTAATTTTGAAGCCAATTGTAATATATCCATGGTGAGAGATAATCATTGTCAAAGAACTCACACTTTTATGACTTTTTTCCAAGATTCTGAAAAGTAAATGCAAAGATTAAAAAATTCGATTACGCATGCGCAATAACGCGGAGACTTCAATATATTTGAGTCGGCATTTTGTGTAATGAATTTAATTTTTTAATAACTTTTGGAAAGCTCAACCAATTTTAATAAAATCTCCATCATCTTGTGCTGAATTTCAATCTGAGTAACACTATTTCTCACTCCAAGTGACGAAAATAGCTCTAGAAAAATGCTAGATACAAAGTTCTAGCAAATGTATACGTTCGAGATGTCTTTATTGTAAACTAACACTTTCATGTCGTTAACTTCTGAGTTGGAACTGCAGTATTTAAAGAGAAGTTCAGAAAATCATATATTTCTAGATCTATTCCTTTCTAATAATCTACAAAAATGTGAAAATCTTAAACACATTTGTCAATTGTTTATAAAAGATATTTAGGATTGAATTTAAGGATTTTTAAAGATATTTATCTGCATACGAGAAATATTTATCTAGTTTAATGCAGGGTTCACCTGGCTTTCACACCATGTGTGTCACTATAAATTATTCGCCTCCTCTCACTTGCAAAAGATAATGTTTAAAATTAAATTTAAGAATTTGTAAAGATATCTAGCAGCATACAAGCCGTATTTACCTGGTTTAGGCCAAGGTTCACTTGGCTTTCGCACCAAGTGGGCCATTTTAAATTATTCCCCTTTTCTCAGGAAGCCTTCCACCCCCACGTAATACCTGCTTAGGAGGGTTAAATTTACTTCCTGCCTGAGGTGCCCTAAAATGGAATGCCAAGGGAATCAAGAATTTTTTTATAATGGTCACATTTGAGTCCCGATTTTTATATAGCCCTCACTTTAAAATGACCTTGTGCCAAGTCTGACATAGTGTTGAGCCGGATAAATCAGTACCTAAATAAAGGCAAACGAGACCAGGAAGTAAAATGCGCATGTGGAAAGTGTGTTGCCATTCCCCTTAATGAATAGAAACTAGCCAAACGTATTTTTACGTTATTGCAGTGGCAAAATTAAACAATCTAATTTTACACGTGGATATATACATAAATAGATAGAAGATACAGACTGCATCCTCGATACAAACATGAGAACTATTTTCCTTTTCGTAAGAAAAAAGAAACGTATTAATGTTAGTTCCTTCTAGTTGTGGATCGAAATTAAGTTGGTAATATATTACCTCTGTTTAAAAATATTGAAAACTGGTTTGGTGATGAATTCATTTTAAGGGCGATAATGTATCTTGTCTCAGAGCAAGGGGGATTAAATCTTTTCTTCATAATAATATGACCAGTGAACAGTCCGGATCAAAATCCAATTGAAAATTTATGATGGAAATTATTTGTCCATGAGAAGGCTCTATCCAACAAAGAAGATCTGTTAACTGCCATTCGAGAAAGTTGAGATCACATTAGTAAAGAATTAGTGGAATCCATGCCTGAAAGAATTGAGGTTGTCATAAAACCTTGAGCGGAGGCGGAGCAAGAAATTAATTATTCAAATTTTTTATCAATGAATTCCGTAATTGTTTCATCAACATTGGATTATTCCATAGTATGTTCTTCTGCATGGCTCGGAAAAACTATAACTTTAATTTAAATAATTAAACTAGTTTACTCAGGGTATATTTTAGGAAGCCAGAATGTTCCGGTATTAAAGAAAAAATTTATTGCGCCTAATCTGTTATTAATTTATTTACTGCTAAATAAAAAAAAACATGAGACTACATCTTCCATTTGGTATCAGTCAGACACTTACGTTCAAAATATTTTTAGTTCTCTAGCAAGGTTCGAGTATTTCTCTATCTTTTCGGTTTCTTTCATCTACATTTTGTGATCCGCCGGAACGGCAGAATCAATTAGTGGCAAGTCCATTTTTCTTGTTGAGTAACACTTGGTCTGGTCGTCTGGCCTGGATTAGGTGATCCATTTGTAGCTCAAAATCCTAGAGAATCTTATGTACCTCATTGTCTAGGATGAATTCTAATTTGTGCATTTACATTAGATTATAAGGGCAAATTTTAGTCTCTCGTTCTGGTCATCTTTCCCACCCTGTCGTGCCTACTTAAGTATTCCTTTTATGCCAGTTGGCAATTTATTATCATTATCATTATTATCAAATAAGAAGAGTGACTTAAATCAATAGAATTGTATACAAGTTATGAGCATTAAACGGGAATATTTGAAACCATCTAACTGTGCAAAAATTGCTTGTTTTAAGTTATCTAATGTTATATTTACAAATGATTCCCATTTGGTTCTTGAAACCATAGAATTTCTTGAAAAATGAATTCTGCCTTGAATAACCCAACAAAGGTTAGCATGCCGTAAAACCATATAACCAACCATCCAAATTGATTTATTCAACATATATTACGGACGTAGTAGTAAACACTTTTTAGGTAGGATTTTTTACTGATTGTGCTCAATTTTAATTTTATTTTATTCGTATTAATCCCTACACTTTCAAAACTTTACTACAAAATGTCTTTCTGTTAGTCCCAAATTAAAGGACCCATGATTAAACAATAATTAAACCGGGGATTTTAAAAAATAAGTAAATAAGCTTTCAAAATCTATGTGAATATTCTACTTACAAGAAATTGCATTTAATATCGGTTTGATGGTTTGCTAGATTTCAGCGTAAGTTGTCGGATACAAAGACGAGATGAAAAATGACTGAAAGTTTAAAGAAAAGGAAAAAATCAGACATGTTCCAAGAAAAAAATACCACTCTCTTTATTAACGTGTTTCTTTCTCCCTCTGAGGTGACCTTAAAAAAAGGAGGTGTGAATCGATCATTTTTAAGTCGATAAAGGAAAAGTTCCTTGTGATTCACAGATTGTAGCCCACTGGCAAAGAAGGTGAGCTTCGGTAGCGCAAACTCCGAAATTTAAGCAAATTACCTTCAATTGCGACGTACAAATCGACGTTTTAAACCAGAGAAAATCTCTACAAAACTAGAGAACGGTTTATACGTCAAGAATAAAATCCAAACCTTTACCACAGAATGGTAAGCCAACGGAAATGTCCACCGGAAAATTGATATACTCTTCTTAACGTAACTCCAACAGACCGCCACAGATATTTCTACCTGAAAATCATGTTTGGTGAACTAAGAATAATAGTAACGCTATATCATACACCGTTTCCAATAACTAATGCATTGACTTAAACATTAACTGGAATGTACAGTATCCAGGCTACCAGTCAGACAACTACGGTCTGTGAAATTTTATAATTATCATAACCTATTGTATAATAGCGCAATAGATTATCGTTGCATATTTCATGATAGCATAATGAATAATCATAGCCAATCCTCATTTAGACTTTCTGGATTAGCTTTTGCTTTCCAGTAGCCTACTGTATATTTGTGCATCGAACTATAGAGCTGATCTTCAAACCTTGAATTTCGAGTAAAAAATCTTGAATTCGAGTAATATACCAGATCGACTTCGACGCCGCAATTTATGGTATTTAACCTCTGCCGATCACTAAATTAATTCTCTGTTAACCTTCATGAAAATCCCAAAATCTCGTGTGATAATTTCTCACACACCATAGGGCTTTTACAAGATTCACTAAGAAAGGATAGACTGTTACAAAATTCCACAGATATTAGAAGAAAATCACAAGGTTCGCTGACGTTCAGAAGGCTGTCACAAGATCCACCAGAGAAGAAAAAGCTATAACAAAGTTCACCAAGGATCTGAAGCCTGTCACAAGATTCACCTGAGATGAGAACGTTCTCGCAAGGTTCATCGTGGATGGGAAAGCTCATACAACGCACACTACAGTAGATGGCGTTAGCCTACCACATAACATTTAAATCCTTCTACTTAGACTTACAGCCATCAAGTACATACAGAATGTAATATTAATTTACAAAGTGCTATACAAATAACAACTGACTTTAGACATATGAAAAACTGATTTGACAAGATGATTTAATTAAGAATTATATTTGATTCATATTGCGCTCCTGGGTGAAAAAAATTCTCGCCTCTGTCATATACAGTAGCTAATTCATTATAAAATGATATTTCAGAATGGTTACTTCGTTTTCCAGTAATTTAGGTCAAGGGTTGTTGAGTATTGGGAATATTCGAGCACATTCAATGTTACGAATTGAATGAAAGGAAGCCAACGTAAACTTTGACTTCAATAACATATTTGGGAAATGTTATTGACCCTACGATGTGCTGCACAATCAACGGCTTTAATAGTTACATCATTACTCACACTCAACGGATTTGTAAACATCACACGATCCATTAGTTGAATCAAGACACGTTTTAAACCTTTCAGCTTGTTTATTAAGATGTTCCCAAAACACAAACGAGTTTTTCTCCTCTCTCTCTCTCTCTCCCTCTTTCCCTCTCTCTCTCTCTCTCTCTCTCTGTATCTATCTATGTATCTGTTCTGTATTTTCCGTTCTAAATTTACTCTCCCATTTAATTGAGAAAGAAAATAGAAAATTCTTTGGCAAAAGCCATCAGGTTTAGGCAAAAGATACCAAGACACTTCTTAGGCGTGCTTAACGTGATGGATATCGTTGTAAGAAATGGGATCGGCGTCTCGAGTTCAAATGCTGAACGAAGCTGTTTGCGTTTCAATTTGCGTTAATGCCCTTGAGAAAACCATAAATCCATTTGTTTTCCTTCTATCACACTAGACGGAGCCTCTCTGAAACTAGTAGACAAATTCACCTACCTAGGAAGTAGCGTCTCATCAACCGAAAAGGACATCGACTCACGACTAACGAAAGCATGGACAGCTATCGATAGGCTCTCGATCATATGGAAATCAGACCTGACCGATCAAATGAAACGCAGTTTCTTTCAGGCAGGGTTTTATCGATACTGCTATATGGATGCACTTCATGGACGCTAACTAAACGGCTGGAGAAGAAACTAGACGGCAATTACACAAGAATGTTGAGAGCAATATTGAACAAGTCCTGGCGACAACACCCCACAAGACACCAACTATACGGCACTTGCCTCCCATCACGAAAACTATACAAGTTAGACGAACCAGACACGCAGGACACTGCTAGAGAAGCAAAGACGAGCTCATAAATAATGTACTCCAATGGACCCCCATATATGGCCAAGCAAAAGCAGGACGACCAGCTGGAACTTACATACAGCAGCTATGTGAGGACACAGGATGTAACCCTGAAGACCTGCCAGAGGCGATGAATTATAGGGAGAAGTGGCGAGAGACTGTCAGGGATATCTGTGCTGGCAGCACGACATGATGATGATGATGATGATTAAATAGGATAGATTAGCTTCTTCAGCTGTGCTGTAGTAGTTTTTCTAAATGAAACCAGCATTAGTACGCTTACAAACTGAGTCTCATCCTCCGGAGAAGTTTGATAAATACTACAATGCTTTTCATCAGGATAGCCCCATAAACCCACTCAAAATAGAATATATTCTACATATTATATGGTGGGAAATACGATATGCGTTGGTGTGTTTCTACATGTGCATGCGTTTTTGAATACACATATACATACACATACCGAGCAAAGACAGAGCCCACAACTTAGCAATGTGTCAGCCTAGTCAGGTGAAGCTGTAGAAAACACTGACAGCATCTCTAGGTGAGGGTTAATACCCCTTCCCTCAACGAGAGTCATAAATCATATTTACCCAACCCCTCCGCTCGGGCAGGATATGACACAAGGTCAATTTTTAAGCGAAGTTTAACAGGTTTGAATTCAGAGTTTTCCTTCTCCTTGACTAGTTGCCTCACCAAAGCTAAAGAACCTAGTCCGCCCTACTATTTACCCATAGCTGGAGGGAGAATAATTGGATTCATACCTTTCCCAAGGGTATTAGTGCAATGGGAAATGTTATCAGTCTCGTCCAGGATTTGAACTCGTGTCGCCGTGTCCATTTCCTACGACGATAACCATTACACCACGGGCAAGAGTCCTTAATATAGCGCTAAACAATTTCTGAAAATTTAGGGAATGTAAAGCACCCCTTTATTACCATTACTACCCGGTCAACTCAGACCTTGAGCGGTACAACTTGTCACGGTACCATCTATAGGTTAAATCGTACTTGAAACCATCTGTGTGCAAACAATAAATAATCATACTTGAAACTATTTAAATAAGTGCAAAGGAATAAATAATGTTGTTTAGAATTATTTGATAGCGATACTTGAAACCTTTTAACTGTGTGCAACAAATGAGCTCTGGCTCGATTAAAAATTGTTACCTATTCGCTTACAAATCCTATATCCATTCGTTTACAAACCTTTTATTTCTAAAGTAAATACGTATAAACAGGGTTTGGCTTTAAATAACCTACAAGGGTTGATATGCCGTAAAATACAACCAACCAACTTACCCATCAGCAATGTGAGTGTACTATTTTCAATCTCCTTGATCAATTCTGAATAAGATTTTAAACGTTTTTTCGACCCGTTGATTGATTGATCTTAATGGCATGTCAACCTATCTGGGGTTATTTCATGTCTAAAAGTTAGGTAATCGCGTTCCTTGTACGTTCATATTTATATTTGGTTGTAGATGTTTAATGAGAGGTTATTTCATGCATAGGATCCTCTCAAATGCGAAGAATTTTAAAACAGATCTTTTTAAGTCATAGATTGGCACGGGTCAGAGAGTACCACCCCATCAGATACAGTTAAGAATCTTCCTCAGGATATTCCATTTTTTGTGGGGGGTACTCTTCTACAATGGGTGCAGCTAGTGTATTTTAAGTCCGACGATAGGATTTATTTCTATTACAATACATTTTCTATTCATTTAACATTCGGAAGATTGAAACAGGACAAATTAAATTCAAATTACATGAATTCGAATAAAATTTGGTTCTTTATATTTGTTCTGCAAGTAATTCGCAGAACCAAGTGACTTAAAATAAACTGTCAGTATGTTTAAATAATCATGAGCAAGGACGCTTGGTGCACTGATAAAGCTTTTGATAGGAAAGTGCTTCTTAATGAAATCATCTGGAGGTTTCAGGTTCAGTCACAACTACAGGTAAGAATAATAAGAAATACTTACAATGACTTAACACTTGTGCCCCGTAATGGTTAACAGAATCAGAAGTCTACCTCCGTGGATAAAATAAAGGAGTCAATTCGAAGTTCAGTGGAGGATTCCGAGTTCGACATGAAACACCGGAAAAAGGTCGAAATGTCATATAGGCCTAAATGTTATGAATATAACAATAAGGATGAGGTCTGTAGTCCGATTATTCTAAGTGATAAAAATTTTCAAGCTTCATTTCAGAAATTTAGACTAATTATGATATATATATATATATATATATATATATATATATATGAGTGGCACTTCCTTCCAGTATAGATGACTACAATTTTTCTTTTTCTTTAAATGATACACACGCGTACGCACACATACAAACGTACGCACAGACACCAACACCTTTTAAAGAAGGAACTCACAACACAGAGTCTTTCTTTCCAATTCTTAACAGGATTTCAAATTTTCTTCTCCTTTAAAAAATTTAATGCAAATAATTAAATTTCTATTAAATTTGGTTTATCATGAGTAATGCCTTTGTTTGTAACTCGAAACCGAGAGATATGTAGCAAAATGACAATCTGTTCAAATACATATGAGCTGTACTATATATATATATATATATATATATATATATATATATATATATATATATATATATATAGCTAGGAATAAAATAGCTGGGTAAACTCAGTTATCTGACCTTGAAAGAGCAGCTAGTTTCGGAGAAGGAACGATTTTGAATTCAAAAACTGAAGAATGTTCGGTAGAATCTGTGGCACGTCAGTGCATGATTCTTCAGTAATCAGATTATGGAAGAAGAGTGGCTGGTTCTACGCAGGCATCCACCACTAAAATCAAATCAACTATATAGGTAGTTCAACGCTTCCCGTCTTTATTTGAATTGTTGTGAAAAGACCGTCGGGAGACTCCATTATATATACATATATATATTCTGACAGTCAAAATCATATAGCTACCCTCAAAATTTTTTAATGAAACAAGTTAAACACCTCAATGTTTTTATCTATTTTACTAAATACAAATCTTCCTCAGTGGCTTTGACCTTAGTATAAACATATTTTTGAAAAGTGATTTGATGGCGTATTTCTTCTTTAGTTTTGAGCATGAACTACAGTAGATTATAGGTTTGGTTTGTTTGGGCTTTCTGGCATATCAACCTTTGTTGGTTATTTAACGCCAAATCTATCTTTATACAAATAACCAGTTCTATTTCAGACAATTAAGTTTAGCATTGGGGAGGGGGCTTTTGCCAGTTGCAAAGTTGGGGATTTGCACCGGGTGAAGGGCGCATTGTCTTGGCCGGTGCAACCAGTGGAATTAAATCCCATTGAACTAGTATGGGCTGAACTTGTCCTAAAAGTCAAAGCTCTGGCAACTTTTGGAGGAAAGCTGGGCAGAATTATCTTCAGTCTACTTCTAGTCTTTGGTGGAAAGAATGCCGAGAATCTGTAAAGCAGTGATAGCGAACAAAGAGGGTCATTTTCAAGAATCAAAATTTTAGAAGATTTTTGTGTTTTTGTTTTTCATGCTGGGGGGGGGTATATTCTGTTTTTAATGTAGCTCAAAAAGACTCGTATTTAGCATAATAAACAAAAACATTATTGTGCTTAACTTGTTTCATTAATAATGAGAAATAAGAAATTTTGAACATACCCAAATGCTTTTGACTGGTAGTATATCAAATGCAATTTGTAAAAATTATAAATAATGAATGCTCAATATCGATGATAGAGCATAAGTATATCTACGTTAGAATAGCATAGACACGCCCAACGGTGCTTGGTAACTGCCTATGTGATCATTGGACCAATCCACATGCACATACATATATATATATATATATATATATATATATATATATATATATAACTATTGCGATAGCGTAGACACAGAGTCACCAGGGCTTCGTGACTGTCATTTTCTCACCTGTGCGCACTTTATTTTATATTAAGCAATTTTGGACACTCTTTGTTTATAAATATAGTTAAGTACATTATATATATATATATATATATATATATATATATATATATATATATATATATAAAGTGGGTTTATTATAGTATGCAGTAAGGATAATTGTTATGTTTCTTTTCCTTTACATGAAATACGCAGGAACACACACATATTCAAAGACACAGATATATATATATATATATATATATATATATATATATGTTTGTATGTATATGTGTGTGTGTGTACGTGTATGTGTGTGTGTGTGTACGTGTGTGTGTTTGTGTGTGTACGTGTATGTGTGTGTGTGTGTGTGTGTGTGTGTGTGTGTGTGTGTGTGTGTGTGTGTGTGTGTGTGTGTGTGTTCCTTTACATGACACGCAGCCCTACACTCATGCATATAAAATATATATATGTAAGTAGTTAGGTGAGTATATGTACGCGATTTGCGTTTATTCACGTCAATGTGAATGGCCTATACATATATTACAAAATGGTAAAAGGTTAATATTATTGGAAACACATCTTAAGCGATTTTTTTCTCTCCAAGAAGGAAAAGAAGAGAATTCTTTGCTTGACATTGTTATTAAGTTAGTATAATGCCGAGAAATAGATATAAAAAAAGAAAGAAAAGAAAACGAAAACAGTATTCAAACATTTTAGTTCGCCAGGGCCTTCCAATTTCGTTTGTTTACTCCTTCACGTTTGCTTACTAGCTAATTCATTTTTTTTCTTAATTTCATCAATTTGTCTTGCTCTGTTTTGAATTGTTGTTTCTTTTATTTTATTTCCCCCGCCCCTCCCTCTCTCTCTCTCTCTCTCTCTCTCTCTCTCTCTCTCTCTCTCGTGTGAGTTCTTATCGAATGCTGCTTTGCTTTATCCCAGGCTTCCTAATTGGTCGCATAGGCAACACGAAGTTTAGCCTGCATTCGCCCGACGCCATGATGTGATATACGCCGTTCTTTTGTGTCGGAGGAAAAATCAACTTGATTCTTCCGTTGCCTGAAAATGTACTGGCCAGTCACATTTAACTTATTTGACTGTTGTTGCTGTCGTTGTTGTTGACATCGTCGTCGGTGTTGTTGTTGTTTTTTTTCGTTTGTTTTGACATAACTTGTTTGTATTATTATTATTATTATTATTATTATTATTATTATTATTATTATTATTATTTACTCATAAGAGTTTTTCACATCAGCTTTAACTGATGGTCTTTCACTGGGGTTTCAGTGACAGCAAGTCTCCCCAAGTCTCCAGGACTCTTCTCAGTATTCTGGTCGTTCTCAAAAATGTAGTTGTTTGGATGGTCTCCACTCGTCCGCCAACTTCCAAGTCCTCCTGTCCCTTTAGTAATTCTTTAGTTACTGTTCCAAACACACCAATCACAATTTGTATAATTGTCACCTGCATGTTCCATAGTTTTTTCTATTCCCTAGCAAGATCAAGGTACTTATCCTTCTTTTTACATTTTTTCAGTTTTATTCTGTGGTCAGTCGGGACAGTAAAGTCGACTATTTTCCAAGTTCTCTTTTTATTTTTTTTTTGTTGATTATTATTAGGTCTGGTCTTCTGGCCGAGATTAGTTGATCCGTGTATATCTTAAAGTCCCATAGGAGTTTATGTGTGTTATTTTCTAGGACAAGTGCAGGGTTGTGCATTATTATTATTATTATTATTATTATTATTATATATCTTCGACCATGATCATCTGACAAACTGTATTATCATCTTCATCAGAACTCTCACAAATCACTCTGTCTCCCACATTCTTCGTTTTCCTACTTTCTCTTTTTTTCAGTGAATAAACCTCTACAGTTGTTTTTATATATATATATATATATATATATACATATATATATATAAAACTCTTTTTCCATCCAACCTCTTTTTCTCATCTCTCTCTCTCTCTCTCTCTCTTTGTCTCTCTCTCTCTACTTCTTCACTTTCATTATTTTTCTTTTTTTCCGGTTCTCCTCTCATATATTTATTCATGTCTCTTCTTTTCTGTTTTTCATTTTTTGATAAACGTCTTCTCAGTTCTTTTTTCTATGCTTCTTTTTCCCTTCTTTCTCTCTCTTTTTCTTCCCTTTCCTTCTCTTCTGCCTCCCCTCCTCTCTTTCTATTTCGTTCTCTTTTTCCTTCGATTCCTCTCTCATATCAAATTCTTTCTCTTCTTCTCCATTATCCATCTTTTCATAACCATATCCTTACAGTTCCTTTTTCTCTTGTTTTTTCTTCTCTCTTTCCTCTTTTCTTCCTTTTTTCTTTTTCTGTCTTTCTCTTCTTATTCTCCTTCCTCCTTTTGCTCTTTTTCTTTCTCTCTTCTTTGGCTTTTTCTCTCTCTCTCTTTCCTTTCACTCTTTCTCTCTTTCTTTCTCTTTCCTTCTCTTTTTTCTCCCGGATCTTCCCTCTTATATCAATTCTTTTCTCCCTTTTTCCCTTTCTTGATCTTATAGTAAACATCTTCGCTGTTTTTGTCTATATAATACTCTCTCTCTCCCTCACTCTCTCTCTCTCTCTCTCTCTCTCCACACACACACACACACACACACACACATATATATATATATATATATCAGTACTCCTATCTTGATATCACATATCTTTATCTAGCATTGGACCCTAACTTCTCTAAATTAATTCATCTTCACAAAAATTTTATTCAAATATACTACGTTTTCCTTAGACTTTGGTTCGCTGGAACACCAAAATCTTCAATATGAAAAGTCTCTTTCTTCCAACTAATTAAATCAGGGCGCGATCTTCTGACCTTGGTCATTTAATCCGTTTGTATCTCAAAGTCCCAGTGAAGTATATGTTTCATTTTCTAGGGCAGATTCTGGTTTGTGCATATACCATTTGTGAGTATAATCATATTTCAAACACTTACACAAATCCTAGTGGATCATCGTCCCTGTGTAGTCATGCCTATCTTTGCATTCCTTTTGTGCAAGTTTTCTGCATTCGCTTATTATATGATTCATCTCTGTCATCACATAACCTAAATTTGCTATTTTCCTGCATACTATCAATTTTTGCTTTGATTATTTTACTCTTATTTTGTGCTGCTGTTAATAAGGATTCACTTTCTCTCTTTACGTGTCCCCGTCCGAGCCATCTTCAGGTCTTCGTTTGCCTCTTGAATTATCTAAACTGTTTTTTTTTCTTCTTCTCATTTTCGTTTTCTAGATTTACGTATTATTGCTTTACTGTTTATCATTTCTGTTGATATTGATTTTATTGGCAGCTGTAATAAACCACCCGCTTGTTTATATATTATTTGAGGATTTGAATAACTGTATTCATGCAATCCACAGTGTAAGCGAGTTTTCTTTCTCCTTTCTTCCTTCCTTGTCATATAGAGCCAGTCGATGTTATCTCTCAAGTGTAATCGTCATCAATTTCTTGTTGTAAGAACCATATTTCTGACTTCCTTCCTTGTCCAGTTGAGGAAGACTCCAGAGTATCTTACAGGAGGAACTATCCAGTTATTTATTCCTTTGATGAGATTTTTAGCTGCTGGGTTTGGTTTCAAGAATTTTTCTTGTTCTTCTAAGGGAATTTTTTTTTTTACTTTGTATTTCATTTTCGTTTGCTTGATGATATCCAATCTCAATATTCTCAGATATTTTTTATTTTCCTTTTCTTCAAGTGTTCAGATAGGGCAGTTCTATTCCTTCAGTTTTTATTTTTTTATTTTTTTTTTTCATTATAAGTATCACGCACTTTTCATGCCAAATTCTATTCCGATGTCTTTAACGTAGATTCTAATGGTTTCTATTTGAGTTTCTATGTTGTTGGGGTTTTTTTTTCATTCTTAATAAAACTTTTGATATCATCATTGCAAGGGAGGTGATTTTCTTGCCACCTTGTAAATCAGTAGACTCCTTTGCATTTTCTTTGTATATAACTCAGTGGCATCATTGTGGTGATAATGAATCTCCCTGAAAGATGCCTCTTTAAATTTTTCCCTGATAGGATTTTTCTCTCAGCTGCTATTTCTTCTCTCCAGTTTTTATAGCTCTCTTAAAGAAATTTACAATTTGCACAGAGAATTTAAACATATTCATAAATTCTTTTTGCCATATTTGTGGGATCTTCTCAAATTCTTTTTGAAGTCTATCTAGGCTATGTCTAAATTTTTTACTTGCTCTTACATCATTAAAGTAAGTTTGTCGATATGTAATAGTTCCTTCGCGATGTCCTTTCTTTTCTTCGGGAAATAGCTCGTGGCTTTTAAACGAAGTATTTTTCTCTCTTATTCATGTAGGTACGATCTTCCACATTATTGGCAAACACGTTATTGGTCTGTAGTTACTTGGGCTGGATTTTTTTGGTGGGGTGGGGAGTGAGTCTGGAGCAGAGAAGTTTTTTCTTTTATTTTCCATTAGAGAATTCTTCGTAGACATTTAGGTAGTTGCCGAGCTAATATCTTTGGGATAGATGGGAACCTTTTGAACCAGAATCCATGTATCCCATTGTGATCGAGTGCATTCCAGTTTTCCTGTAGATACCGTCACATTTCGGTCGGCCGTGGCCTGGTAGCGCATATCTGGTCGAATATGTCATGTCTCTGGTGACAGTCGGTCGAGACTGCCGGACGAGGGTGCCAAGGAAGCCAAAAGCATTCGCATCAATCGGCCGAGACTGACATACTCCTCGAGCCTCAAAAAGCCATCCTCGCTGGTTCTAAACCTCTCCGGGAGCACCTGATGCTTGAGACGCTCCTTTTTAGGGAATGCCGACGGGGCTCGATATTTTTATGAATGCATGGCGTGTCAGGGCTATAACCCAACATCCTGACCCACATAAAAAGCCATTGTACCGCACTTGCCCTGTTTGCGGGACGCACGACAAATTCCGCCATCCAATGTGCTACTTTCTTTCATGGAATCCAGATGGATTTGAGCTTCTGGGCTTCTCCAGTTTCTTTTAATTCATTTTTAAAGTCGTCTAACCATTCACCCTTTACATTGTTTTGTTTTTATTCCCATAATTTTATCCAGAAATGTTTTGTTTTATTTTCATTTGGTTACATTTTCTTTTTGCTTTTTCCATGTTAGTAAAATTTCTTTTCGCTATTTAGGAATTTCCTGTTTTGCTTGCATTGCTGGAACATGTTCCGATATTTTTTCAGTTTTCTTTTCCTTTGTCAATATCTTTGGTTTATTTCTTTTAATTGTTTTGTCTATCTTCTCAGTTGTCACATTTTCTTATGTCCTTGTTTGTTTTCCTGTTCTTAGTACTTTTGCATGTCTTCGTGGTTTCTTTATTTGTTCTTCTAGTATCATTTCCCATCTAGCTTTTGTTTTTGTTTTTCTATTTGAGTTCCTAGTTACCTTTTATACTGCGTAAATTATATCGTTCAGTTTAGAAATGTTGTCCGTTGTGATATATTTTAAATAATGTGCTTGTTTTTTTCTGGTTCTGACTCGTTTTTTTTTTTTCAGTCTTGACTCTATTTACTTGCTTGGAGGTAAGGAAGACTTTTAATTGATTCCCAACTCACCAACGACCAATATCAGTATTAGCATATCTGTGATGTACTAACGCTGAATAAACGAAAGTACAGACAAAATAAGCTCATGTCTGCATGTAGAAACATTTTATACATACATAATATACATACAAAAAGTATAGAAAACGTGTCTCAGCAGATAAAATACGTACATATTGTTCTGTGAACAAGTAGTATATGAGAGGGGAATAAAGACGGCAAAATCTCACTTGATAACAGTAAGAGAATGGATATAGCTGGAGCAAGAGACGAGATTTCAACTATTTAAAGAACAGAAGTAAAAGAGAACGAGAATGGATTCTGCGATTTTTATCTGAGAGTCAATGAGCCACCTAATGGAAAAACCTATTCTTCAAGGGAGGCAATAGAAAATTGTCTTCTTGAAATTCAATAGTGACGGTAATTCTTTCTTTTATTAGTTCATAATTTTTTTCTCGTTTCTCATCATTTTGTTTTTTGTTTGTTTGTTTGTTTTTTCCTCTTTTATTGTTGCACTGGTAGTGTGATATTCTAATATGTTGTGGTTTTCAAGATTTTGTAGTTCAAATCCTTTTAGGAACTTTTGTTGGGTATTTTCTTCACGGCTTACTTGTCCTCGTTTTCCTTGCCTTTCAAGTTAAGAAAACCATCCTTTCTTTAGAACCATTCTTGCTTGCTCTGGGGGTATTTGCCTTGATGTAATAAACTTAGCATATTCCACCGAATATTCGTTCATTTATTTTTATAATCTTTTTGTGTGGGGTTGCTTTTAAAATAGCAGTGGATTACATGTTAGTCATCCTCTTTACTCCATTCATTTTTCTAGCCTCTTGAGGTATCATTAGACCTGCAATTAGATGTATTGTAGCAATGATTCTTGTCTGGTTATTATTATTATTATTATTATTATTATTATTATTATTATTATTATTTGCTTCTCCTCTTCTCAAATTTTCTTTTACTTTTTCTTTCTTGCTTTCTTTTTTTCTTTTTTTTTTTTTTTTGGAGAGTGTTTCTTTTTCATCCACTCCTCCTCTTCACCCACCAAATAAAACAGACCGACTGATGTATTATACCTCCACACCCCGAACAAGCTAAACTACCCTCAAACCTGAAACCTGTTCGCCCCCAAAACGAATGTCATTTTGTCTGACATTGATCCATCTTTTATCACTCTCCCTAAAATGCAAAAGAACAAATCGAACGACAAGAGAACGAAAAAATTTTTTTTAATTTAGAAACAAATGAATAATAATAATAATAATAATAATGATAATGATAATAATAATAAAGAGAATAGAAAATAATGAAAATTAGGCAAGAAATTTGAAAACATAAATTCCCAAAGAAAAAACCAGCAAAAAATCATAATAAAATACATTCTCTCTCTCTCTCTCTCTCTCTCTCTCTCTCTCTCTCTCTCACACACACACACACACACACACACAGTTTGTCTATCAGTCTGTCTCTCTTTCTTTCTCATAAATACACAAACACACACACTCACACAGAGGTAAATATACACACGTGTCGACCAACATCTCTCCATCATTGTTCTGTGCGCAGTAATCTATTATCACAAGATAATATCGATTATCCTCCCTTCTAGTCAATTTTTCTTCTTTTTTACTTAGTTTCTTTCTTTTTTCTTTTTTTTTTTTCTTTTTTGTTTATTGGTTTATTTGTTTGTTTTTTATGTCGATAGAAGAGTTGGACAGGAATTCATTACACCAAAACAGACAAAAAAAATAACAAAAGAAAACGAAAAAGCCACCATTTTGTTTGGTGATTCAGTGTGTGACCAACTGTTTTAAGCAGACATGGAGTCCGCTATCTGACGCTAACTTTTCGTCTTTTTTCTTCCTTCTTCCTTCTTCAATGATCAGTGTCTACTCAAACAGAAGATTGAATTATCTAGCAAGCATATTATACACGTATTAGATAGGTTATACGTAATTTGTTGGGTTAACATGCTTTTTTATAGAGTGCATAAAATATGTCTACTACGTATATTCATACATCAACCCTGTCAGCAGGGCTTCGTATAAGCTAACAGGAGCCCTTCTAAATAAAATGGTGTCCTAGGTATGACTCTAAACTGCATCTGATGGCGAGACTCCACTTCTGAAGATCTGAAGAATAGGAAGTCCTCCTTCGTTGCTATTACTCTCAGAGTGGTAGTTCTTATCAAAGTTTCCTTTAGGGGTCAAATGGGTCTGTTTAAAAATATTTTTATTCGATAGGACCCAGTGCAAAAACATTTAGACACAAGACAAAAAATAAAATAGATGTGTTTAAAAATATTCTTATTCGATAGGGAGGGTGTCCTCGTGGTGTAATTATTAAAGCGCTGGACTTCGTAATCGTTCTTGTTGAGTTCAAACTCCAGTCGCACAATTAAGTTTACTTTCAGACAAATACCATTGGAAAAGGTATTAACCTCCTTATTCTTCTAGCTAAGGGTTGAATAGTACGATTAGTCTTCAAGAAGGAGGGCTTTGGTATTAAATAACCGACGAAGGTTGATAAATTAAAGAAACCAACCAAAACTTACTCGATAGGATCATGTGCAAAATCATTTAAACACAAGACAAAAAAAGGAAATATGAACACGATTCCCTAACTTCTTCTCATTAAGAAAGCCTAAACGGTTTGACAATCAATCAATCAATTGTATTCATTTATGAATATATAAAAGTTATATGAAGAATTATAATATGAATTATACATATGAAGAATTATATATATGAAGAATTCTCTTCATACCTGAATATATGAAGAAAACAAATACACTATCACCAATGAATAAATACACCCCTAAAACTTTGTTTTTGATTTAGTTTATTTACTTAAAGGCATATCAACTCCTTATGGGTTATCTAATGCAGAAATTTGATTCATTTGTAAATATTTTATTGTAACCAGTATATTATTTTCCATGTTCTGTTGCATGTTAATTGAACGTTTTTATTTATCTATAATCATTTGTTTGCGTACAGTTATATGGTATCAATTATTCTTATCTAATACAAATAATTTGCATATAGTTGTATTATTTCAAGTATTCCTATCTAATGTATAATTTATATGATTTATGGCTTAAAGTATCTATTCTTATCAAATATCATTCGTTCGCTCACAACGATTTCACGTATTCATATCCAATGATTATCAAACAGATCTATTTTATTCATCCATGAGACCCTACTCTGGCCCGAAGAGTCAGAGTAGATCTGGTAGTAAGGCAAATGAAAGAGCATTTCACATTCCGTAGAGCTCTAGGTCTGAAACATCACTACAAGATGCAGTTTAGAGATATACCCAGAACACCTTCTTCAGCATGTGCGGTCGGAAGTTTCTCAGCCCCACCGACATGGCTGTTGTGGATTTTTCTTTTTTGTTGTTTTTTTTTCTTTTTCAATTTAAAAAAAATCTTCTAAACCAATGTTACCAGAACTTTATTATTTCTAGTCGAATATTATCCAATAAAAACGGATATTATTACAAAACTTCATGTGACCAAAAACCATGTGACCACGTTTGCTGTCAAACATGTGAGGAGAACTTGACGGATTGGAGGAATGGGAAAAGGAAGAGTATGCTATTTGCCATTCTAATGAGCTGGAGGGAAGGAAAAGATCACATTACAGACTCTTAGTTCTCTATGTCACCAAAAACCATGGCCCAAAACAAAATTATAACATATCTGTAACCAAAAATAAGAATTACATAAATATAGATATGAGAAGCTTATTTATGTTTGAACTGGTGTATATTTATACTGTTTATCTTAGGTTCAATGCGTTAGGGTTTGATTGAAATACTTAATATTATCTGTTTAATTTTATCATTTTCCACAATAAAGATAAAATCCTACAAACTTTAGTTTCGTTGAAAATTATTATTATTATTATTATTATTATTATTATTATTATTGTTGTTGTTGTTGTTGTTGTTATTATCATACTCGTGAGTTTTCAATACGAGCGTAAACTGGTGGTCTTTCACTAGAATGACAAGTCTCAGGTCTCCAGGACCTTTCTCAGTATTCTAGCCGATCTAAATAATGCCGTGATCTGGGTAGTTTTGATTCTTCCTTTCATCTCCAATTCCTCCAGTCTTCTCAACAAGCCTTTGAAAATTATTCCAAGCGTACCAACTATAATTGGTATCACCGTCACCGTCACCTTCATGTTCCATAATTTTTTAAGTTCTCTGGCAAGGTCCAAGAATTTATCAAACTTTTCGCTTTCTTTTATTTCCACACTGTGATCCACCAATACGACAAAATCCACTAGACAGCAAGTTGTATTTTTTTTATAAATTAATACAAGGCCTGGTCTTCTGACAAAGATTAGGTGATCTGTTTGTATCTCAAAATCCCGGAGTATTTCATAAGTCTCATTCCCAAGGACAGGTTCTGGTTTGTGTATATACCATTTGGTTGTATGTTCAAATTTTGATCTCCTGCTCAATTCCAAGTGGATCACATTTCCTACCCAGTCATGGCTTTAGTGCTAGTTTGCTACATTAGCATATTATGTAAGTAAGTGTTTCATCTCAGTCTCCATATAACCGACATTTGGTATTCTGTTGCGTGTTATCCATTCTCGTTTTAATATAATCGATCCTTATGAGATTGTTTTTTGCTGCAATTAAAAGAGAGTCAATTTTCCTCTTGAGGTAATTCTTTCTTTGCCATGTCCACGTCTTCTGGTGTCCAATCCTGCCAGTTTGTTGCTTGAAATATCGAAGCTGATGTTTGTCTTGTCCTCGGAGAAGGGCATATATTAAGGAAGACAAACACGTATTAAGAGAGAAGAATAAAGGTTATATATTACAATAAAAACTAGTAATACAATGACAATAGTGTAGCACTTGCTACCTACTCCCTAACAGTCAAATATTGTATCCTAATTTGAAGAGTCAATTGTGTAACGAAAATGGGGATGATACCACAACACTTACCGTTTATGTTTTCTAGTTTTTATTGTTTTCCTATAGTTTCTTATGTTGTTATTGCAGTCCTGGTTGCTCTAAGTAGTCATTCTTTGCTCTTTTTAAGGTACTCCTAGATACCTTAATGCATGTATGCAATCTTCAATGCTGGTGACTTCTCCTCCTTCGCCTTATTTTCTTGACACATCTAGTCTCCCTATGTCATCTCATAAATGTAAGGCATAGTAATCAATTTCTTTGTCATTTGGTCCATTTGTCTGAGCCCCTATCTTGTCCATTTTGAGAATGTTCTAGAATATCTTAGAAAGAGGATTGCTCAAGTGTTTATATATTTGGTGATGTTTTTGTTGCTGAGCATGATTTCCTGAAGTTTTCACGTTCTTCTGAAGTACTCTATTCTTTTCTTTTTGTTTTTTTTTTTTTGTTTGCTTGTTAGTTTGTTGCTTTTTTCTCTTTGATACCTGTTTGCTTAATGGTGTCTGTTTCCAATAATTCCAAATATTTGTAATTTTCGTTTTCTCCAAGCATCCTGACGCTTTCCTGTTTTGGCAGTTCTTCCGTTGTTTCTCTTTTTCCACTTTTAATTGTCAACATTTTTATGCCAAATTCCATTCCTATATACTTATTCAATATTCTTATTGCTTGTATCAGGGTCTCCAATTTTTTTTTGGGGGGGGTGTTTCTTCATTCATTTTTTCATTTTCGCTTTTCTAGTCTTTTTTTCATTTTTGAGAAATATCTTGATGTCATCCATGTACATAATTTTGTAAAATATACTGGTTCAGGGAAACACGAAACACTGACGACTCTCCGTTGTTCAGGTACGAAACGTTTATTAACTTCTTGACTTTAGTTTTTCGACACGAGGAGAGAGAGACAATTTTTACTATGCTGACTGTACTATCTGACCCAACAAACGCGCTTCGCATCCCAAAGCCCCCAGTTGGACTCACCCGGCCCAGAGTCGGATCTCAACTAACGTCTTTTTCAAAATCACCAAATTCTCCGCCCATCGCTTCCGGGCGTGAAGTCATTTACACCCCACTCCTATTTCCTATCTAGGGTTTTTATTAAGACATTTGTGATTGTCATATCCTCTGCGCACGAGCGTGAACTGTACTCAATGTGTGTGCACCTGCACTAAGAGCCAAATAGTTCAAAGCCCAACCAAACTGAATGATAGAATATAATTAACGAAAAATGATTAACATAAAAAAATCATTCCGTAATTATATAACAATTTGATTAATTTTTTCTTGCGATTTTGTAAATTTGTTACCCCCAGTTCACTCACTAAGTATGTAATGGAGTGGCATCATTGACATTACAAGAAGACGTTTCTTTGAATTTTCACATCTAATAGGTTTTGTCCTCCTACTGCTAATTCATTATCCAGTTTTTGATTACTAGTATAATTGTGTTATTCTTAACGAGTTTTTCACACCAGCATTAGCTGATGGTTTTTCACTGGAGGCTGAGTGAGAGCAAGTCTTCAAGTCCTCCGATTTCCAACTCTTCCAGTCCTCTTACCAAAACTTTGAGGACAGTTCCGAGTGCTCCAATTACAATTGGTATCACTGTCACCTTCACGTTCCATAGGTTTATAGTTCTCTAGTAAAGTCTAATTACTTGCCTTGCTTGTCGTTTGCTTTGATTTTAACGCTGTGGTCAACTGGATATTATTATTGTTGATGTAGTAGTATTAGTATTAGTATTATTTACTCCCTATGGGCTTTTCATATAAGCGTTAGCTTGTGGTCATTCACAGGGTTCTGAGTGATAGCAAGTATCGTCAGGTCACCAGGATTCTCCGCAGTATTCAGGCCAATCTTAATAATGCTGTAATGTGAATGGCCTCGATTCTTCCTCTGATTTCCAATTTTTCCAATCTCCTTCCCAAACATTTGGGGACCATTCCTATTACAATTGGTATCACCGTCATCTTTCTCAGCTTTTTCAGCCCTCTAGTAAGGTCCAAGTATTCGTCCATCTTTTCGATTTCTTTATTTTCTCTTTGTGGTCAGCAGGAATGGCCAAATACACAAAAGAACAAACTTATTTGTTAGCCTCCTTGGACATCGCTGCTTTTTACAGTCTTCTCTCGACAACCTTTAAAATAAAAAAGAATCTTTGCATAGAGAATATACCCGATCAATACATTATCCATAATATTTTAGTATTTCATCTGATTGGCCCAGTCGATTGGGACTATAGAATACACCAACTGCTACTCTACAGAATGGTAAGACCCACCCCATAAGAGTGTCATGGATATGACACTAAACAATCTGATTGCGATGCTCCAGTATTGCTAGACCTTTGGGGAATGCGGAGTACCCCTTCATTCCCATCGCTCCCAGGTCCACTCAGGCCCAAATTGGTTGCACCTGATAGGGTCTTATATATCGGTCAAATAGAACTAAACTATGTGCTTATGCTCAACTGAATTGCTTTAATTAGAACTGTTTGTATGTTTAAAAATCAATTTGGCATTAAATAACTTAAAATGGTTGATATGCCATAAAACCAAACAAAACAAAAGAAAAATAATTCATCTGATCGTTCTCAAAAATGCCCTCTTAAATTATTTTCCTTATAATTTTTCTGAAACTCTCCAATTTAATCTTAAAATTTTCTACACTATTGATGTTTTTGATTCGATTAAGCGATTTATTCCAAAGATACGTGGTACCTTCAATAAGTTTCCAGACTTTTTTGTACAGGCATTTAAAATTGTCGTAGACTCTTGAAAATTCAGTATGTTATTGCTATACACGTTATGAGATGGCTGACCAATTCAGGTTCAAATAAACAGCTACCGCAGTATTTGGAATACACCGTACTAAAGCCTTATTGTCACAGCTGGTAAATTTCAAAAAGGCAATCTGGACGTGAGGACACTTTAGAAGAACGATATGCAATAAAAGTCTGTTTTAAACTTGGAAAAAATGCCACAGAAACGTATGGAATGCTTTAGACTGCTTTTGGAGCATCTTGCATGAATCGAGCATAAGTTTTTGAGTGGAATAAGAGATTTAAGGAAGGCAGGGAGTCTGTGAGGGGTGATGAGAGGTATGTGAAGAGTAAGGAAGTCAATACACCAGAGTTGATTGGCCAAAGGGGTTAGAGTTGGGGTTACTATGTTGAGGTTTTAAGGGAGTTCAGGAAGAGATTCTGTTGGAAGAGGCCAGCACCCTTCAAATCGGGTCAGTGGCATGTCCACCAGGACAGTGCACCACTCCACAACTCCATCCTTGTCACAGACTATTTGACGAAGATGGGCATGAAGACAGTCCGTCACCCTCCCTCTAGTCCAGACCTTGCTCCCTGTGACTTTTGGTTATTCCCTAAGCTCATAGGCTGTAGTTATGAGACAATTGAGGAGATGAAAGAGGCTGTGACGAAGATCATTGACACGCTCACACAAGAAGACTTTCATGGGGCCTTCCTAAAGTTGTTAGAACGGTACAACAAGTGCATTGCAGTTGGAGGAGATTACTTCGAAGGGGACTAGAGTTTTATGTGTGTACTATCAATAAAAGTCTACATACAAAAAAAAAGTCTGGAAACTTATTTAATGATCCTCGTATATTAATATACTCGCGAAAATACAATTGGCTAGTTGAGTTCGTTTTAAAAATTTGTCTTGAGAATAAATTTCCAATTTGAGGAGAATTATTGAGAAAAACTGTCGACCATAATTAGAAATTCTATCAATTATTAAGATAGTTTCAATTAGATCACCTCTCATTCTTCTTTCTAGTAAAGGCGTTAATCCTAATTTCCCAAAAAAATCGTCCTATAACTGTAATCTTTTAGTTTTTCATTATTTTTGTCACTCTTCTCTGCATACTTTCCAATAAATTACACTCCAATTTCCATGTCTTGGCACCGGATTCCAGGCTTAATATTCTATATTAAATTATCTTTAAAAATTGTCTGAGGTGAGTTTTTTGTTGACAATAAGAAAAGTAAAGTTGGCAACCTTTGTCACAGGTGACCCGAAGGCTCTCTTTTCAATAGCTACTACACCAAGGTGTAGGGGAGAGCGCTATTCCTTTCCCTTGATTGCTCCATTTTACCATTGATCCTTACTTTATAATGCTAAGTGTTAAGCAAGGCGGCATCAAGTACCATTTTTTAACGTCTTTTGTATGACTCGACTTGGGATTGAAACCCGGTCTTCCGAACCATTGAAGAACACTCTACTCAATAGTTCCATTGGCCAAATGGTTAGAGGGTTCGCCAAAGGCCCAGGGCACCGGGTTCAATCTCAGGTCAAATCATACCAAAGACTCAAAAAATTGTACTTGATGCCGCCCTGCTTAACACTCAGCATTATAAGGTATGGATCAAAGGTAAAGTGGAGTAATCTAGGGAAAGGAGTAGCGCCCTTCCCAACACTTCAGCGTAGTAGCTATTGAAAAGGGAGCCTTGTGGACAGTACTATGCGTATTTACGAGATATCTTCAAAAGTTATTAAGATTTTTATTCTAAAATTTGAAATTTAAGGGAAAACGTATGCACAACTGAACAACTTGTATAATAAAGATATTAAGTTTTGATATCTAGACTGCAACCTAAAGGTCTTAGAGGAATTTTAGAGGTGCTTCGACGAATGGAAAACTCCCAGGAATAAGTGTGCTGAATTCCAAGACAACTATTTTGAAGAAAATTAACGTTTTGGTAATTGTTCTTGGTAAATTCATCTTCACTCTCGATACATTTGAACAGAAATCGTATGTATGTATATGATATATGTGACCGGGGCATTGGCCCAATGAGTAGAGCGTTCGTCAATGGTCCGGGAGACCGGAGTTCAATCGCAGGTTGAGTTAAACCAAAAACTCAAAAATGGTACTCGATGCCGCCTTGCTCAACACTCCGCATTTTAATGTATGGATAAAGGGTAAAGTGAAGCAATCCAGGAAATGGGGTAGTGCCTTCCCTGACACCTCGGTGTTGTAGCTAAGGAAAAGGGAGCCTTCAGGTCACCAACTCTACTTACTTATATGTGATATAAGATATAATCCTATGTATCATATATAGAGAAAATATATTGTAATATATATGTCATCCACAGAGAGACTGTTTCGTTCTATCAGAACTCTTCAGTGCGGCTAGATACGTAGGACGCACGAAGCCGGGATCGAAACCCGTCCAATGTTACGTTAGACTGCGTTTCAGACCACTCGTCCACCAAGCGGGCCACGTTGGCTAATGGAATTTTAAGTTATTTTTATTTTTAGAAACAGCAGCAGCAGCCTTTGTTTACATTTTTTTTATACCCTATCGGCTACTAGAGAGCTCAATTCTTTCGAAGAGGTTTGGATGACGCTAGCGGCGGCCGGCTCAAATATAATGTAATATAGTATATACGATATTTTCAAAAGAATACTATCTTCACTCCAGTCGTGCTATTACGTTCACTTTCGGACAAATACCCATGGAAAAGGTATTAACCCTCTTGTCCTCCAATTTTTTTGGTTAAATAGTAACATTAATGTTCTTAGAAGTGTGGCTTTTGACATTAAATAACCTACAAAGGTTATGCCATTAAACAGAGAAACCAAATCTAACCCAATACTATCTACTGGTATACCATCTTGCAGAACTGTCAATAAAAAAATTATAATTTTGAATTAAATTAAGTATTTTAGCAAAAACAAATAATTCATTTATTTTTCTTTCGAACATTGGAAATTAAAAATTTGTGTTATGTCTTGAAGCAATAAGGACAACCGCTGGTTATTGTTTATTCTCATAGACTCCTTCTTTTGATATTTATAAAATTGCATAACTTCCAACAAGAAATTAATAGAATGTGTAACGTTTTCTTTTTAATATAAATTGTAAATGGAATCACCATGAACAGAATTTCCAGCAAACACTGCACGCGACATACGAAACCACTGGACAGCTATTTCGACCTTATTAGGTCTCAGCAGCAATTTATAATTTTCATAATGTATATAATAATATAATAATATTTATGAAATTATAATATAATAATATAGTATAATTTCTCAACTTGAAAAAGAAAATGTACATGGCGTTTTCTGTTTGGTCTCATTTACATATTTCTAAACTTTCTGATAACAACGCGCGATTTATTGTAGAAAATTTATTGCCCGTCTTAAACACGTGTCTTTTTGAAGAGAAACAATTGCATAGGCATAAACGTAACAACCTTTTAATCTGACAGTAATCAGTTTAAGTTTATCACTTCCCCATGCGTGTTGATTCCACGCCGAGAACATTTTGGATTTTTTGCTCTGAAGAAATGGACGTTTGAACATCAATCGATCCGGGGAAGGGTATCGATTTTAATCGGATAAATATTACACCAATACTTTATTTGATATGCAACCGACGTAATTTGTTCGCAGAGATGGGTACATGGGCATGCCGTGTGAATAACAAGATCAAAGAATCGATAGGAAGCGAAAGGCGGAGATTTGAAACGTTGTTAAATAGGTGAGTCGACACAAAGATGAAATAATGAACAACGGGTTATCTAAATGAAGACATTTACTCACTTCTTAAATAGTAAATTTATCTAACAATGATTACAATCGTGTAGACGTATATATTAAATATGTCCGAATAAATCCATATATATATATATATATATATACTTACACAGTGTTAAACAAAAATCACCTACCATTTACAACTGATCAATTTTTTAATAAAAAGAAGTACATAAGATTTTCCTTTAATCACATTTAACTCGTAGAAATTTCATTGAACTAATTAAAAAATGTAATTTGTTTAATGGTTACTTCTGTGCAACTACATATATATATATATATATATATATATATATATATATATAATGTAGTTTACTATATTCATGAATCATGGTAATCTTTCATTGTTCTCTTTTCTTTTCCTCATCGATAGACGCCACCTTTATTTATAGATGGGTAGCAATAGTTTCCTGACGGAGCTATTTATTTCTCGCCGTTGGCCTATGAGGTTCTTCCACCCACTCTCAGGTGAAGCTCACCGTTGACCCAAATTTAGATTCATCCGTCTTACTTACATCTACTATACCGCTTCCGGTGATAAAAACTTTGAAAAAAAGGGATCGCCTTAAATTTGTTAAGTTTTAACTTAGTTAAAATCCAGCTATTCCTTTTTTTTTTTTTTGCTTTAAAAAACCTGTTAGTTTTATTTAAATTCATTACTAAAACTTACATTCTTTAATTGTTCAGGCCAATAGCAATTAGGTGTTAATTCGTTTATGATTAATACTCGGAGCTTCAGGCCGGGAGCGATTAATGATAGGGACGGAGGAAAGAGAAAGAGAGAGAGAGATAAAGAGAATCAGGGAAATCTGTGCTGTCAGTGCGACATGATGATGATGATGCTATATTTATAAACAAAGAGTTCTTTATATTGGCGACAAAGCATATCTAGATTTAAGTTGGGATATCCTTGATACAGAGTCAATGCTGCTGGGTGACTGACAGTTTCTCGGCGATGTGATCATCAAAACAATATTCGGTGTCGCAAGAATGATTATCATCATTATGTCGCGCTGCCAGGACGGATATCCCTGACTCTCTCGTCACTCGTCTCTATTGTCCATTGCTCCCGGGAGATCTTCAAGGCTAAATCCTGTATTGCCACAGAGCTGTTGTCTATAGATTCTAGCTGATCGTCCTGCCTTTGCTCGTCCATGTGAAGGGGTCCACAGGAGTAAGTCACTTATGAGTTCATCCTTACTTCTCCAGCAGTGTCCTGCATGTATGGTTCGTCTAACTTGGATAGTTTTCGTGATGGGTGGTAAGTGGCCGTATGGCTGTTGTTTTTTTGGGGGGAGGGAGAGGGTTGCTTCCAGGACTTGTTCAATACGGCTCGCAGCATTCTTGTGTAATTGCCGTTAAGCTTTTTCTCCATACGTTTAGTTAGCGTCCATATAGTGCATCTATATAGCAGTATCGACACGACCGCGACTTGGAAAAAACTGTGGTTTATTTTATCGATCAGATCTGATTTCAATATGACCGATAGCCTTTCGATAGCAGTCCATGCCTTTGCTAGTAGCGTGTTGATGTCTTTCTCGGTTGATGAGACACTGCTTGCTTGGTAGGTGAACTTATCCACTAGTTTCTGAGAACTACCATTTAGTGTGGAGATACCGCCTCTTTGATTCAAACACATGTATTTCGTATTGTCTATGTTGATATGGAGGCCTATGGCTGCAGCGACTCGTTCCAGACTATGTAGCAGGGATTCAGCTTGGGAGGGTGTATTTACCAGAAGCGCTATGTCACCGGCGTAGTTCGCGACCGTAATTGTTTGTGTAAGGTATCTTCTGCTTCTTTCCTTTGACAGCTTGAAACTGTTATCTTTCATTATACCAATAGACTTCTAAGCACGCAGTCTAGGCAGATGATAAACAGGTATGGAGCTAATATGTCTCCTTGCAGGACACCAGCTACAATGTCAAAGTTGTCAATGTCTCTATCCGGGGCGCGGACTTTTAATTTCGTGTTTTATATCGCATCAATATGGCTGCAACGGTTTCTTGGGGGGCCGTAGGCGAGTAGTATTTGCTCCATCTTCCTTCTGTATATGGAGCCAAAAGCCTTGAAGAAGTCAATGAATAATATCGTATTCTCAAGGAGTTTTGAACGTACACCTAGAATTCGACGGATAGTCAAAATTTGTGATGTCGCAGGTCGATTTCTCCGAAAGCCATTTTGGTTCTTCCAAGTATCTTCACAATTCTGGATTCAATGAGGTTGTGCAGTAGAGCATTGTAGATCCTGACCGCTATGGATGTAAAGGTTATACCTCGGTAGTTCTTGGCTATTTCGAGATCATCCTTCTTAGGGAAGGGAAGGATGCGCCTTTTTGTCCATTAGTCTATTGTGTTCTGGTTATATACGGCATTATAGTGTCGGAGCAGTATGTTGTCGTATTCCTTGGTCTTCGATACTTCTAGGGGTATTTCATCAAACTCTTCTGCATTTCTATTTTTTAATTTTCCTTTGTACTCAGTCGACTTCTTCTTGGGTAAACTGTCCTAGTTTGTTGTCCAATTGATTACTAATAATAATTGGTTCATGCGTAACTATCGGAGGTTTTCCCAGTAAATTCTCGAAATGGTAGACGGTAAACAAAATGACCAGAAGGAAGAGCATTGAGAAAACTAAACTGAAAGTTAGAACGATAGTGAAGACGAAATTAAGCTCCCTTAGGGACTTCAACTCTCCTTGCTTGAATTTAGAATTTTCTGTCACCTCAACCGATTGCCCAACCAAGATAAAAGTACAATAGCTGTGAAACACACACACACACACACACACACAAACACACACACATACACACACACACACATATATATATATATATATATATATATATGATTACATTCAAATGTACGTTAAAATTTTTTTTAATCACTCAACATAGAGAGAGCTAGTGATTAAAAAGTAAAAAGTAGTAAAGTTGACAACCTTCATCGAGGGCGACCCGAAGGCTCTTTTTTCAATAGCTGCCACACCGAGGTGTAGGGGAGGTGGCTACTCCATTCCCTGGTTGCTCCACTTTACCCTTGATCCATACCGTATAATGCTGAGTATTAAGCAAGGTGGCATCAAGTACCATTATTGAGTCTTTGGTATGACTCGATTTGGGATTGATCCCCGGTCTTCTGGACCATTGGCGAACACTCTACTCATTAAGCCAATGGCTCGGTGAATTAAAAAAGGGTCAATATACACTTTTATGTGAATTCCTTTACGATGTAATAATTCCAAACCGTCTCCTCCGACTTACTATCTGCACATAAGCACTATTCAAATCTTCCACAAATGATTAAAAAAATATTAACACTTCTATAGGAGCACTTTTATTAGAAAAACAGAACTGAAGCTTCCCAGAAAGTATTGATTGTGATGGTGAATAGGTGGATACTGTTTGAAATCATATCATAACGGTACTCCCATAGAAATGTTCACGTTTTTCGGATCGTCCAGGATATTAGAGATGTCTTATACAGGAAGTAATTAATACCTGTACTTATACCAGAGATGAAATATCTCGTTTGCCAGGATATACCGTGTAATTTCCACGAAATCACTGATTTTTTATCGTAATTAAAATCTGAAATTGGAAAATTACTGAGTCTTAACTACTAACAATTTTCCCCCAGTGATGTTTGCTAATTCGATTAATCTTAATATTATTAAAATCTAATTTTACTGGTTTTTGTTTTACTGTTATTACTTTTTAGAACGCTTTAGATCTTTTTTAAAAATTCTAATACATTCAATAGCGCTATTATTATCACTCGTAAATTTAGATAACTCAAGCCGTTCCATTATATTTAAAATGACTACGGTACTGAAAAGACTTCAATCAATTTCAAATTTAAAACTTCCTCAAATTGGATGTGACATTTTCCAAAGCTAAAGGAATTTTTTTCTAAAAGAATTTATAATAGCTTCTTGACCAATATCTATTGTGAAACAAGACTCCCTAATAACCCCGACACACTAATTTGGTTGATGGGTCAGAAATTTGCGGGAGTGGGAGTGATTTACGGGTGGCAAGTCAAAGTTCACCACTGCTGAAACAAGTCTGAGAAACTGAGAAAAGCATGGGCGCGAATAGACTGTCTATAAGTAGTCACAAGAGATTTGAGAGATCTGGTTACATACAAAAAGTCAGTTGGAACAGAAACAACAAAGATTAATTGTGTCATTGATTGATTTTAACAGTATTTCAACGCGTCTAGGATTATTTTAATACCAAGGAATTTCGTAATCGCATTTATTGCACGTTTATATTTACATTCATAAGACTCTTTTCCACACACTTATATGATATCAAATATTCCTATCGAATACAAATAATTTGCACACAGTTGTATGGTTTTAAGGAACTATCCCAATAAAGAACGATAATTTTTGCATAGTTATATTGTTTAAAAGTATTCGTACGTAACACCAGTAACTTGCAAGCAATTATATGGCTTCTAGTAGCAAATAATTATTCTTAATTTTCAAGTTTACTAAACATAAAAATTCTATTTAATAATAGTTATCTTTGCACATAATTACATGATTTCAGGTATTCTTAGCTAAAACTAATAATTTTTCAGAATATAACTATTTGACCCATATCATTTCATGGAATACACCCTAAGGTACCTTTGACCACTTCGTCAGTGATGATTTTCTCAAGATCATTAGGTGTTTCGGATCTTTCAACATCATACACCTTCACTTAGGTGACCCAGCTTGTTTTGGTCAGCCACCAACTAGTGGTCAGAGAGTATAACAGCAGCCAAAAAAAACAAACTACAAAGCTTTATACAAAGTAACACCAGCGGAATATCCAATCAAATGCAACTCCAGGGCATCTCTCTTCCAAAAAAAGGCGGAAACTAAGCAAATGGTTTCCTTCCCAACAGAAAAAAAAGTGATTGCCCTGAGACGCACTTTAATTCTTAGAATAGTCAAAAAGGCAAACAACTAACAAGAAATCATTTAGTGTAATGAAGGCAAAAAAACTGTTTATGTGTGAATAACAAATGATGAAATATTACATGAGGTAACAAAAAAGAAAAAAAAACTATATATGGGACCCCCCAACAGGTACTACTATTCCTTGTCCATGGGAATTTGGAAATAATTTCAACGAAAATGTGTTTCACACACCTCATATCTTCAGAAGCAGAGCCTAGCCATTAGATCCAGTTGAGAATTATAACGAGGACACTCCTTTTTGTGCGGTCACGAAATTATTAATCTAAGGAATTCACTTTTGAAAACTATGGTTGCTCGAAGTGCTTTGGAAATAATTACAACGATAGGGTCCTTCACACTCGACATATCTTCAGAAGCGGAACCTCACCATTAGATCCAGTTTAGAATCATAACGAGGAAACTCCTTTTTGAAAACTATGGTTGCTCGAAGTTCTTCCCGCTGCGTTTGAATTTCAAACATAGAAAACCATATATTTATAAAATAAATTTTAGTCAGAATTGATTCTTCTTTTCATAGATCAATACACTTGACATATCGTTTCTCAAGTTTTCTTCACCTATTAAAAAGACTTTTCGGTACTCTGTGGTATGTGTTCGGTCATCAGGGACCAATTTTAATAGTCAATAATATTATGATTTGCATTTTACCTAAAAAAGGGTTTCATCAAAGCTAATCCGTTCCGGAAGTAAACGTCAGTAAAAAAAATGTTGAAAGTAATTATCATGCATGATGATAATTGATATTAATTGCATATTTAGCTACCCTACTTCTTTCTTCTTATCTTTCGCTTCTTCAATAGATAGATAGATAGATAGATATGAACAGACTAGAATAGGTATGTATGAACAGAGTAGGATATGTAGATATATAGATAGATGTTTGAATAACGAGAGAATCGTTTTGTAAATAAGTTAAATCCCATCACTATCTCTCTCTCTCTCTCTCTCTCTCACACACACACACACACACACACACAAACACACACACACATACCTCCTCCTCTATCTCTTTACACTTCTTTATAAATACTTAAAAGCCATCAAATCTAGCCGTTCTTTTTTGCCCAATACCAAGTAATCTTGCCAGTCATTCTACAGTTTTTTATAAGAGCAACTAGGTTCCTTTTTGACATAAACAAGAGGGTCATCAATTACTCCTCCTTTTTCTTGTCCCTACTCTGTTACGATTACCGTTGCCATAGCGACCGATCGCATCACGTCAAGTAATTCAATGTAAGGAAAAAAACATTTTTTAATCAAGAAAAAAAAAATCACAGCCACACTTCCTTTTTACTACTTGCATTCTTTTAATCTTTATCCAATTCTCTTTGTACAGATGTTTTAAATTGCATTTCTTCATTTCGGAGATGTGTATTTACGGAATAATTTGTCAGCATTCTCACCGAGTCTTTTCAATAGAATTTTGGTGCCATTTCCTCTGCTTTTCTCAGCAAAAGCAAACATCAACCAGACAACAACAAAAAATGATGGAAATTCGACGCCCAAATTAAGTTCATTATCAGACATGACAGAGACAGAAACCAGAAAAATTGCTTACGGAGTAGTTTTATTCTCTGGGTGACATACCAATTCTGTAATTAATTTGTTTATTTATTTGTTTGTTTGGTAAGATAGACGATATTTAAAAAAATATATGCACCCATTAACTGACATAAGAAATAACATATAAATACTGATAGGTAGATAGATAGATAGATAGATAGATAGATAATGACTGAGATAGTTGGCTAGCTAGATAGATAGATTGTAATAGAGTAACAAGAAAATATCTATATCTAGTAGTCAAATGCTGTTATCCCAATGTATTTTCTGTCTTTTTTTGTAGGGGTTGTTTTTTCATTTTTTTTAAATTTATTTTATTTATTTATTCATTTATTTTTTTGACTCGCCGAGTCCCAAAGTTTGTAACTGAAGAAAACAATTTTCAAACATTTACAACTCCAACATGACTTGTTAAGCAACCAGCCTAGGAGAAGAAAAACTGAATATTTCTATATTAATAAACATATGTTTCTGGTATTCTACTTTATCCATCCCTTCGTCCTGATTTAAGGCCTTCATATTATCATTGTTTGTGCTCTTCAAACGATATTGGTCCAGAAAGCGGTTCAACACAGATACTGCCATTGTGCAATGGTAGCTTTGGTCACTTGACGACAGGTGGGTATTTATACTCTTGCGCACAGAAAAGACAAGTGCATCAAGTTGATGATGATTTTATGAAGAAGGATAGCAAGGTAGTGCGGGTAATGTATACATAATGTTTTATTAGTATACTAATAAAGACGTTAGAGGAGTAAATATTTGTATTTACTTTTTGGGCCTCACGCGAAATTCACGATTTAACTATGATAATAAACTGGATCTTATGGTGAGGCTTCAATTTTAGTATTTTAAGGATTATAGAGCGCCTTCTTGTTGCCATTACTCCCTGGTCCTTTGAGAATTTTTCTGAAAGATCCCGTACATCTCAAATGATATCAAACTTTTTAAAACACCCTGTCCAAGACTGAGATGACTAATTGCCAATAATTTATGTCTATTCTCTTCCTGCTTTCTTTTTCCTTTTTTCTTTTTCTTTTTCTTTTTCTTTCCTTTTTTTCACCTCCTCTCTATCTATCTATCTATCTATCTATCTATTTCCGTTCTTCTGTTACCTCACTTTAATTTAACTCGCCATTTCTCTCTTCCTTTCTACTTTCCTGTGATTATTAGGTTGGTTTCGACGGCATATCAACCCATCTATTTTATACCAAGAGGTTAGGGAACCTCGTCCATTATTCATTTATATTAACATTTTTGTGTAGTAGTTTTATGTACGCAGTATTATTATATTAAGTATAACTGCCTAATACTTATTATCAAATAATTTCAAGAAATTATTTCTATTTGATGTGCTTAGAACGTCGATCGACAAAATCAGAGAAAATGGCTTCGAGCTGACAAAGAGAAGAAGCAAAAGGTACCCCGCAAAAACAATCACAGACGCCGACTACGCTGATGACTTGGCGTGACTGGCGAATACGCCTAATCAAGCAGAGACACTACTGCATAGTTTGGAACGAGCCGAAGCAGGCATTGGCCTCCGTGACAATGCACACAAAACTGAATATATGTGTTACAACCAAACGGGCAACATCACCACACTAGACGGAGCCTCTCTGAAACTAGTAGACAAATTCACCTACCTAGGAAGTAGCGTCTCATCAACCGAAAACGACATCGACACACGACTGACGAAAGCATGGACGGCTATCGATAGGCTCTCGATCATATGGAAATCAGACCTGACCTATAAAATGAAACGCAGTTTCTTCCAGGCAGTGGTTGTATCGATACTGCTATATGGATGCACTACATGGACGCTAACTAAACGGCTGGAGAAGAAGCTAGACGGCAACTACACAAGAATGTTGAGAGCAATATTGAACAAGTCCTGGCGACAACACCCCACGAGATACCAACTATACGGCCACTTGCCTCCCATCACGAAAACTATACAAGTTAGACGAACCAGACACGCAGGACACTGCTGGAGAAGCAAGGACGAGCTCGTAAGTGATGTACTCCTATGGACCCCCGCATATGGCCAAGCAAAAGCAGGACAACCAGCTCGAATCTACATACAGCAGCTATGTGAGGACACAGGATGTAACCCTGAAGTCCTGCCGGAGGCGATGAATAATAGAGAGAAGTGGCGAGAGAGGGTCAGGGATATCCGTGCTGGCGGCACGACATGATGATGATGATGATGATGATGATTTCTATTTGATTATAGATATTTATTTACGTGCAGTTGTACGTTTTCAAGCATTCCAGCCGAATACCAATTATAATATCGTTTTATGCAATTGTTTCTATCTAATAATAATCATTTGTTTGCACGCAGTTTAATGTTTTCAACTAACTAATAAGAATCATTTATAGATAATTATGGCTTCAAGCAATTATAATTACTACAAACAATTAACACTTCGTAACAGCATAAGGTATTCCTATCGAATGGGAATCCTTTGTAAACAGAACAATTTGATCCATTGATAGGATTCAATCTCTTGCTCTCACACTGGGTCAGAGTGGAACTGGGACTAATGACTATGAAACTATTCAGCAGATTCTACATCATTTCTACATTTGGAGGAGAGTGTCTAACTTCTCAAAATGGGGATATAGTCAGCGTATTCTAAACCCCATGAACAGGATGAGCCTTCTTTTCCACTATTGTTACTCGATTCTCAATCATATATATATATATATATATATATATGTGTGTGTGTGTGTGTGTGTGTGTGTGTGTGTGTGTGTGTGTGTGTGTGTGTGTGTGTGTGTGTGTGTGTGTGTGTAAAGTTCTCGATACGTTTGTTGTAAAAACTAGTATAAAAATAAGAACTTCAATAAAAAATGCCGAGCTGATATAAGGAGATTTTTTCTTGAACAAACCACTTAATGTCTTAAAGAATAAAACAATTGAAATTTCAGATTCATTTGGCAACTGAACGATAATTTTGTAGGCTCTGCGTTTTCCCAATAGTTCGGTTACAAACAGCTGCGAGGACTTAAATTTATATATATATATATATATATATATATATATATATATATATATATATGTGTGTGTGTGTGTGTGTGTGTGTGTGTGTGTGTGTGTAATTTAGAATTATATATATATAAATATATATATATACACACAAACAGCCACAGGGATTTAAAAATATATATGCGTGCGTGTGTGCGTGTCTATATATATATATATATATATGCAACGAGTCACAGAGATTTAAAATTATATATATATATTATTTAGAATTATATATATATATATATATATATATATATATATATATATATATGTATATATATAAGTTAGAATCATATATATATATATCTGTGGGGTGGGTGTATGATTTTAAATCTCCGTGGCTGTTTATAAGCGAATTCTAAAGAAAATTATATAAAAAAAACTGCAGAGATTTTAAATGTTTTATATACATACACACATATACACACGCACACGCATATATCATCATCATCATCAACATCAACAACAACTCGACCTGGCAGCGTGAGTTCCCTGACTCTCTCTCTCTTTCTCTCTCTCTCTCTTTCTCTCTCTTTCCCTCTTTCTCTCTCTCTCTCTCTCTCTCTCTCCCACTCATCCCTATCAGCCATCGCTTCTGGCAGGTCTCCTCGACTTTATCTTGTATTTGCTCCGAGCTGCTGTAAGTCACTACTGGTCAGCCAACACTGGCCCGTTCATGTGAAGGAGTCCAAAAGAGAACGTTGCGTATCTGTTCGCCCTTGCTTCTCCAGCGGTCCCTTGCATGTCTTATTCGTCTTGAATGGTTTGTGAGATGAGAGTTAAGTGTCCGTACAGCATCTGTTTTATGGGATGTTGCTTCCAGGATTTGTTTCAAACAGAGCGCACCATCTAACTTTTTGTAAACGTCCATTTGGTGCATCCATATAGTTGTATGGGTACAGCTCCAACTTGAAAGACGCCTCTAAAATTAGTGGACCAGTTCCCATACCTTGGCAGCAACATCTCATCTACTAAAGTTGATATAAGCAAATGCCTAACGAAAGTGTAAAATAATATCATATGCAATCTAATCCACATCGTACTGAAAAAGCTTTTTGATACTTTTCGGGTCTTAAAAAACGTGTTTTGTCTCAGCATAGCATCAAACTCGAAACAAAGGTCATGGTCTGTATAGCATGTGTTTTGACGTCCCTCTTGTTTGCAAGTGAAACGTGGTCGCTGTATAAGCACCAACTGAGGACTTTTTAAAGCTTCCAGCAAAGATGCTCACGACAAATACTTTGTATTCGATAACAATACCATATCCCAGATACAGAAGTATTAGAGAAAGCTGGGCTACCAAGCATTGAATCCATGGTCGTGAAGAGTTGTCTTCATTGGGGTGATCATGTCGTTCGAATGGATGACAGTCGCCTGCAAAAGCTACTGTTTTTCGGTGAACTGTGTGAAGGGGAGGGAAAGGCATCAAAACCAAAGAAAAGATTAAAGGCCTCTGAAAAATTTGCCAAAAACAATTCAGCATATCGGTGGACCAATGTGAAAAAAGGGCACTGAATAGAAGTCAGAGGCGCAAACTGATTCATGAGGGTATTGAAAACTTTGAGCACAGTCGTGATCAGTATGCCGCTTAAAAAAGATCAGTCCGTTAGGGCGAATAAGGATCAGCACTAGGTCCACAAAGTCACCACGTCAAATGTGAAATATGTTGAAAACTCTGTCTCTCATTGGCTGGTCTTAAAAGCCATATGCACAAACATGTCTAACCGGCTGTTCCACATCATGACATTCATGTAAGCCAAAGCGACTAACAATGCCCAGTCTGTGGTAATATTTGCCGCATTTTGGCAGGCTTGAAAAGTCATCTGCTTTTGTATACAATCTAAAAGAAAAGAAAAGAAAAAAGAGAAATGAATTACAAAACTCAATGGGTGGTCACACTTGAAACCGAGAAGACAACCTATATTTATAATAATTTCAAATCTCAGTGGCTGTTAGCTTGTAAATAGAAAAAATATGAAAAACAAAACATTCAGAGTATAAGATAATATGCCAACGTTCACGTTTCGTTTTTTTAAAACCATTTTCAGGGTGATGTCAGAATGCGATGTTATAATGCTTTCTCCCAAAATCCTTTTGAAAGGAAAACAAATTCTTCATGTTTTGTTGACTGAGATAACTTTCTGTTATCTCTGTCAATGCTCCACTTTCTTTGAAACAAGCCGATTTAAATTTTCACTAACGTTTCTATGAGAATATTTTTTTCATGTAAATTAATTATACTTTTAAGATTTTGATCTTGAAGAGAAAGCGATTGAAATATTAAAGTAATTCTACTCTTATCTGGTGAGAAACATGTTCAGTGGGCTCGAGACAAATTAGCTAGTTTAAAAGAATATTTATCACGAAATTTGTTCTGCAACGTGCCATAAAAAATTTCTTAGCAACAAGCGCTTCGCGGGTTTGAAGAGATCCCTGTTTTAGATCTACGTGTTAGTATATATACATATATATATGTGTGTGTGTATGTGTGTTAAATCCTTGGTATTTTTACTCCATTATGGTTGGATAAAAGAATAGTGAGTCTTGTGAATTGCCAATAAGTTATGAATGCTTTGTGCCGGAAATAAAGGAAATATGACATGCTTCCCAATGTCACTAACGTAAGCTCTGCTATCTGCTAGAAATACATACGTAGATCTCTGTTAACTGCAAAAATTTCTTATCTCAATAAAAAAAATATATATGTGTAATCTTTAGCGGATCCAGAAATACTAGAAATAACCAGAAATATGATCTCTGATTGCATCATTGTTTTTATTATTTTTTGTTTGTTTGTTTGGTTTTTCTCTCATTGTTTGTTTGCTTTTCTTTGTTTTGTTTTATATTTGGTGGGATCATTTTGTTTTTTGTTTTTTTTGTTTTATTCTAGATTTTTCATTTCCATTAAGCATTCATCGTAATGACAATTTTACTTTCTTCTACTCTGATATCATCATTGTGAAGCAGAAATAATAAAAACAATTGTAACATCGGCGGGGCTTAGAATAAGCCGACTGTATTCCATGCAATGGAATAAAACTCCCGCCAAAAAGAGGGGATTCTGGGTTTGATACTAAACTGCTTCTGATGGTGAGATTTCAGTTCTGAGGACAGTGGAGTACCAGTTCATATACATTACTCCTAGATCCACTCTGACTCCAACTGATTGTATCTGTTAGGGTTCAATTTATGAATAAAATAGACCTGACTGAAAATTAATTATACTAGATAGGAATAACTGATAGCATATAACTCTAAATTAAGGATAATTTCTTAATACGATAATTGTTTACTAAGAATTATTAAAGGAAGTTCCCGAAGCATCATGGCAAACGCACTGGACTGCAACATCGTAGTAAGCGAGTTCGATCCCCAGTCGCTCAAATGCGTTCACTTTCTGGTTAATAGCTTTGGGAAAACTAAGGGTTGAATAGTATCACAACTGTTCTTCAAGAATGGTCTTAAAAACCCACAAAGGTTGATATGTCATTAAATAAAGAAAACAAACAAAATAAAGTAAGAATTATCATTATTAATGAATTGAAACCAAATGATTGCGTACAAAATTGTTAGTATTAAATAGGAATACTTGAAACCACACACCTGCGTGCAAATTATTTGTATCAGATAGGAATTCTTTATATCCAATAGCTACTATTAAAAACCTCTTTAAAAGCAATTATAGAAAGAAATGCAAATATAAATGCACAACGAACTCGATTCCCTATCCAATAGGCATAAAGTAACCCTATACGAATTGACATGCCATTAAAATCAATCAATCAGCCAATCCAAATTTATCACTTGATCCCAAGTGACGAAAGAAGTGGACAAACATGGATTTATAATTTGGTTTCCACGCTTATTGATGCATTAATAAATCAATGCGGCTATCACAGTGGGTTTCCAAACTGTTTTTCATAAGGAGGCAAAAACTTCCTACATCTTTTAAAGTTTCTATTGAAGTTCCTTTCAAAAAGACTTCTAGAACATTAAAATCCCATAACAAACGCGTCTCCACTCTTGTAATACATGAATGAAAACTTAAGAAACTATTTATTATAAAATCAGTACACAAACTTTCTCAAGATTGTTTCAGTATAGGAAAACTTTAATTGGTTGGTTGGTTGGTTGGTTTTATGGCATATCAACCTTTTTAGATTATTTAACGCCCAAACCATTTTTATGAAAATAGTTCTATTGCAAACAATTCAGTTTAGTATAAGTACACAGTTTAAATGTAAGTCCAGTTTAATTGTGAAAAACATTTCTATTTCTAGCCATTCAGTTTAGTCAAGCAGTTCTAATTCAGCTAATTCAGTTTAGTATGAGTACAGATTTTGTTTACACAAAATTAAATGTCGAAACAGTTCTATATTAAACAAAGCAGTTTAGTGTAACTACAATGTCAAAAAACAGTTCCATTTCAAATAATTCAGTTTAGGATTAGCACGCAGTTTAAATGTAAGTAAAGTTGGCGACCATAGTCGAGGGTAACCCGAAGGCTCCCTTTTCGATAGCTACTACACCAAGGTGTAAGGGGGGCGCTACTCCTTCCCTGGATTGCTCTACTTTACCCTTGATCCGTACCTTATAATGCTGAGTGTTAAGCAAGGAGGTATCAAGTACCATTTTTTGAGTCTTTGGTATGACGCGACCTGGGATTGAACCCAGGTCTCCCGGGCCATTGGCAAGTACGGTTTAATTGTCAAAAACATTTCTACTTCAAGCTATTCAGTTTAGTCAAACAATTCAGCTAAGCATAAGTATGCCGTTAGTTCTATTTAACCCATAGACAGAGCCCTATCAGGTGCTACCACGCCGGGCTAGAGTGGACCAGGGGGCAATGGCAATGAAGGGGTGCTCCGCATTCCCAAAAGCCCCGACATCACTGGAACCTCACCATCAGGTTGTTTAGTGTCGTATCCAGGACACTCATTGGGTGGGGTCAGTGTATTCTACATCCCCAGCTGACTGGGCAAGGAAAACTTTAACTTATCCCCTGTCCATCAACATCTCCACAATTTCATAGAGCCGCAAGGATTGTTAGTGATGGCGTATTAAATAACAGAAATTAAATATTTACATTACAAAAAAAATCATCATTATGGTTTTATAAATGCTTATTACCGTAATCCAGCCAAAACCGTACATCAATGCTAGTATTTTATAAGAGCCATAGATTTAGAATGTTCTAACTTAAGAAAAAGAAATTTCCACATTGAGTGCATCAGTGTGTATAAGACAGATCAATAAATCCATAGCCTGACAATGTTTGAAACTTTGTTTTATTAACAAACTTGGATAGATGAAAATTTTTAAAATATTTTCGTACCGTGAGGCACAAATCGGCATTTGTCAAGATCATGATGGTGACGAACCCCACTGGATAGAGAGCTGCTGATCTCGCCTGATACTCTCCCGTCGCTCCTTACCGGATTTGCTTCTACAACTTGGAGCACGGCCTCGGAGTCCTCAGTTTTAGGCCGACCTAACCTCGCCAGATCGTCAAGTTTCTTACAACCCGAACGAAATTTCTTCAACCAACTGGTCATTGTACTGCATCCTCACCTTTCTCCCGCAAAAAAAATATTTTTGGTCACTTCCACGGTGTTACGGTCCTGTTCAGACTCGTAAAGCATAAGTTAGACGACGTTGCAAGTTTACCTGTGGGGCTTTCAAGTCATGCGCTGAGTGAAGCAATACACAACGTGTAAGCACACCAACTACCTCGATAGTAACAACCATAGCAGATACCTACTACGGCTTGAACTACTTAGGTCACATGATATACTCTCTGCAAACTAATACGTGTGAAAATATTGTAAATCTTTTGACTCACTCGAGTATTTATTTACTGCGTTTAAAGAAAAATTAAATATTTGTCGGTAGAAATGAAGTCTCCATTTTGTGAATAGTAACAAAAAAAAAAAAAAGAAAGAATCTGAAAGGTAAAAAAAAATTACTTTTTTGAAATTAATTTAATATTTACATTTTAGTTTTTTTAATTAGAAATAAGTTAAAATGATCAGTGAATAAATGAATAAATAAATACATGAATAAATACCGCTCAGAATCTTCTTTTAGCTACAGTTCTAATTTTCTTACGTCTTTGTTTTTTATTGTTGTTGTTCTTTTTTTATAGATTACTATTAATTGAAGTCAGTAAAACAAACTTTGAGACTAAAAATATTAAAACATCCAATTTGGAGATTTTGTTTCATATCTTAAAATAAATTCCAAATAAGCTTTATTTAAAACTTCTGAAAGATTTATAGGGAAAGAAAAGGGAGAGAAAAAGCAAATTTGGCAGTTTTTAGTTATTAGAGAGAATATATTTCTGGAAGAATAAAATGATAAAATCCAAAATCAAATTATTAATTTTCTCACTGACCTTTCATTAGGATTAAATCGATTGATTACAATGGCATGCAAACCCGTCTGGGGTTATTTTGTGTAGTTTCTTAAGACATATTTGCCCACAGTTACATTTATAATACAAATAATTCACAAACAGATCTATTTGACCCATAGATGAGACCCTAACACGTACTATCATTCCGGGTCAGAGTGGACTTAGGAGTAACGACAATGAAGGGTTAATTCAATACTCCCCAGATCTCTAAAACTTGGACCTCACCATCAAATAGCGTTTAGTGTTATACGAAGGAACGCCATTTTTGGTGGAGGTTTTACCTCTGCAGTATGGATTCAGTCAGCATACTCTAAACACCACTGACTAGATGATTTAGCTTTAGAATAATTGTAATGTGAACAAAATGACATTTTTAACCACATAAAAACTTATTTTTTCTTGTTAAAAATGCATAGATGTGTAATTTCCTTGAAAAATAATTTTAAAATGTATGGATTACATCCCTTTCCTGCTAAAAAGTTCTGCGAATAACCACTATATGGCGTAGACTAATGTGCATATAAAAGAAGAATGTTCAAAGTCAAATTTCTTTTCTACCTCGAAAATGCTGTGAAACACACCTGAATCCGGTTTCCTAGTGTCGTATGGCGCACGATACCATTCATTGACGTTAAATTTTCGCACGACAATTTCGATTCTATAAAGGACTCTCAACTTATACCAAAAGACCTTTAGGACATTTCTTTATACGACTCATTATAAACTATTTCTTGTATTTCCCGTCATTCTTGTGTTCGATCTTGTAACTTTATTCACGTAATAAAATAAGTTGCGGTAAATTTATCGGGAATTGTTTTATACTTTTTAGCACGAAGAAATATTAAACCATAATATATTCCCCCTGCTACAAGGGTACAAAATGTTTACTTTCACACTCAAATAATAGTAGCGGTGAGATTTGGTATTCAGATACGACAAATGTACGAAGACAACCTTCAAGTCGTCAATACCATGGCCCATTCCACTACAAGAAACGTTTGGTTCATTTATTCATTTAACTTGTATCTAACTACTGCGATTATTTTAAGACTATCAATTTCTCGACATGAAACGACAGATTAAAATTTTTAAGACTCAAGTATTTTTAAAACCTAAGCTAATTACAAAAAAGTAAGAAAATATAAAGAGAACCTTTAGTTTTTATTCTAAAGCGTTAATTCTTCGGAATATGAAATAATAGGAGGGTCTCTTGTTACGGCAATTAATCTTGGAGAAGGAAAAACTGAATTGTGAATAAGGGAATGTGGAGCTAAAAACACCACCTCATGAAGGCATACGTGCCCGGACCCACATTTGGGTTCGTGAAACTGCTGCCTCATCAGGCTCACAGTGCACCAAGTGAGCCGATGAGCGGCATAGACCAGCAGGGTACGAGTCTCGGCTCATTCCCGACCTTCCCTCCCCTTTATCCCCACTTTAATCGGCCTTCGGGCTTTTGACATTGTGTCAAGTCGTGTCTGGTGGGAGGCAGCGACAAATAAACACCACCTCATGAAGATCTAACCGCTACTAAACTACAGCACTCTTACAGATGAGATACATTTATATTATATATAACTAATTCATCAATAGAGTCTCCGAGGCGTTGTAGCTAATATGCTTGACTACGACATTGTAGTAAGCAAGTTCGAACACAAGTCGCGCTATGAGGTTCACTTTTGATAAAGTAAAATTGGAAAAGGCATGAAACCAGTTATTCTCCCGGCTATGACTTAAATAGTACAACAGCTATTTTTCTACTGGAAAGACTTTGCCATTAAATAACCCAAGAAGGTTGATATGCCATTTAACAAATAAAATAATTTATTCATACATTATTTAAATCAGCAAAAATACGCCTCCCAGCGCAAGTTTATAGTTTCTTATGCATTAAAAGTAAAGATCTAAAATTATTTCTTGTTTTAACGACTATTCTTTTTTTTTTCTCGTATGCATGAGTAAATATTGCAAAAATATCAAAGGAATAAAAAAAATCAATGAGATATAAAATAATATTAAATATTATTCAAAATCAAATTATTACGTTAAACTAAATTAAAACAGAAGGTGTATAATCAAAGAATAGAATAGCTTGGACGCTAGCTCTTCTCATCACTCTCGGCTTTCATCATTAAACTATTCTAATTTATCTAAATTAGACAGTAAAACATAAATGAATTATTCTGTTGTTGTTAATAGAGTTATTTTTAGATTATTTTTTGGGATTTTTACTCATATTTCTAAAAATAAAAACAAATTATAAATCAAAATAAAATTTTTAAGATTAATACGCAAATTACCCTTCTCCTTTACACTTTAAACAGCAATGTGGTAATATATATATATATATATATATATATATATATATATATATATATATATCCCTACTCCTCCGCGTGAGCAGGATACAATGTCAGGTCAGTTTTAACAGGTCTGAATTCAGAATTTTCCTTCTCCTAGAACCGTTGCCATACCAAGGTTGAGGAGCCAAGTCTGCTCAACTATTTATCCATAGCTGGAGGAAAAACAGTTGAATACATACCTTACTCAAGGATATAAGCGCTAAGGGAAATACTAGCACTCTCGTCCAGAGTTTAAACTTATGTCGCCTTGTCCATTTATCTACGCAAGTAACGATTGCACCACGAACACTTTTATTTATACGAAAATACAATTGTATGTTATTATCAAAATAATGCCAACAGTATTGATAATATAAAGCAATTTTTAATATATGAGATTTAAATGAAAAGAAATCATGGAGAATGTGGCGTAAATACGAGGATCATTAAATAAGTTTCCAGACTTTTTTCGTGTGGCACTTTTATTGATAGTACACACATGAAACTCTAGTCCCCGTCGAAGTAATCTCCTCCGGCTGCAATGCACTTGTTGTACCGTTCCAACAACTTCTGGAATGCCCCATGGAAGTCTTCTTGTGTAAGCGTGTCAATGACCTTCGTCAAAGCCTCTTTTATCTCCTCAATTAATCTCATAACGACAGCCTCTGAGCTTAGGGAATAGCCAAAAGTCACAGAGAGCAAGGTATGGACTATAGGGAGGGTGACGAAGTGTCTTCATGCCCATCTTGGTCAAAAAATTTGTGACAAGGATGGAATTGTGGACTGGTGCATTGTCCTGGTGGAAATGCTGCTAACCCGATTTGAAGAATGCTGGCCTCTTCGGACGGAATCTCTTCCTGAACTCCCTTAAAACCTCAACATAGTACCCCTAACCCTAACTCTTTGGCCAATCAACTCAGGAGTATTGGCTTCCTTACTCCTAGCACACCTCTCATCATCCCTCACAGATCCCCTGCCTTCCTTGAATCTCTTATGCCACTCAAAAACTGATGCTCGATTCATGCAAGATGGTCGAAAAGCAGTCTATAACAGAAAGCAGTTTATAACAGAATTTTATTGCATATTGTTCTTCTAAAGCGTCCACTGGTCCAGATTGCCTTTTTGAAATTCACCAGCTATGACAATCAGGCTTTAGTAGGATGTATTCCAATTCCTGGTGTAGCTGTTCATTTGAGCCTGAAATCATAAAAATTGGTCAGTCATCTCATAATATGTATAGCAATAACATAATGAATGTTCAAGAGTCTACGACAATTTTAAATCCCTGTAAAAAAAAAAGTCAGGAAACATATTGAAGGCACCACGTAACAAAAGGAAATGTCATGTCGGTGGTGACTTAGTTTCGATTATAGATAGGCAGACAAATAGTGTCCAGCATAATTAGAAGATATTCATAATGCTTGTATATACAGGGTGTCTCAAAATAAGTGCAACCCATTTATATGATAATCATTTATAACTAAAACAAGTGCAATTGCGGTTATTTGGAACATGTCCTGTAAAAAATGTATCCTTTGAGCTAGAGACATCAAATCAATATTTTTTATTGTAATTATATCAGTTTCCAGGACATACAATTTTTTTTAGTTTATTGTCACAGTAATAAATCATTATCGTATTAATGGGTTGAATCTATTTTGAGACAATTTTAAATGATTTTGTCTCCAAATACTTAGTGAAGCAAAATATTTTTCCTCTCTTGTTCAAGGCATTGTGATCGAGGATTAATTGTTCTTATAGTGTACTATTTTCAAATCTGAAACAAAAAAGAACGCAACATTATTATAAGTGGAGTATTTGGCAGTCAAATGGGTCCAATGTATATTGAGACACCCTATATTAGCAGTCACATGAGTCCCATGAATATTGGGACACCCTATATTAGCAGTCACATGGGTCCCATGTATATTAAGACACTATATATATATATATATATATATATATATATATACATGTAGAGAGAGAGTGGGGATGCAATGGGTAAGTTGTCGCCATGTTGAATTTTCAATTGTACGCATGCGTTTTATTCGTTTCAGGTTTTGTCTACCCTGCAGCAAACCCAAATCAGTCGGTTACGTCTGTGAGGAAAACAATGCTAAGACACAATTCTCTTCTTCAAAAATATGGGAATGGCATTCACGCTTGAAGGTCCAATACGAAGATTTAAGAGTTTTTGTTGTCAATCTGAAGACTGATTCATATTCATTTTCGAGAAAACCAGGCACTAAGTCCACATCATGGTGCTTGGGGTGGTCACCAGCGCTGGGGACGATAAACCTCCATTCATATCCTCACACTCAACACGATGGTCTTTTTAGAGTCCCAGTGGAGTATGTGTTTATCTAGATTGAGAGGATGATTGTTGGAATACACTACGTCTAGCAACAGGACTCTGTGTTGTAGCATATAATCACGAGAACTCAATGTTAGTTATCAGAAATTTTCTGTGACCCTTACATCTGGCTGCTCAACTTCCCAGATTGTAATCTCCTTGATTATTTTGTGTCAGGCGTGTTTGAGCGAGAAACAAAAAAAAAAAAAATCCGTGTATCACCAAAGACGAACTGAAGACAAGGATAGCGGCAGCATTTAACAATTTAAACTAAGAGACCGTCGGTAAATCTTGCAGAAATTTCTGAAGTCATCTGGAAGCCGTAATGGATAACAATGGCAATTTCTTTGAATAAATTTACTTAAGAGTATTTAAAGATATTTTTATGTCACTTTGATAAACATATCGGATAAAATGATGTTTTGGCTGGTCGGTTGTTTTGTTTTACGGCATATCAACCATTTTAGGATCATTTAATGACGAATCAAGTCATTTTGATAAAAACTTTGTTTTAGTTTGGTTTGGTGTGATTTGATTTTATGGCACATTAACTATTTTAGGCTATTTAATGCGAAATCTATCCCCATACACTTAAACAGTTCTAGTTCAGTTTAGCAGAAGTACAGTTTTTTGTTTACACACTGCTAAAAGTAAAAACAATTCTATTTCAAACAATTCAGTTTAGCATAAGTACGCTTTTTAAAGGTCAAGAACAATTCTATTTCAAACTATTCAACTTAGTCAACAAAATTAAATGGTTCCAATTATTGCAATGTATCACAAACAATTCTATTAAGCATTTGTTACCAATTCACACAGAGTTAAATGTAAAAACAGTTCTATTTCAAACAATTAAGTTTAGCATAAACACACAGTTTAGTTCTATTTGACCCATAGATAGGATCCTATCTAGTGCTACTACTCTGGGCCAGAGTGGACCTGGGAGCGATGACAACAAAGAGGTACTCCGTATTCCCCAAAGCTCCAGTATTACTGGAGCCTTACCATCAAATTGTTTCAAGCCAAACAGGACACTCGTTAAGGGAGTCTTACCCCTCTGCAGAGGTGCAGTCTGTGTTTTCTACAGCTTCAGCTGACTGGGCAACTGATAAAATGAAATGTCAGTATAATCTTCATTTTTGCATAATTTAGATAACAGTTTGCCCATCGCTTTCTCTCTCTTTCTTTCTCTCTCTCTCTCTTTCTCTCTCTCTCTATATATATACTAAGTTGGCGACCGTAGTCGAGGGTGACCCGAATCCTCTCTGATACTAAGGTGTCGAGAAGGGCGCAACTCCTTTCCCTAGATTGCTCCACTTTACCTTTGATCCGTACCTTATAATGCTGAGTGTTAGGCAAGGAAGCATCAAGTACCATTTTTTGAGTTTTTGGTATGACTCGACCAGGGATTGAACCCCAGTCCACCAAACCACTGGCCAACACTCTACCCAATGGTGTATATATATATATATGCCAAATATGCACTCAATTCTATGGACTCAGATACTGAGCTACAAGAATCCTGCCATTTTGAGTGAGGTAATGGTTAACGAGTGAGGCTAGATTACCATTGTTAGTGATTTATATTCCCAAATGGTACACCTATACGTCTTGCTTTTTGTTAAGTTAGACCACGCTCAGTAGATGGTAACAATAAGTATCTTTTGTTACGGGCTGTTGCCTTTGTGAGATTTCAATATCCCCACACCTTTTAATTATGTTCACAACCTCATGGTCTTCTTGGACAACAGACTGATATTCTAGCCCTCAGCTTCGACTATTGATCTTTTTTCTTTTCTATTTTTCTTTTTAGTCTTTGTTATAGAGATAGCTACAACTATTGACGGTGTGTGTGTGTGTGTGTGTGTGTGTGTGTGTGTGTGTGTGTGTGTGTGTGTGTGTGTGTGTGTGTTGTTTAATTCGTCTTTATTTCCTTGCTAAGATAATTTTCACTAAATAATTGCTCTCAAAAAAATTTACTTTTAAAATTGTGTCACGTTCGATGAAGGAAAATTATCTTTGACGTCTCGTGTCTACGTTCGGAAATTGATTGCTATAACAAGCAGCCGACAATTACGTCTTACAAATTCGTTCACAAGGATTTCATTTCTTCTTTCTTTTCTTTCATTCATTACGTGTTTTTCTTGCCTCTCTCTCTCTCTCTCTCTCTCTCTCTCTCTCTCTCTCTCTCTCTCTCTAACCATATTCTTTCTCTTCTTGTTCTTTTCCCGGTGATTTTATTTTTCCATATTTCTTTATCATTCTTTCTTTCTTTCGTTCTTTGCCTTGTGTTGTCTTTTTCGTCTTTATTTTCCTGCTTCTTTCTCTGTTTTTCCTACAATTTCACTTCTGCTTCTATCTTTCTTCTTTATCTCTTTCTCTTTCCTTCTCTCAGATTCTGGACAACCCATTTTCTTTTTCTTTCTCTGTCTTTCATCTGACCCCTCTCTCTCTCCCTCTCTCTCTCTCTCTCTTTACTATTTTCTCTGTTTCTAGCTTTTTCTTGCTTTTCTTTTCTAATTCTTTTTTCTTCTCCCTAGCTCTCTCTGTCTTCATGTAATGTACCTATATTTTCATGCAGATTTAATTTCTAGCGCTTCTTGTTTTCGTCCAATTATTGCTGTTATTTTTTAGTATGGTTGTTTTGGGGTTTTTTGTTGTGGTGGTTGTGATTTTGTTTTGTTTTTTGTTTGTTTGTTTTTTGTATATTTTTCAAAGATTTCCTTTTTTTTCCGAATCACTTTGATCTTACCGTCGACACTGCTTTTTCCGTTTGATTCTCCTTGGATGATTTTTTTCGACATGGCCTCTAGTTTTTGATTTCTTTCAAGATTTCTTCTCATTGAAATCACTCTGAGATATTAAAATATGGCTTGTTCTACACATATTGTGGTTCGTTCTAAATATATATATACACACACAGTTTTTCTAAAGAGTATTTGAACCAACAGTAAATTTGCTTTTGACCCTATCACTACTGGCCCAGTCAGGTGGGGTTGCAGAATACACCGATTGCACCTCATCTGAGGAGTAAGGCTCCCCAACGAGTGTTCTGGATATGACACTAAACAATCTGATGGTGAGACTTCGGTAATGCTGGAGCTTTGGGGAATGCGGAGTACCCCTTTATTGCTATCGCACCCAGGTCCACTCTGGCCCTGAGTGGTAGCATCTGATAGGGCCGTATCTTTAGATTAAATAGAACTAAACAGCGTACTTTTGCTAACCTGAATTGCTTGAAATAGAAATGTTTTTACACTTAAACTGCGTACTTATGCTAAACTGAATTGTTTGAAATAAAACTGTTTATATGTATAAAAATGGATTCGGTATTAGATAACCTACAATGGTTGATATGCCAGAAAACCAAACCAAGCCCTCTCTCAACAAAAATCCTGAATTGTCCCTTTAATTGAAAAAAAACAGACAATAAAAACAAAATAAATGGAATACAAAATAGTGTTTATACATATTTGAACAAATGTATTGCCATCTTCTTCTAGTCGACAAGTCGTCGTTCTTCTCGCAACCATCTTTCATCGCGACTCCACGCTATTTAGTCTTCTTTTCTGCGATTAATAACCAAGATAACATTTTCTTTTTTTGTGTACACATTTTTCATTCATCTTAATGTCTTTTCCTACTCATTATTCTTATTTACCAAACCCTCCGCTCGGGTAGGATATGGCACAAGGTTAATTTTTAAGCAAAGTTTAACAGGTGTGAATTCAGACTTTTCCTTCTCCTAGACTAGTTGCCTCATCAAGGCTGAAGAACCTAGTCTGCCCTACTATTTACGCATAGCTGAAGGGAGAATAACTGGATTCATATCTTTCCCAAGGGTATTAGTGCTATGTGAAATGCAATCAGTCTCGGCCAGGATTTGAACTCGTGTCGCCGTGTCCATTTCTTACGACGATAACCATTACACCACGGGCACCTCCTTTTCCTACTCATTACTGGTTTGTTAGACAACCGGAAATTAGCCTTCAGTCCATAGATGGAAATGGACTTCAACTTTCTACAACGGCTCTCAGTTTTACTGATTAAATTTCAAACTATATATCCAAACTTCTAGTATTCCTTGGTCACCCGTCAGAGATTTTTCAATCGCAAACATGATCTCAAATTACTCTTAAATGCAATTGCCAGTCAATTAAACGTATTTGACATTAATGCTTTCCGCTTTGAGGACAATGGTTTAGATATTTTTGAATTTTCTACATTATATGACAAAAGATTTAGTCAATCTATTTTTTAACACAAACACCAGATCAATTATTTGTGGCCAAATTTTGCAAGGGTCATTAAGCATTTTATAGAGTTGGATTTATATTAATATCCTTGGTTAGCTGGTCCTCCACTAGCAATGTGATTTCACCTTTTCGATCTCCTTGACTGATTCTGAACAAGATTATGGAACGATAGAAAAAAGCTTTTGCGTTTTGTTTTAATTCTTTTCATTTGACAACAAATTCAATTACAAAAGATTCTCCTGAGGTGTAGCATTCAGAACAACAACAAAACCATGACTAAATTGATCTATTTTTACGTTGATTATAATAAAATTATTGATTAATGTTCCTGTTTTGAAATCTCATCTCAAAAACGAGCGCATAGAAGAAGGAAATGATCTGCGTGTTCAAATATTCATAATCAACACAGTATATATAATTTCGCATTGTGAAATACCAACAAATGCAAGTTTTGAAATGTTGACTTTATATATATATATATATATATATATATGAGAAAAATAGACAGTATGAAAAATTAAATTGTCATGTTGCACTATAAGAATAGCTTCATTAGAAATAAGATAAAATAAATTTCTGAGGTGGCTATAATTACAGTAAAACAGGTCAATAATTTTGTTGGGTTTTTTTCGCACTATCTTTTTTTCGTTCAGTCGTATTTGATATTATCCCCAAACGTATATATATATATATGGAAAAACAAAATATTCAGATGTCATATATATATATATATATATATATATATATATATATATATATATATATATGTGTGTGTGTGTCTGTGTGTGTGTGTGTGTGTGCCAAGACATTGGAGTTTAGCTAAACCATCTTCAGAGCTTTGTTGAAATGCTTCATCTGAAAAATAGTTTCAAATAAAACTAATATAACGAAAAGATTTTTAAAAAATTTAGTGTTCTACTATGGTTAATCGTATTCTAATTCAAAATCTTTTCAAATATTTGTGTTCAAAAAATATATTCTGAGTTTCGATGTGATTTCAAATCAAAATATTTTCTAAACGAAATTTTTGATTGCGAAATAGAACAAAGGCTTCTTTTGATTTGATATGAAAAAAATAATGATTATTATAATAATTTCTTTTTTTAATTAAAAACATGTTTAAAAAATGTTGATACTGTATACACAAACGTTATTTCTTACAAATATTTCTTATTAAGATTTTTGTATTATTTAAATCTATTGCAAGGACGTTATCTTTATTGAAAAAAAAAGATTCGAACAAAAGCATATTTTGAAATCGAATACTATAAACAATAATAGAACTATATAATTTTTTGTTAGCTTTTCGTTTCATTTTTCATGTGAAACTTTTTCTGCTGAAGCATTTCACCAGGGCATTTTATGATCGCCCCGAAAATGGTTTACCAAAAGACCGGAACATAGAATATTATAATTCATAAAAATATATCCTCTGAATATTTGGTTTTTCAAATTTTTATATCTATATACAGTCGTATTTATTTTTATTTTACTCAAATATATATATATATATAAACAAATGGATATGTTACATCATCCGCACATTTTTCGCTGCACCTTTAGAAGCATATAAACTTTTTTCTAAAAACTATTTTAACAACTTTGTTAAAAAAAAACCTCTTCTTCACAAAACCTTTGTCCTGAATATAAACTAATGTGTAATATTTGAAAATAAATGACTTCAAAGAAATATTACTATTTGTCATATCACATTTATCATCTCTCTCTCTCTCTCTCTCTCTCTCTCTCTCTCTCTACATATATATATATATATATATATATATATATATGTATTATTTGGTCCAGTTAAACGGAGTTGGGAGTAATTCCATTAGGACAAGAAAACTATTCAAGAGGGAATATTTAAATTTTCCTGGTAAAGACATTACAGAGCAATAATTTCATTAAGAAAAAACACAAAAACACAAACCGGTCCATAAGATCTGAAGAATTCCTGTTAATTTTTTTCGTGTTTTTTGATTTTTCAAAAACACATAACAGGATGGAAATAAATTTATAATCCTAATGTGACCGGTTTATGTTTTTACTTAATGTATATATATATATATATATATATATATAGTTTATTGTGTTACAGCTATTATCGTTGGTCAATTTTTATCCGCCAACACAAAATTCTTTATAACTCTAGTAATCTTATGCAATGTATACAAACCTTGTTTAAATACTTATGAGCACTAAACTTCTGTAGCATCTATAAAGATTACTCTATATAAATTTTTGGATACAAGTATTTATGTTTTTTATTGTCCGTTTTAGTATATCTTTTTTTTAGTAGGATTTTTGTGGCAACGGCTCCAAAGCAAATTTTTGTTTCTCCTAATACTTATGAGCAGTAATATATATATATATATATATATATATATATATATATATATATACGTGTGTGTATTTGTTTGTATGTTTGTGGGTGTATGTGAGTGTGAGAGAGACTGAGAGACAGACAGAGAGACAGACAGATTGCATTTTCTTTTATATACAAATAAATGTACTTTATAACAAGTAGAGAGTTTCAAAAGCAGAAAATTCAGTTCAGTATTACAAATTGTTTTAATTTCTTTAAAAAAAACGTCTGATTTAACATGTCAAACAGAACCTCTAAATCTTAATTCAACTCAGTAAGTATTGATTTAAATCCCTTAAAAATGTTTATATATATATATATATATATATATGTTTGTGTGTGTGTGTGTGTGTGTGTGTGTGTGTGTGTGTGTGTGTGTGTGTGCACTTGATTCTGTGCATGCGTACATGTGGCCGCCTATATACGTAATTGATCAGTACAGAGGACCCAATGACATGTGCGTGCGGAGTCAGTGGTTTTTTCCAATATCAGACTTTAATAAGTTACTCTGTTTATAGCGACTTTTCACCAATTATTCAAAAGCTTGTTTTTTTTTTCCTACAACAAACCCACCCACCCAGCACTTCGCTTCTAATAGCTTTCAATTCCAACAGTTATTTTCGCAATCGGATGTCTCAAAGATGAAGAGCCTTCACTGCCGTATATTCACTACACATCTCTAAATGAAAAGATTTTAAAAACACTCACAACACAATTAAGCTGCCGTGTTTGATATTTCACTTTCCCTTCTAATTTCGGAATCTCATTCTGTAAAACGCACTGCTTTCTTATATATATATATATATATATATATATATATATATATATATATATATATATATTATATATACGAGGGGCATTTAATAAATAATGTGAAATATTACCTAAGGAGCTGGCAATAGGAAACGTTGTTTACAGTTGCACTTCAATAATGATATGTCTTTCATGTCATTTCATCTCATGCCTGTGAGCATGATCTTCTTTACTTACGTCTGCGTCCAGAACATTTTTTTTTACTTGAGAGTCAGTGTATTCCCACTTCAGGGAATGTCTTTTCGACTGAAGCTCGTAGTGGAAAAGTTCGGTTTAGCCCATTTAGAAACATTTTTTTTTACTAAAACATACTTTTCGGTGCTCATAACTCATTCTTGAGTAAGTTTCACATAGTTTGTACTTCTCAACCACCAAAAATTTGATGACAGATCTTTATTCAAGCCCAGACCTCTCTTTTTAATTTTCCACCCTTTTTAATAGCCCCAAAATAAATATTCTGTGAGATTAAAATATTTTTGCTATAAACCACTTATAAGCAATATTGAGTTTACACTTATCGAAATAAATCCGGAAAAAAAGATTATTTTGATTTTTCTTAATTAAAAATATCCGCTTTATTTATTGAATTATCTTCGTATAGATATATTTAAGACGAAAGGAGAAAAAATGTTTCAAAGTTTCTACTTTTACAGATATTCTTCAGAGATCGGTTTAGTCTCTCATTTAAATGTTTTTCTTCATAGATGTTATCATTTATTTAACGTATCTTAGTTGAGAACACGTCCAGGGGCACTCAGTGACAATCTAACTCTTTAACAATAATTTTCTAACGTTGTTTGCAAACGACAAATCTGTGTTTGATAGTAAACTGCATCTGTTGGTGAGGCTTCCATCCTGGAGACTTGGGGATAGTTTAGTTTCTTTGTTTAATGGTATATCAACCTTCATAAATTATTTAATGCCAAAGCCACCCTTCTAGAAGAACATTAGTGGTACTATTTAACTCATTGCTGGGAGGATAAGGTTGTTCATACCTTTCCCAAGGGTATTTACCCGAAAGTGAACGTAATAGCGTAACTGGAGTTCGAACTCACTTACTATGATTCCGCAGTCCAGCGGTTTAACCATTACAAGACAATGACACTCCCGTAGACTTGGAGAGTGTGAAGTACTCCATTTCCTCACCCTGTCAGCTCGAGCTGTAGAATACGCCAACTGCACCTTTGCAGAGACGTAAAACAACCCTCGTGAGTATCCTTGAGATGATATTATGATGAGGCTACACTCCTGGAGCAGTGGGAAGTTTAGAGTTTGACTTCATTAACATTACTGCCAGGTCCACTCTCACCCAGAGTGGTAATATTTGTTAGTATCCCATCTATGGCCAAATAGAACTTTTCAATCATTTACTGATTATAATTATTAGTTATTTGAAACCTACTGCTCTTTGCAAGTCGTCCATATTAGATAGAAATACAAAAGAAGAATCACTAATATTACATAGCAATATTTGAAACTATTTAAAGGTGAACAAACAAATTATAAATATTCAATATAATTATTCGGTAGAAAGGCTTAAAATCATTCAACTGTTTGCAAGCGAACGAATAATGTTGAATAGAATAATTAGTTTTACATAGCAATACTTGAAACCATTTAGAGTCCTGGTAATGACATCAAACTTCATCTGATGGTAAGGTTCTAGTCTTCGAGTTTGGGGAATGTGGAGTATTCCTTCGTTACCATTACTCTCAGGACCCTCTTATCCAGAGGGGTTATATATATTAGGGTCCCATCTATGGATCAAATAGAACTGTTCAATCTTTTGCGAGGGAATGTCATCAGTGATTTGAAAACTATACAGCTGTCTGTAATGAATACTTGGTAAATAGAATTACTAATGATAAACAGCAATACTTGAAACCAACCAGATCATCTATAATCTGCACTCATTGATTTAATTTGCCACGGCGATAATCGTTATGCCACGAGCGTCTCTTAGTGAGTAAGCCTTTTTGAAGAAAAAGCAGTAATTTTTTTTAATTTGATGAACACCAATATAATGGATGTCTGATTTTATATATATTGGGAATTTCATACTTTATTTTCAAAAATATGCTATTTAATTTTTATTACGCCCAAAATATGCCGACAGAGAATACAATTACAACAGTGATTACGATTTTGTCTTGAATATAACATGTGCATAAAGTTTGCACATTGATTTGTATATCTGATCATTCACAGTAATCCAACAGTATTACTTGTATTATTACCGCTATTGTTGATACAACCTTAATTTTGGAACCTGTATGCATATTGGTCTGTGTAATTAATCATTTACTGTCATTCAACTATTACTTTTATTATTAATTCATCCCTTATTTTGGAACGAATATTGATGCGAATATTGATCTGTATGTGTGATTTGGCGTTTAAAAACGCCAAACGAACAGCGACCACCAAACACTATGGCTGGGCCCTATTGAACAACAGAGATATAAGAGATAAATACGTATTAGAATTAAGAAACAGATTCGAAACACTACAAGAAAAGACGAAAAAAGTACACCAAACGATGAATATGAAAATTTCGTCAATGCACACCTCGAGGCAGCAGCGAAATGCATTCCAACAAAACTCAAAACTAAATATAGAGTCCCATGGGAAACTTTAGCGGTGAGAGAAAAATGTGCTCTAGTGAAAACAGCCTCCAAAAACTATCGAAAAAACCCAATAAACACAAATGCCTTAAAACTAAAAACTGCACAACATCAATTAGCAGGCATATATATAAAGGAACAGACAGAATACATTCAAAATCAGATAGATAAGATTAGAGACTCGGTGAAAGATAGACAATCTAGGATAGCCTGGCAAACAATAAACGAAGTGAGTAGAAGAAAGAACACAGCCAAAGCAAAACTGAAAGCAGCAAACCAACAAGAAAGAATAAAACTATGGAAACAGCACTTCGAAAACTTACTTGGAAACCCACCGAAAATAACACATGAACCAATCACCAGAATAATTAGCAAACAATTAGACATTAAACTAGGACCGTTTACACAAGAAGAACTCGACTCGGTTCTCAGAAAAATTAAAAATAGGAAAGCTGCAGGGCTGGACGAAATTCCCCCCGAAGTATGGAAGACCAGACAATTCGACGACATACTGCTCCGACACTGCAACGCAGTATACAATCAAAATCCGATAGATAGATGGATGAAGGGATGCATACTCCCCTTCCCTAAAAAAGGGGACCTCGGATTAGCCAAAAACTACCGAGGCATAACACTTACATCCATAGCAGCCAAAATCTACAATGCCCTACTACGAAACCGCATAGAACCCAAAATCGACAATATACTAGAAAAAAACAAAATGGCTTCCGAAGAAATAGATCAAGACCTCACAAATATTAACCATCCGTAGAATCCTTGAAGGTGTACGGGCAAAAAACCTACAAGCGACATTAATATTTGTTGACTTTACCAAGGCTTTCGATTCCATTCACAGAGGAAAGATGGAACAAATCCTACTTGCGTACGGCATACCTAAAGAAACCGTAGCGGCAATAACGATTCTCTATAGAAACACTAAAGTAAAAGTACGATCACCAGATGGAGACACAGAATACTTCGACATTGTAGCAGGAGTACTACAAGGGGACATGCTGGCTCCGTACCTCTTTATCATTTGTCTAGACTACGTACTTAGAACATCGATTGACAAAATCAGAGAGAATGGCTTCGAACTGACAAAGAAAAGAAGCAGAAGGTACCCCGCAACAACAATTACCGACGCCGACTACGCCGATGACATAGCGATACTGGCAAATACACCTGACCAAGCCGAAACACTACTGCATAGTTTGGAACGAGCAGCAGCAAGCATAGGCCTCTATGTTAATGCACACAAAACGGAATATATGTGCTATAATCAAACGGGGGACATCTCCACTCTAGAAGGAACCCCTCTTAAACAAGTAGACAAATTCACTTACCTAGGAAGCAGCGTCAAATCAACCGAAAAGGACATCAAAACGAGGTTAGCGAAAGCATGGACAGCTATTAATAGGCTATCGATTATATGGAAATCAGACCTAACCGATAAAATGAAACGCATTTTCTTCCAGGCAGCGGTCACATCGATACTGCTATATGGCTGCACTACATGGACGCTAAAAAAACGGCTGGAGGAGAAGCTAGACGGCAATTACACAAGAATGCTACGTGCAATCTTAAACAAGTCCTGGCGGCAACACCCCACAAGACACCAACTGTACGGCCACCTGCCCCCTATCAAAACTATTCAAGTTAGAAGAACCAGACATGCAGGACACTGCTGGAGAAGCAGGGACGAACTCATAAGAGATGTACTCTTATGGACCCCCACACATGGCAGTGCAAAAGCAGGACGACCAGCTCGAACATACATTCAGCAGCTATGTGAGGATACGGGATGTTGTCCTGAAGACCTACCTAGGGCGATGAACGATAGGGAGGAGTGGCGAGAGAGGGTCAAAAATATCCGTGCTACCAGCGCGATATGATGATGATGATGATGATGATGTATATGATGATGTGTGATTTTCTACCCCATATCAGTTATATTGCCCCTTATTACCGTTTCGTTAAATCCTGAAATTAGTTGGTTGGTTGGTTGTGTTTTATGGCATATCAATCCTTGTAGGTTATAAAACGCCAAATCCTGTTTATACATATATATTAAATAGTGTCATATCTAGGACACTAGTTTGTTTGTTGTTGTTATTTTTTTGGTCGGTGGGTATCTTACTTCTTTGCGGAAATGAAATCGGCGTATTCTTCTGCCGGAGTCGATAGGGCTACTCTAACAGGTACTACCACTCCGAGTGGACCTGGGAGTTATAGAGCCTCACCATCAGATGTAGTTTAGTGTCATATCCAGGACACTCGTTGTAGGGTCGAGGTCTAACTCCTTTGCATTGATGTAATCAGCTAATCAAGTAGTAAATAGAAACACAGATTGCAATTTTATTTCCAAATTTTATAAAGTTGTTCTCTGTGAAATATTTTAGATAAGATTTGAAGTCAGCGTCAAAAAAGGTTTAGCATTACGGAATTTTAAGATAAAAAATGAGCAAATATTTCATATTTGGATGCGCTCATGGTGTAATGGTTACCGTTGTAGGAAATGAACACGGTGACCAGCGTTCAAAACCTTCATGAAGCTGTTTGTATTTCATATAGAGCTAATACACTTGGGAAAGGTAGGAATCCAATTATTCTTCCTCCATCGATGGTTAAATAGTAGAACAGTTAGGGCTCTTTAACCTTGGTATAACAACTAGTCTAGGAGAAAGAAAACTCTTAATTGAAACCTATTAAACTACGTTTAACAAATTGACCACGTGCTCGTCTGGAAAGATCGGATAAATACATAAATATTACATATTTCTTTCTTCCTGTGATAACAGAGGCACTCTTGGTATAACGGTCACATCTCGTACAAAATGAACCAAGCGAACCGAGTTCAAATCTTGTACGAAGAGGTATGCATTTCACAAAGCACAAATGTCCCTGAGAATGGTATGAATCCAACAAAGGAAAATTCTGAATTCAAACCAGTATTATTCTGCGAAAATTTGACCTTGTGTTGCATCCTGCAAGTCTTATAACAGTCAATGATTGCGCAAGTATCAAGCTGCTGATAGCGATGCTTTTAGTTTAAATTCATTTAGCTATATATATATATATATATCATCATCATGTCTTGCCGCTAACACGGATATCCCTGACCCTCTCTCGCCACTTCTCCCTATCGTTCATCGCTTCTGGCAGGTCTTCAGGGCTACATCCCGTATCCTCACGTAGCTGCTGTATGTATGTTCGAGCTGGTCGTCCTGCTTTTGCTTGGCCATATGAGGGGGTCCATAGGGGTACATCACTGATGAGTTCATCCTTGCTTCTCCAGCAGTGTCCTGCTTGTCTGGTTTGTCTAGCTTGTATAGATTTCGTGACGGGAGGCAGGTGGCCGTATAGTTGGTGCCTTGTGGGGTGTTGCCGCCAGGCCTTGTTCAATATTGCTCGCAGCATTCTTGTGTAATTGCCGTCTAGCTTCTTCTTCAGCCGTTTAGTTAGCGTCCAAATAGTGCATCCATATAGCAGTATCGATACGACCGCTGCCTGGAAGAAACTGCGTTTCATTTGATCGGTCAGGTCTGATCGAGAGCCTATCGATAGCTGTCCATGCTTTCGTTAGCCGTGTGTCGATGTCTTTTTCGGTTGATGAGACGCTGCTTCCTCTGTGTGTGTGTGTGTGTGTGTGGAAATCACAGAAAAGGTGAATTAAACAGTCAGATTGGAAGGATACGTTTCAGAATTACTTGGAGTAGTTCACAAATTCATCAGTTTAAGAAACAGGGATTTTTTACTCAACGTATTTCGCTCTCCAAGCATAATATCAGCTCTTTAAGCGGGACATATATCCGAGAAAAAAACTAATTACCTTCAGAGGTTGCAATCTGTGTTGCTATTGGAAAGTGAATCAATTAGAACATGAGAAACCGACAAACTAAGATATCACAGTTGTCGATTGGATAATTTCTTTTTGTTTTTTGGTTTGTTTTTTATTTACTTTTTAGTGGGGTGCGCGTGTATTAAACATTCGAATAGAAATAGAAAACTGTCACAATTGTTCGAGAAGGTAACAGTAATAAATGCAACAGAAGCCTCCAGTTAGATGATAGCTGTCGAGAGAGTGTTCCACCACCTTTTTTATTGACAAATAATAATGGTGGAACAGGTACTTCCGTTTTCCTTACTCAATGACCGACCTGATATTCCCTGTTTTAACAAACCCTAGAATCAGATTACACTTGATAATATTAGCTCTAGTGAAAGAAAGGTTTAGTTAAGTGATTGACAGAGCCATAGAACTATAAATAAAGTTTAGAGAAGTCCCCGTTGTCTAGTGGGTAATGTGCTAGACTGTGACATCATAGTAAGTGAGTTCACGCTATAGTCACGCTATTTCATTTACTTGCAGACTAATGCCCTTAACAAAGGTATTAAGTCTTTTATTTATCCCCTCCAGCTATGGGTTATATAATCCCACAACTGTTCTTCGAAAATAATGGCTTTGGCAATAGATAACCAATGAAGTTTGAAATGCCATTAAACAAAGAAACCGAAATTAGACTTGGAAAAATACAAAAAGAGAGAAATGCGAAAAAACGAAGTTTTTTTTTTAAATTTTGTCTAAATGCATCATAAATAAAGATAGTTTTCCAATTATTGTTATCAATCACCAACAGCTCCTATGGAACAATGGCGTCTTGCTATATGCGTTAGTTAAAATGTACCTAGTTTGTCTTATGGTCGTGAGTTTCATCCTCGGGTCGAGTATTTCATTGTTAATCATATATTCTAATTGTTTTAGTTTCTTTATTTAATAACATATCAATCTTCGTGTAATCGTTGATTTTAAAGGCATGTCAACCAGTCTAGGATAATTCAAAGCTTTGAGGTTAGAGAATTGCGTTCAGATTTACTTCTTTTGCAGTTGTTTCTGAAGAGGTTTTTTTGGCACACGGTCTTCTCGAATACTAATAAGTTTCAAACAGATCTATTTGACCTATAGATTGGACCATTATAAATACGATCACTCCGAATCAGAAGGGAATTGGGAGTAATGGCGATGAAGAGGTATTCCGCTCTGCCCATATCTCCAAACCTGGGGCCTAACCATCAGATACAATTTAGTGTCCTACTCTGAACAAGTTTCTTGTTGCGAGGAGAGCCTTAATCCTCAGTCAACATATTATCAGTTCCGCTGGTAGAGTTACACAAACACCCGTTGTAGGCCGAAAGGTACAATACATATGACTATAATAATAACCAAAATAAAAAAAAAAACAAGTCCGACTGAGTCTGTGTATAATCTCTGCCTGTCTTCCATTTTTATTCATAACTTGAAAGAAAGAAAGAAAGAAAGAAAGAAAGAGAAAGAAGAGAGAGAGAGAGAGAGAGAGAGAGAGAGAGACCAGATACATCCATGTCTTCATTAAGGGCATCAACGTGAAGGGGAAGCCAAACAGACTGGTTCAAAGTTTGAATCACCAAGTCCATTTTCTACAACGATAACCATTACGCTATACCTGCCTCCTCACCTGGCGTGATGTTATGGTTAACAAGCTGGACTAACAGTTGATATTGTCTTCGGTTCTCACAGGGCTCCTCACTCTTCCGACCTTGAGCTAAACTAAGCTAAATAAATTTCTACTTCAAACCGCCAAGTTCGATATTTTAGGATAAATCAAATAAATATGATAACTAAGAAAAAGAAAAGATTTAAAATAAATATGCAATTCTTTTTTTTTTAAAGAGGCTTTTACCTCATGCGCATTGAGGTACCCGACTTCAAACTATACATTGCTTTCGAGATATTGTGTGGCGGGTTTGTTACGCGTACATTCTGTGCTTCAATAAAATAAAATAAACATTAGGATGAAATAAAAATGGCTAAAACGTTAAAAAAAATGTCCACATCTACAGACTTGCTCAATATTTCCTGATTCTAAATTTCCTGCGGCAATAGTTCTTTTAATTAACATTTATTCATTAATTCGCTGAATCATTGTTTTATTGTTCTTCGTTTTCTACGACGCCATATTGAATTCTTCATGTTTACATACTGGTGTTGTTGCAATGACTCTTCAGTTTATTGAATCAGTCAATTTTTTTTTCTGGGCAGTACCGTGCCTTCTTAGAATCTCTATTAGACACTGTGACGTTTTCAAATTCTAACCTTCGGAATTCTGATAGACAATTTTGTTCTATAACTTCTAAGGTGAGTAAAAAAATTTCCATATATTTCAACGTTCTAGTTTATAACGCCTATATCACGTAACCGAAGTAGTTCAAGCCGAGGTGGTTGGTGCGCTTACACGTTATGCATCGTTTCATTCCATGTGTGATTTGAAAGCCGCAAAGACGAACGTGCAACGTAGTCGACTTCGAGAACTTATGCTTTACGACTTCGAAGTGAGTTAGAACACCATCCAAACAAAAAATACATTTGTGAAGCAACAGGTGAAGCAGTTGATCACGGTAAAGAAAACACAAAGGGGCTGTGGGACAATAGATTATCAGGCAAGGCCAGGTAGGCCTAAAACAGTGGATTGACATACAGGCGAATCCGGCGGCTAGTACTTGGAGAGTATCAGGTGAGTTCAGCATCTAACAGTCCAGTGTGGTTTGACACCTTCCCGAGCGCAACAAAATCATCCAGAGCCGCCGAATTATGTCCCACGTTATCAAGATATTGCAAAACTTTTAAATAAAGTTTAGTCTTACTGAAAATTGTTTGTTCCTTTAGCGATTTCGTATACGAAGTCATTGGCAAACAGGGCAAGGCCAGTTGTCCTTTGCACCCTTCACATGAACGGGCAAGAACTAGAAGACTAGCTCGAACTCATCTACAACAGCTCTACGGACACAGGGTGTAGTCTGGAAGACCTGCCGGAGAGATGGACGATAGCGACAAACGGCGAGAGAGAGTTAAGGAAATTCGTGCTTGCGGCACGACATGATGATGTTATATATATATATATATATATATATATATATATATATATATATATATATATATATATATGTGTGTGTGTGTGTGTGTGTGTGTGTGTGTGAATAGGTTTGTAGAAACACACACAAAGACATACGCAATGCATACTTATATATACACAAAAAAAACATTTACATAGACCAGAGGTCTTCACAGAAAATTAACTCCAATTGGACTTTCACGGAGACAAATCCGAAATCAACTAAAATTACAATCTATCAACAACCTATCTAGTGTATGTATATGTGAGTGTACGCACATGTATATAAGCTTACTCATACTACACTCAAAAAAATACATACTTATATATACAAAAATATTACATAGACAAATGGGCTTCACAGACAGTTAACTCCGGTGAGATATTCGCAGATGCATTTGGAATTAAAGATCTAAAAGACCTATTAAAACAATCTTTACTACAAAAACAACAGCATGAACTTTACTTCGCCATTTAAGATTTGATAAAACGTTAAGTCCGAGACATGTAAATATAAAATAATAAAAACCTAGATTTGAAATCCTTTGCGGACCAATTTCATTTTAAAATACTTACTTTCCTCTCATTGGACCCACAACAATCTTTATATATATATATATATATATATATATATATATATATATATATATATATATATATAAGACAGTTAATATTCAAAGAACGAGTGATCAATGCACGGCTATTTAATACAAAATATACCTGCAGAGTAAAATATATATTTTTGTTTAAAAAACAAGAAATTTAGAAATCGTATTCACTGTCAAAACCAAATAACCCCTACCATCATCACTCAAACCTGTATCTATTCCCCTCCCTGTTCTTCCCTTATCTGTCTCTTGTCTTGAGACCTTTTCCCTCCTTTTACACCTTTTTACATTATTTTAGTTGTAAACCATATATTTTTTACTATATATATATATATATATATATATATATATATATATATATATATATATATATATAAGGCATGTAATGATAAGCAGTACGATATGATACGTATCGCGATACTCTGTTCAGGATGCCATACGTTTGTAATAGAAAATACACAAGCTTATTCTGTTAATACAATGTATCTTTAGCATCGTAAAAATATATAAATAGAAATCTGTATTCAGACAAGAAAATATGAAAAAAAAGGCGCATCACGATGTTTAGATGATATTTCGAGGTCCGGTCTATTTTGATAAATTAATTCTATAATAAAATGTCTTTTTGGGTTTCTTTGTTTAATGCCATATCAACCTTCGTGGTTTATCTAATGCCAAAGCCACCCTTCCCGAAGAACAACAGCGATGCTATTTAACTCATAGCTGGAAGGATAAGGTGGTTCATAGCTTTCCCAAGCGTATTTGTCCGAAAGTAAACGTAATAGCGCAACTGAAGTTCGAACTCGCTTACTACGATTCCGCAGACCAGCACTTTTAACAATTAAACCTCGAGGACACCCCCTCAAAGTAATTTTTTTACTCTAACATATCTTAAATAATATTCTCAGAACATTTTAACTTTCTTCCCGGAACATTATAGGTTCTTTTAAAACTTACACTATTTACACTTTTGTGGCTCCATCCACGGGAACCCAAAACGTTTTAGTTTAAAAAATAAATTAATTTCCTCAATGGCTCAGGAGACCGAGCTCCAATCCCAGGTCGACTCATTCCAAAGACTCAAAAAATGGAACTTGATCTCTACTTTCTTAACACTCAGGATTATAAGGTAGGGTAAGGTGGCACAATACAGGGAATGGAGTAGCGTCCTCCCCTACATCTCGGTGTAGTAGCAATTGAATAAGGAGGCTTCGTGTCGCCCCCGACTGCCGTCGCCTATATTACTATGGTTAATTAAAAAGTGTTTATCGTTTAATTTGTAACTTATTTGAAGTCTTTTTCTAATAAGAACGAGAAAAAATGAAAGAATACACTTTTTTTTAACTGAATTACATTAAAAATTAGGAATATTTCCGGTTTTCATTTCCCAGTGAGACTTCAGATTACAAATCATTTCAAACAGCAGATTTGTGTGAGATTCTAAGATTGTTTTTTCTAGAATTATAGAGTTTGAATTATAGAGAATTATATGCCTTAATAATTATAGAGAATTATATGCCTTAATAATTATAGGGAATTATACAGAATTATATGCCTTAATAATTATAGAGAATTATACAGAATTATATGCCTTAATAATTATAGAGAATTATACAGAATTATATGCCTTAATAATTATAGAGAATTATACAGAATTATATGCCTTAATAATTATAGAGAATTATACAGAATTATATGCCTTAATAATTATAGAGAATTATACAGAATTATATGCCTTAATAATTATAGAGAATTATACAGAATTATATGCCTTAATAATTATAGAGAATTATACAGAATTATATGCCTTAATAATTATAGAGAATTATACAGAATTATATGCCTTAATAATTATAGAGAATTATACAGAATTATATGCCTTAATAATTATAGAGAATTATACAGAATTATATGCCTTAATAATTATAGAGAATTATACAGAATTATATGCCTTAATAATTATAGAGAATTATACAGAATTATATGCCTTAATAATTATAGAGAATTATACAGAATTATATGCCTTAATAATTATAGAGAATTATACAGAATTATATGCCTTAATAATTATAGGGAATTATACAGAATTATATGCCTTAATAATTATAGAGAATTATACAGAATTATATGCTTTAATAATTATAGGGAATTATACAGAATTATATGCCTTAATAATTATAGAGAATTATACAGAATTATATGCCTTAATAATTATAGGGAATTATACAGAATTATATGCCTTAATAATTATAGAGAATTATACAGAATTATATGCCTTAATAATTATAGAGAATTATACAGAATTATATGCCTTAATAATTATAGGGAATTATACAGAATTATATGCCTTAATAATTATAGAGAATTATACAGAATTATATGCTTTAATAATTATAGGGAATTATACAGAATTATATGCCTTAATAATTATAGAGAATTATACAGAATTATATGCCTTAATAATTATAGGGAATTATACAGAATTATATGCCTTAATAATTATAGAGAATTATACAGAATTATATGCCTTAATAATTATAGGGAATTATACAGAATTATATGCCTTAATAATTATAGAGAATTATACAGAATTATATGCCTTAATAGTTAGAGAGAATTATACAGAATTATATGCCTTAATAATTATAGAGAATTATACAGAATTATATGCCTTAATAGTTAGAGAGAATTATACAGAATTATATGCCTTAATAATTATAGAGAATTATACAGAATTATATGCCTTAATAATTATAGAGAATTATACAGAATTATATGCCTTAATAATTATAGAGAATTATAGAGAATTATATGCCTTAATAGTTAGAGAGAATTATATGCCTTAATGATTATAGAGTGTTATAGAGGATTTTATGCCTTAATAATTATACAGAATTATATGCGTTAATGATTATAGATAACAAATTATAATCGGAGATTTTGAATCTGTTTCTACAATATTTTCGCTCAGTGGAAAACAAGTTATTTATCAAACTGCTTCTGACTGGACAAAATATCATTACTGAGTCAAACTGACAATACGAGAGAAAAAAAGAACAAGCAAAATAAGTTTTTTTTTAAATTTTTTCATAAAAACTTTTTCGATAAACTACATATTTTATTTTTATTTCAGATAAACAGAAATAAGGAACTAAAAATTTTAAAATGATAGCAATAATTGAAAACGGAGACGGTAAAGAAAAAATGAACACAGCGCACGTTGCATTTTAAAACTCAATCAATGAGAGCAAAATGTTTTTCTTGTAAAGTCGGCATTTCTTTCACATTTTTTTTTTTCCTTTTTCATCAAGGTTAAAGAATATTTGAGGTTACTTTCTTTTTTATCATTCGTCATTCAGGCGATATTTCGTGATATTTTTTCATGTATCGTGATTAGTATTATCAGCGAAAAAAAATGCGATGCATCTATGAATAGTTAGCCCTGCAATATATATATATATATATATTCTTGGGGGGGGGCTTCAGAAAAAGAGAAAGACGGAATTTCTTCGGATAAAGGCAGAGATACATCTATTGGAAATAGGCTTGAAATATACCCATAAACGACACCATTGTTGTTTTGTATAGTCACAACCATGAACAACTATACATACACATATGCATACAGAAACATAACGACGCAATGAAGACGAGCGGACACAGTTCTTTAGAAAAATATACCTCTCACTTTATTTGGAAGTGTTCGAAAAGGCTACAAAAGGTTTTACTGTGTGAGAGGTGAGTTGGAGACTGAACAAAACTGCAACATATTGACCCCCATTCTTATGGCCATTACAGCGTTTCTTTCCCGTTCTCCTGGGCTGCTAAACCGGGGGTTCAGCCTCTCTGGGACATGGTCCTCATTCCAGCATCTTCTCTCCAACTAATCTGAACGTCCACTCTTCTCCCTGCGAGCGTTACAATTTCGCACTCAATTCAACCCCTCGACAATCAAGGTCACCCCTGATCTTCTGGTATCTTCGACCTATTGCACCTGTTATTTACACAGGTGCATTTCTTCTTTTGACAGCTTGGCCGGGGTCAATATGTAACAGTTGGAGTCAGACATAAACACACACACACACGAAAAGACTAACCAATTTTCCCCTTCTTACACACAAGGATTTATGTCCCAGAAGATTTCGAAATTTAAAAATAAGGAGTCTTTCATTAAAAGAGAAAACATTAAATCGGTAAATTTGTGTGGAAGTCAAACTTGTTTACCATTACACAATATTTTGATTGTAATGGTAGTATGTACTTTCGGGAGTTTTGAACTTAATCTACACTTTTGAAAATATTGATGAAACAGTAGCATTTGTCATGTCCACAATTTGCTAATTAAACTCAATGCTGTACAAATGACACAATAGATTTTATTGAACAATCGAATTTCATTCTGATGCCGCGAGTGACTTGGCAATTCTTTGTAAAAAGCAGTAAGCCATGCATGACACAAGTGTCATTCTGATCGAAACTTCTCGAGACTTCGTCAACTTTTCTTTCTTTCTTTTATCTATTCCTTTTATTTAACTTATTTATTTTTATTTTTACTTTTTCGGCTTTCTGGGTTGTTTGTCGCAAACATATGTACCGTTAAAAAATACCCACTAAAAATTTTTTTGGTTTGGTTTGGTCTGGTTTTATAGCGTATCAACCATTGTAGGTTATTTAATGCTGAATCTATTTATATATATATATAAACAGTTCTATTTCAAACAATTCAGTTTAGCATAAGTACACAGTTTAGTTCTATTTGTCCCATGGCATAAGTCATTTGTTTGCCTTCAATCTAAATGTCAAACAGTTCTGTTTGACCCATCGATAGGACCCTATCAGCTTTTACCACTCTGGGCCAGAGTGGACTTGGGAGCGATGGGAATGAAGGGGTACTTCCCATTCCCCAGAGCTACAGCATTAATTGAACCCCACCATTAGATCGTTTAGTGTCATATTACCTGAATACTCATTGAGGGAGTCTTACTCCTTTACAGAGATGCAATCGGTGTATTCTGCTGCCCCAGCCGACTGGATCAAACATTTTGGTGATGGATCAATTAGCAAAATTTTCTTCGTAATAACATCGATTATGAACCAAACTCTGACTATAAACAAATTTTTAGGGGAAAGTTGCCCGTTTAATTTTTAGAGGGTAATCAATTTGCCACATTACTTTTACGTCGAACAAGACCACTTTGTTCCTTTTTTGTCGACCGTTTTCTCGAAACAATTTACTATGAATATGATGGCCGTGACTACAGACTCTCCAAGAGTGTAAATTATAAATAAGTTCAGCTACGACAATATTTTACAATACCTTCAAAAGCTGATTGGAATTACGAACAAAATAGACCTACAATGATAAGTGTATTGACGAGATATATGTACTGCTAAAAAGATCGAAAGGAGATGGGTGGCCCAGGACAACAAATTCGGCAGCCGTGCACTGTTGGAACATATTCTGGTGTTTAGATTTGTTTAGAAAATAGAAAAGGAAAGTACATCGTAATAAATTAAATCCGTGACCCGGGTTCAAATCATAGACGAGGCTGTTTTCGTTTCACTTTGGGATAAAGTTCTTGGGAAAGACATTAATCTGTCTACCACTTCCTCGTCATTGGCAAATAGTAGGATAGATCCTGTACATTTTAGCCAAAGCAAGGTAACCAGTCTAGAAGAAGAAAAAAACTCTGAATTCAAACCAGATGTACCCCGCCTAAAAATTGATCTTTTGTCACACTCTGCTCGTGACGGAGGGGTCGGGTTTGTACAAATAAACAAAAGTGAGTGCTTAGTAAAGGATAACTAAATATTTTTGTTGTGGCAACACACTAATACTTCTTATAAAACTAGAAAAATCAATTCAGATTTCTATCTTAATATCAATGCAGGTGAGCCTCATGTGCAGCTGAGATGTGTTCGACAAATGTCAATTCTGAGAACCTTTTGAATGACTCTCGTATAAAACACATACAACAAAACACAATATATATAAGTAACTAAACATGGCAACCGTACTATATATATATATATATATATATATATACTGCCACTCGCATAATGCAAAGCTCCTCGAATGAATTAAGCACTATGGTATCTGGTAAGGCAAAAATGTAAACAAACGAAAGCTACTACATACTGCCTAATAATTCCAGAGCTGACATGGTTTGCTTGCTGGTTAAGCCGTATGATACTAAGTCTAACGTAAAGTTGGGCGGGCTTCGATCCCAGCTTCAAGCGTCCTACGTGGCTAGCAACACTGAAAAGATTTGATACAACAAAATAGTCTGTCTGTGGATGACAATATATATATATTGTTTTATCTACATGAGACTTACTTTTCATAATCTCACCCTCAAAATTACTGGACGTCTTATACGGTGATAGTAAGATTTATAGGTTCTTCTTTTGGATCTGCAAACCTTATATTATGAAGTCCAGGGCAGAATCTCAAACATCTTTTATTTTCCCATATATTTCAAGTTAAGTTTTAGGTACGACTTATATGCTTGTACCCAATTTAGTTGGTTGGTTGGTTGGTTGGATTTATGGCATATCAACCTTTGTTGGTTATTTAACACCAAATCCATTTTTATGCAAATAATCAGTTCTATTTCAAACAATTCAGTTATACATGAGTACATGGTTTGATTGTCAAAAACGTTTCTTTTTCAAGCTATTCATTCCGAGCTAGTGTGGACCTGGGAGCAATGGCAATAAAGGAGTGCTCCGCATTCCCCAAAGCTCCAGTATCACTGGATCCTCACCATCACATCTCTTAGTCTCATATCCAGGACACTTGTTGGGGGGTCTTACCTCTTTGCAGGTGAGCAGTCTGTGTATTCTACAGCCTCAGCAGACTGGGCAGGTGTGTCTTATACTACACAAACTTTGCTCTGCTTTTAGACGGCTATTAAAGCAATATACACCTGTTCTCCTTCCAGTTACGGGTAGATTGTAGAGCAGACTGGGTTATTTAGCGTTGATATGGCAACTAATCTAGAAGAAGGAAAAATTGTGAATTTAAGCCAACTGTATTCCGCTTAAAAACTGACCTTGTGTCACATTCTACTCGTGGCGGGGAAGTTTGGTAAATACTTTTGTAATGTAAACATTTACTTATTGCCCCTATGCTCTGTTGCCACAGGGAAAGGCATGAACCCATCTCTAGTTTTGCTATTCTCTATCAAAAGATAATTTGGCAAAATCTTTCGTTAGTGTCATACAATGAGAGTCAAAAGAGAAGATAATGAGTGAAAGAATAGCTGGGAAAATCACTCTCTCATAACAGCCGTACTTTCCTTTGCTTCGTAACAATGGTTGGCTGGAATCGGATGTGTTTGAAACACTCAATTAGCTTGCGGCAAGTGAACCACCTTATCATCTACAGTTTAATGTCTTCCGAGTTAAAGGCGCTTGGTGACTGTCAGTTTCTCGATCGTATGATCATCAGACCAAGAGATTCGCACGAGGTGGGTATCTGTTAATATACTGTAGGGTGGGGTATAATGGGGAAGGTGATCTACTTAGTGGGGCATTCTGGGAAGGTCTATCTAGTTTATTCGGCATGGTTATTTAGGCAGCTATATCATATTAAATTTGGGTTTGTTTACTGGATTGTTTTTTATTCATTATTTTTCTGTTTTTCTTATAATTATCATCATAATTTCTTACGAGTTTTCACACCAGCGTTAGCTGATTATCTTTCACTGAAGTCTGAGTGACACCAAGTCTCCTTAGGTCTCCAGAATTCTTCTCGGTATTCTGGACGAATCTTTACAATGTTGTACTTTGGATAGTCATCTGACTCCCATCAGTTGATCTGTTTTATTTCAAAATTCCAGAGAATTTTGTGCATCTCATTTTGTAGGACTAATTCCGGTTTGTGCATATACTATTATCCTTATTATTTTATTTCATTTGCTTAGATATTAAAAATCTTTTTTTATATAAATATATATATATATATATATATATATATTTCGAAATTAATAGATCCTTTAGAGTTTTGTATTTTTTAAGAATTATTTATTTCGTTCTTACATACGTGTATGTTTCCAGCTTGTTACTTTTGTCAGAGAACATTTTGTGATTTACTAGGTTCTGTGCACAAGGCCATATAAACAAACCTACGTGAGTGAGTTCAAGTCATGATAGGTACTGCTGGTGAAATAAGGACGAACTCATAAGCGACATTTTCCTTTGTACTCCCACCAATGAACCCACCAGTGTTGCCAGACCTGTTAAAACTTTATTACGATAGGTATCGCCGTTACTTTTATGTTCCACAGCTGTTTTAATTCTCGGACAAGGTCTAAGTACTTTACTATTATTATAAGAGCTTTTCACATCAGCGTTAGTCGATGGTTTTTTACTGGAGTCTGAGTGACAGCACGTCTTCTCAAGTCTCCAGGACTTTTCTCAGTATTAGGGCCGTTCTCAATAATACTGTCGTTTGGATGGTCTCCACCCGTCCGCCAGCTTCCAAGTCCTCCAGTCCCTTATTATTATTATTATTATTATTATTATTATTATTATTATTATTATTATTATCAATTTTAGCATTTGAAAGTTCTTTACAACAGCATCAGCTGATAGTTTTCCACTGGAGTCTAAGTGACAGCAAGTCTCCTCAAGTCTCCAGGACTCTTCTTAGTATTCGGGTCGGTCTCAACAATGCTGTAGTTTGGATAGTTTCCACTTGTCCTCTAATATTCAAGTCATCCAGTTCTTGTACCAAACATTTCGTGACTGTACCGAGCGCACCATTTACGATTGGTATCACAGTCACTTTCATGTTCCATTGTTTTTTCAGTTCTCTAGTAAGGTCGAGGTATTTATCTCTCCTATCGCTTTCCTTCAGTTTTACCCTGTGGTTAACTGGAATGGCAAAATCCGCTAGGTTCTCTTTTTCTTCGTTGACTATCACTAGGTCTAGTCGTTTGGCCAAAAATAGGTAATCTATTTGTATCTAAAAATCCGACGGAATTTTGTGTGTCTCATTCTCCAGGACGGATTCCGTCGTGTGCATATACCATTTGTCCGTATGGTCAAATTTAGACTTCTTTCACAACTCCCAGTAGACAACCTTGTTGACCCAGTCGTGTCTAGTCATATGCTCTTTTTGGGCTAATTTACTACATTCGGTTATTATATGATTGATCGTTTCGTTTCTATCCCCACACAATTTACATCTGCTATTTTATTGCATCTTGATACTCCCCTGAGACAGTCCACAATTTTGTACGTTCTTTTTTTTTTTTTTTGTTGATCATAATAAGGTCTTGTCGTCTGGCCGAGACTAGGATTTTCTACTTATTTATCTTTATTAATATTAGCTTTTAGAGACGTTAGTGGCTAAATAGAAATTCGTTTTCATGCCTATATTTATATCTAAGTTCTAATCTTTTATCTAGAAGTTGGTTTTGTTCTGGGACGGTGATAATGGCTCTGTTTCGTCTTGGCAAAGATTTCTGTGTTTTGAAGTGTTGTTGTAAGGTGATGCTACTTTTCTTGCTTTCCCGGTTATTTTTGGTGTGTTTTTGTTGTATCGTGGTAAGGAAGAGATATACAGTGAAATAAGAGTTAATTATTTATTACCTGAAGTAGTACAGTCCAACAAATATTATAAGTCTCGCACTGTGAGTGTTACGTCCGAAGTTGGTCTTACTACTGATCTTGTAGAACACCTCGTGCTTACAATACACGACGTTTTTTATACCTCCGCAATACCGGAAGTCACGAGGTACGAGCCACTGTACAACAGTTTTAGTGTGGTTTTAAAAGGTTGCATATTTCAATTGTTAAATGATGTCCTGTGTATGTAGCTCCTCTGTTTCCAGGGGCATTCCGTGACTCCAATATTATTCTGTGTTTTCTTTAGAGCTAATGGTGACTTGGTATTCAACATGTGTCTGTAGGCAATTTCCGTTTCGAGGGCATTCAAATTTATATATGTGGGCCACCTCGTCAATTAGAGTTAGAGTCTTAACAACTGGGCTTTCGGACTCAGCTGTACTGGTTGCTTACCCATGTGTACTTGTTCTCGGACCAAAAAATAAACAATCATCAAATTCTGTCCGATGAGAAACATGGCGCCGACGATTTACATCGTCCGTGGATAAAGCTAAAATATCTAAAACTCAGAGGAAGTGCGACGTGGTACAAGAGGAAGTGAGTTCTAATTGAATTCTTTGAATAAAAGAATGGAAGGCAAAAGATTGAAAGAAAGGGTTAATAAACTGTATGGAAAATGAAAAAGAATATATTGAAAAGAAAAGAAAGAAAGAAAGAAAGAAAGAAAGAAAGAAAGAAAGAAAGAAAGAAAGAATTAAGTGGACCGAGAGGAAGTAGACCAAAAAATGCTGATGAAAGAAACAAACAAACAAACAAACAAACGAAAAATCTTTATTTATTTATTCATAGAAAGAAAGAAAGAAAGAAAGAAAGAAAGAAAGAAAGAATTGAGTGGACTGAAAGAAAGTAGATCAAGAAATACGAAAGAAAGAAAGAAAGAAAGAAAGAAAGAAAGAAAGAAAGAAAGAAAGAAAGAAAGAAAGAAGTGGGACTGAAAGAAAGTAGACCAAAAAATACTAAAGAAAGAAAGAAAGAAAGAAAGAAAGAAAGAAAGAAAGAAAGAAAGAAAGAAAGAAATTGGTTGAAAAGAAGAACGATTAAAAAGAAACAAACAAACAAGCAAAAATGAAAAGAAAAAGATGTTAACACAAACAAACAAAACATAAAAAATAAGAACATAATACAGGTAACACAAAACTAATGAAAGAAAGAAAAACAAATAGATGAAAAAAGAAGGAAAATTCTTAATTAAATGAATAACAGAAATCAAACAAGAACAACAAAAGAAAAAAGACGAAAAGAAAGAAAGAATAAAAAGAGTAAATGAAGAACTTAGAGACACAAAAGAGAAAAAACAAACAAAGGATCGAAAAAATTGACCAGAATCTTTAAAAAATATGCCTAAACAAAATTAAGTAAATTAAATGAGATATAGAAATTTAAAAAAGAACACATGAAATTAATTTGTATCTAAATGCCTGGAAAGATTCAAATACGTTATTGTCGTTTCATTAATAACGATCATCATCACAACGATTTTGATCAAGTCGCTATTTTTTTTCCAACCAAGACAAGATTGTATTATCTGCCACAGCTCATTTGATAAAGCCTTCGTATTATTCGTGTCCATAAAAGCTTTCAGAGGTCTCTTTTTTTGAAAATTAGAAACGGAATATAAAATGAAAAAACTCAGCAAACTTGTCCACATATCACCAATTCTACTGTCCCAGTCGGCTGAGGATACAGAATACAGCGACTGCATTTCTACAAAGGGGTAAGACCCCACCAACAAGTGTGCTGGGTATGACACAAAACAATCTGATGTTGAGGCTTCAGTAATGCTTGAGCTTTACGGAATGTGGAGCACCCCTTTATTTCCATCACTCCCAGATCTACTTTGGCACCGTATTGGTTTGGTTTCTTAGTTTAATGGCACATCAACTCTCGTTGCATATTTAATACCAAATCCATCCTTCTAGATGAAGTGGTACTATTTAACCTATAGCTGGGAGGATTAGGGGGATCATACCTTTCCCAAGGGTATTTGCCTGAAAGTGAACGTAATAGCGTGACTGGAGTTTGAACTCGCTTACTACGATTCCGCAGTCCAGCACTTTAACCATTACACCACGATGGCACCCCATTCTGGTACCGGAGCGGTAGTACCTGATAGGGTCCTATCTATGGGTCAAATACAACTGTTTGTCATTTTAAACTTTATATTTTGACATTTAAACTGAGTGCCAACTAATGACTTAAGCTAAATTGAATTGTTAGAAATAGAACTGTTTGATCATTTAACTGTATTTGAAAACATTTAACTGTGTGCAAGCAAATGATTAATGATAAATTGAATTATTCATATAAGATAGAAATAAGTGAAACCATTTAACTGTGTGCAAACAAATGAGTTCAGGCTCGATTAAAAATGTTATCAACAAAATGTTTAGAAATCACGAATTTGATATGTATTTGAAAAAAGGATTTGGTATTAAATAACTTACAATGTTTGATATGTCATAAAACCAAACCAATTCTGATCGCCTAAACGCGTCTTGTCAATGTGACATAGAATACCCTGGCTGCAATCCCTGCAGAAGGGTAAGAAAAGAAGAGGTTTCCTTGGTGAGGCTCCAGTTATGGATATTTGGGGAGCACTTGGCCAGCCCTTTATTGTCATTTCTCAAAGGTCCATTCTGGCCGAGAGTGAAAGTATCGGTTAGGCTTCCATTTGTTGGAATGATCGATTTGTTTGTGATAATATTTAAAAATATTTTGAAACGCATTAATACACTGGAGGTGACGTAAGCGTAATAGTTATAGTAATGTTGGGTAAATAAAAACACACATTGATTCTTAAAACATATTGTGACAAAATATGAAGTGTTTACCCGTTTAAAATGATTGTGAACTTTATTTATACATAGGCTCTTAAAAAAACTGATAATACAACTAAGTATGAAGTGTTTACCTCTTTAAGTGTGGGCCATGGTTATCTTTCGAACAGACAAAGAAAAGAAGCAGAAGGTACCCCGCAAAAACAATTAACGACGCCGACTACGCCGATGACATAGCGCTTCTGGAAAATGTACCCGCCCAAGCCGAAACCCTACTGCATACTCTGGAACGAGCCGCCACAGGCATTGGCCTCCATGTCAATGCACACAAAATGAAATACATGCGCTTTAATCAAACAGGTGACATTACCACACTAGGCGGTAGCTCTCTAATACTAGTTGACAAGTTCACCTACCTAGGAAGCAGTGTCTCATCAACCGAAAAAGACATCGACACATAACTAACAAAGGCATGGACAGCTATCGATAGGCTATCGGTCATATCGAAGTCAGACCTGACCGATAGAATTAAACGCAGTTTCTTCCGAGTAGCGGTCGTGTCGATACTGCTATATGGATGCACTACACGGATGCTAACTAAACGACTGGAGAAAAAGCTTGACAGCAACTACACAAGAATGCTGCGAGCAATATTAAACAAGTCCTGGAGACAACACCCCACAAAGCAGCAGCTTCACGGCCACCTACCACCCTTCACGAAAACTAGTTAGACGAAACAGACATGCAGGACACTGCGGGAGAAGCAGGGACGAGCTCATAAGGGATGTTCTCCTATGGACCCCCCACATGGCCGAGCAAAAGTATAACAACCAGCTCGAACCTACATACAGCAGCTAAGTGAGGATACGAGATGTAACCCTGAGGACCTACCAGAAGCAATGAACGATACGGAGGAGTGGCGAGAGAGGGTCGGGGATATCCGCGTTGGTGGCAAGACAAGATGATGTTGATGACCTCTATAAATTGAGTGAACTTTATTAATACTTTGGCACTTAAAACAGATGTTGCAGCTACGTATAATGTGTTTGCCTCTTTTAAATAATTGCGAACTTTAGTGATACATGGACTCTTAAAACATTGATATTTCACATAATTATGAAGTGTTTACGCGTGAAGAACTTTATTAATATATTGATACTTAAAACATTGATATTGCAATTAAGTATGAAGTGTTAACCTATTGAAAATGATTTTAATTAATACTTGGACTTCTCATCATCATTAAATCGTACTAATTGCTCGGAGTTCCCTGACACTCTCTCGCCATCCATCCCTATTATGCATCGTTTTTAGCAGATCATCTAGACGGCATCCGGTACCCACAGAGTTTGGCAATGTAATTCTTTGCTGGTTAGCTAAAGCGTCAATTTGTGGCAATCCATGAAAGAACGTCGCTTATGTGTACGTTTTTACTTCTCCAGCAGTGACCCGTTCGTTTTACTTGAAGGGTTTGTGCGATTAGAACTGCTGTTTTATCGGGTGTTGCTTTCAGGATTTTTCAAAACAACACCTAGCATTTCTTGCGTAGTTCCCATCTTGCTTTTATTCTATCTGTTTCGTTTGTATCCTAGTGGTGCAATCATACAGTATCACTGACACAGCAGCAACTTGGAGCTGATCCTGTTTCATTTCATCCGAGAGATCAGATTTTCATATGATACACTCCCTGTCAATAGCAAGGCAACATCACTTTCAGTAGATGAGATATTGCTGTCGAGATATGTGAACTGGTCTATTTATTTTAGAGGCTGGTCCCTGAAAGTGAAGATAGCTCAGAATATTTATATTCTGACTATAAATTATCACGTGTTTACCTAAATAAAATGATTATGAACTTTATTAATTACGGTAACATCGTTCCATTCATTGTAAGAATTGGGTGAACTTTTATTTCTCTGATCAGAGGAGATCTCCATATGGCTATTTCCAAAGCTTAGCTAAGATCTGGCACAAAGCCTGAAGTATGTGGAACCCATTGGCAATTGAACTCAAAACAATGATCCGTTAAAGAAGCTTGCTAATTATTACATCACAGAAGTTGCCAAAGAGATCTATATATATATTGCATGTTATGGGATTATACGGTAGTAGCAGGCTTCCCACACCTGCTGAACTTGGTCACTGTCAGTGTAACCCGACAACAAAGGATCAACCACGAGAACTCTCGTGATAAGTGCAAGAAACGGTCACCCGAGAGTTAAGGACTTTAGAAAGGATCAGTAGGTCAGTCAGTTTGTGACTGGCAAAGAAGCTAAGATTTAGCTACTAACGAAACTGCCACCCATCCCATTCGAAAGGGGCAACGATTTAGCTATTCTTTAATCGACTCCAAAAAATTCTACATCGCGTTTCCCTGCTTTTATGGCTGACCCGGGTTAGATTGTGTTGTGGGAGCCATACCCATCTCACCATAATGGACTCTTCTCACCTTTATTAGTACTGAGAGATTTCGCTGCCAGCCGAACAATACCGGAGTTATCCGAAACAGTACGAGACTTATTACCTTTTCTATGTAACTCTATCTTTCTTGTGCAATATAATCTGTTTACCTAATATCCATGTCTGCGTTTTCATTAGTGCCCCTTTCCGGGGCCACAACAGATTCGAACGGAGTAATAAAGTGAGTGGTATTTTTCTTGTACCACGTGTCTGACCTTTTCCTTTTCTATGAACTCGTTTTCATTCCGACATCTTATCGTTGTCTCCAGCAACTTTTGTCAAGATCTATCAATATAACAATGTATTTTATGAGAAAGTGTTTTTCGGACTTTAAAATCTTCTAAAAAACTGTTTACTCAGGATCCAAGATGAACGAGCTGGAAATGCATTCAATCTGCCCTCAGCCAAACTTGATAGAGGCAAATGTAATGTTATTTGTTAAACTAAAGTCGTCAGAAGTTAGGTAAATTATTTTGACCAATCACTGTGTTCCGGACGATTTTAAGTGAAAAAAAAAAAAAACGAATCCAGATGAAAAGCCCCAAGTGTCAACCATGAAAAGCAACTGATCTAAAATTAAATAATCTATTTCTTGAATTTAATGTGGATTTTTTAAAAAATAATTTCGGTGTAATATACGTTCGTGAAATTGATTGAAATCTAAATCAGAAGAAAATTCCTATTTTTAATCGTCATCCCAACATCTCAGATGATATATATATATATATATATATATATATAAAGCAAGGGATTTCCTCGCCGAGTAGACCAGCGAGATAAAGGGGAAAGAACAGCACGTGAGTCAGCGAACAGTTTCCCCGAAGCTCTGAGTCTTTGACCTTTTACTAGACTGCTCGGAGAATAGAAAGCGAAAGAAGCCGACCATTATACAACGCTGTGAAAAAGCAAAGAAGCTTAACGTAATAAGCACTTTTGAAGTAGTATCAAGGATTGCGGAAAACAAACATAAGCGCCATTTAAGATTGCCTTGCGCTACACTATAAACAGCGAGAATAGAAAAGCCTAAAACTTTTACGAAGATTTCACGGGTTGTTAATTCGTGAACTGGTCTCTGACAAAAACTTACCAGCTCTAGGATAGGTGAATGTGATCATTTTCTAAAGAAATTTTATTCGTACAAAATAATGTTATTTATGCAAGCCGTGTTTTGTTCTCTGTTTCTTGGCGTCGACTTTTTTTTTTACTTTCTTAATTGTGTGATTTCATTTGCTTACTCGCCAACCAGCGACTCCGACTCGCAATGGATCTGTTGTCTGGATCTTAAAAAAAACACAACGTGAGCAGATAACGAATCTATGGAATGGAAGCGGAATCAACCCTATGTTTGGCAAGAACAGCGGTACCGTCACAGCAGGACCACCTGGTATTCGTGCCGGGTGGGTTGTTGAAAATTGAGTGCCTGGTCTTAGAGTGATTTCCCAACCGGCTACGCCTACTTTGCAGGATTTAATTAATTTCTCAGTGCTTGAAGTGCCCTAATCGGAAAATGCTGACAGGATCAATCATTTCTTGGTCGAACCGCGTATGAGTCTTGATATGTGTCATATATCGACTTGGTGGGAAGTGGGTTAATTCCCATCACATTACAATCCCAGAAGCTCTACGTCTATTTGCATCTGTTGTTTGAACAGTAGAGACGTTGTCTCTGAACCTGGCAACGAACGATAAAGCCATACAACAATATTATCAACACTTATCAATGCAGCATTTTTTTTTTCTATTTTACCCCTTCTGCGCACTGCTTCTCAATAGAAGAATATCTGCATATTACTAAATGTTGAGACACGTTGGTGTATTCTTTCACTTTAATACCATTGTTATATATATATATTATGAATAGAAAAAGTTAAATGTCTTTATGCGTACAAACGCATTTACTTAGTCTTTCCATGCGTTCTGTTCAGTGTCATATCTCGTATATATGAATGATAATATTGTTCCTTGGTGAAAGGTGACTCGACTACGTCTAAAGTTTCCAATACAGCCCCGTGATGGGGCTTGGAACACACTGATTGTATCTCTTGCTAAGATGTAAGATACAGACTCATAAATCAATGAAAAACGACGGTGTCCTGACTATGACACTAAACTTCAAGAGAAGAGAGGTAACACATTAACACACACATACGCCAATAAAATAGAGAGCGTCCGGTTGTTATATTTTGACCCCTCGCCCCGGCCCAAAGATACTATTCCAAGGTAATACACCGGAAGGAAGTGACACATTCCAACGGCCAGTAATCGAAAGAGATCACGTAGGCGGATTAAGGCTTATGATATGGGAAAAGGTGAAGGTCCCATTCTGCCATTACAGTCATGCACCGGAAGAGAGTAACCTCTGAACTGCATGACAGTTATTTCTGCTTGATGACGATTAAACATTCGATTTCAAAGATCCAGTAGGCGAACGTGTGGGCGTTGAGTTATTATTTAACTCAGTTGAGTTTTGGTCTCAGAGCAGTTGTCAGTAGAATTCCAGACAGTAGAGACCAGATGTGGTAAGGCAGGCCACACCCGACCGAGGGCGTTCTCGGAAACCCCCGATGCAGTTGCCAGCAGACTCCCAGAGGGTTAGAGACGAGATGTGGTAGGGAAGACCACACCCGACCGAGGGGGCCCTCGGAAAAGCCCTGATGGAGTGGACCCCAAGACCTCTGGTTGAGCATCTAAGAGAACAAGAAAGACACAACGTGACGGTCATAACAGTGGGGTCAAAATATGAAGATTATGTTCAGTCTCCAGCATCCTCTCACATGCAACCCTTCAACAACCCTTTCGAACCCTTTCAATAAAGTGAGAGGTGAATATTTTTCTAAAGAAGTCCTTCCTGCGTCTTCCTTGATGCGTCGTTTCTTCCTGTGTCTTCCTTCCTGCTTCCTTTCTTCATGCGTCTGTCTTTGTCGTTGTGTCGTTGTGAATTATTCTACATATATATGTGCACGTATGTAGATGTGAATCTACATATGTGACTATATAACACAGTAAGTAATGCTAACCTTCATCTGATAATGAGGTATCAATTCAAGAGAAGAGAGGTAATGAACACACACACACACACACAAATAAAAAACGACGGTGTCCTGGGTCTGACACTAAACTGCCTCTGATCAAGAGGCTTCAGTTCAAGGGAAGAGAGGTAACACACTTACACACAGACACTAATAAAAAAGAAAGTGCTTTGAGTATGACACAAAACTGAATCTGATGATGACGCTTCAGTATCAGAGAAGAGAGGAAATACACAGACACACACATACTAGTAAAAAAAGTAGGCGTCCTCTGTGTGACACGAACCTGCATCAGATCAAGAGGCTTCAGTTCATGAGAAAAGAGATAACACAAAGACGCACACATCAATAAAAAGACAGCATCCTCGATGTGACACTAACCTGCATCTGATTAGAGAAAAGAGATACACAAACACACATCAATAAAAAGACGGCTTCCTGGATCTACGAACTTTCATCTGATCAAGAGGCTTCATTTCCAGAGAAGAGAGATAACACACAGACACACACATCAATAAAAAGACGGCGTCCTGAGTCTACGAAGCTGAATCTGATCAAGAGGCTTCACTCCCAGAAAAAAGAGATAACACACAGACACACACATCAATAGAATAACGGAGTTCAGGCTGTGACACAAACCTGACTCTTATCAAGAGGCATCACTTCCAGAGAAAAGAGGAAACACACAGATACACACATCAATAAAAAGACGGTGTCCTGCCTGAGACAAGAACCTGACTCTGATCAAGAGGCTTCACTTCCACAGAAAACAGGTGACACACAGACATACTCACATCAATGAAAAAGAGAGTATCCTTGTTATGTCACTAAACTCCAACTGAGGCTCCAGTTCAAGAGATCTGGAGAGTTTCGAGTATCCTTTTGTTGCCATTATTCCCAGGTCCACTCTGACCCAGTTTGAACCTGTTATCGTCTCATCTATAGTTTGAATAGATCTGGTTTAAAATTATTCTTATTTGAATGGAATGTGAGCAAAAAAAATTCTTAAGAATAATATGACCATACCCTGAACATGATTCCTTAACTTTTAGACCCAAACAACCCTAGATGAGTTGACGGGCCGTAAAAATCAATCAATCAAACTTACCAATAGTTGAATATATTTTCATCTATAGGTGTCAGCATGATTTTATTTTGTTTTGTTTGTTTGTTTGTTTGTTTGTTTGCTTCGTTTTTTGTTTTATTTCGTTTTGTTTTGTCGTTTTCTGGATGGAGTATTCAAATACATAAACATAGCTATTGATATCTGAAATCGAATCAAGCTCATTTCAAATTTTGTGATAGGTACTTTAACTCAAGTAATCGAAGGCCTTATTTTGTCACACACTTTCGTCTGTGACTGTTTGTATGCTTGTAAAATCTGGGATGGTTGTCCTGTACTCTATTCTCTTAGCAATCAACGTGAATTCTGAGACACAAAATTCAATCTTTCTGTTGCCGGAACACGACTGCAGTGTGCCTCTTTGTTATGTCAAAGAGAGAAAAAGTAAATGAATTAAATTCCATTATACAAGAACATCGCAGTTCAAACTTATTTTATGTGGGTTGAAAAGAGTCTTTTCATTTGCTGAGCTCAGGGCGAAAGAATAGACACAAGGTCTGATATCAGAAATCACACTTCAATGCGTTTACTTTTAAAGCGGCTTGGGGTATCGATGAATGCCAACACATACGTGTAGATGTTGAGTACAATGTCATGTGTACTTTTGTTCTTGTGTGTGTGTGTGTGTGTGTGAATGGGAGATAGGATCTCTGTGCATAAACGTAAAAGAGACAAAGAGGGAGAATGTGTATACAAAAAGAGTTATGAGTGCGTGAGAGTATGGAAGAGATGAAGAAAGAGTGTGTATGTTCGTGTGTGCATGAAGCAGGAGAAAATATGTGTGTGTGTGTGTGTGTGTGTGTGTGTGTGTGTGTGTGTGTGTGTGTGTGTGAATGGCAGATAGGATCTCGGAGTATGAGTATAAAGGCGACAAAGGGAGAGAATGTGTGTATAAAAAGATTCATGTGTGCGTAAGTGTATGGAAGAGAGAGACTGCATCTGCGCGCGTTAGAAGAAGAAGGAAGAGATTACGTATGTATATTTGCGTATGTGTGTTAGAAGGACACTTTCTGTATGTGTGAGGCTATGTGTACGCGTGTGTTTAAGAGACAAAAAAAAGGAGAATTAGTATACGAAGTAGAGATTTAATGTGTCAATGTGAGTGCCGGTGTGTGCGTGTGTTAGAAGACTATGTGAAGAAGGTGAAGGAAATAATGAGTATGTATTTACGAACTCCTCTGTACGGGCAGATGTAACACAAGGTCAATTTTAAACGGAATTTAACTAATCAGAAACAGTTTTCCTTCTCCTAAACTGGTTACCTAACCAAGGCTGAAGTTGGAGGGGGAATATGAGGATTCATACCTTTCCCAAGGGATTAAATGCTTAGTGAAATACAATCATCTTCCTCCAGGATTTGAACTCGTGTCGCCATGTCCATTTCCTACGACGATAACCATTACAACGCGGGTGCTTCTTAAAGAAAACAATGAGTATGCACATGTATATACTTATATATGTGCGTGTGTGTTTGAAGGAGAAAGAGTTGATATGCACGTATGTAAAGGCGTGATGAGTTCGTGTGTGTATGTGTACGCGTGAAAGAGAGATATTATGTGTGAAAGAAAGAGTGAATATGTATGTGAGTGCATAATGAAAAGTGATCAGTATATCTATGAAGGAGAGAAAATGTCTGCATAAGAGAGAGTTTCAGTTTAGATTAAATGAGCAGGTAATGCACAGGATCGCCCACATACAAGTAACCATGTACCAGACAAGGCTTTATAAATACAGCATTTCCATAAATAAGTATACTCCTAAGAATTTCGTGATGAATCATTTAATAAATTAAATCACTTAAACCTTTCATCATCCACAACTCTTCACAAGACACGTGAGACGCTTCAAGCCGGGATCGAAACCCGCCTAACGTTATGTCAAGCTGATGACATACACCAACGCCAAGCCTGCAACAAAAATTAAAGCATTTGTATCAATTAAACCTCAGCTCAGGAATTAAAGCATTTGTTTACATTTTGCGCTATCGGATACCGTAAGTACCCAATTCGTTAGAAGAGATTTGCATTAAACGAGTGGCAGCCGTTATATTCCTTCGCCAGAGTGCTCAACCTCCGGGCGGGTAGCCTATGTTTGTCTGTGTGTCTGAGAGGGAGAGAGAGAGTTTCAGTTTAACTATATTTAGGATTAAACGAGCAGGTGGTCTTCAGGATCGCCAATAAATAAGTGACCAGACAAACTTTTGTAAATGCAGTATTTCTTATAAGTGCTATTAGAGTTGTTAATACGTCTGACAGAGAAATGAGAATATTAAAATTTGGCGCTTGCTGTGTAACGAGATGTTTGGGCGCCTTTCATTTAAACGTGTGTTCACATATACCTTGATAATAATTAATTCTGATTATCGGTTATTGATGATATGGGACAGTCATGAGGGAAACTGTGTTGCGGAGTGCTTTCTGAAAGGCCCTCCAAAGACTTCAATCTTTTTTATAGGAATCGACTTTTCCCTATTTCTAAGATACTTACACATAAAGTCTTCTGTAGGAAAAATGGCTGAGGTGCCTTCAACATGAATTTATTTTAATATTTTTGTAGTGTTGCTTTGCCTGATGATGAGCTATGTCTAATGTGATCTGCTTCTCGAAAAAGGTTGGCCATGCTTGATACTGAATTTGCCAATGTATGTATTACCCAACCCCTCCGCCATGAGCTAGACGCGACAAAGGGTTAGTTTTTAAGATGAATAAAAGCCTTTGTTTCAGTATAGAGATTGACTTCATTTTTTTTTATTTAGAACGTATCAGTCTCGATAAAATCGAGATATGGAGACAACAGTGTAGATGTATAGACATCACCAACTTATTTTATAGCTCAGTCGGCTGGGGCAGCAGAATACACCGACTGAATCTCTGCAGAGAGGTAAGACCGCCCCCGCCCCATCGAATGTCCTGGATATGACACTAAACAATCTAATGGTGAGACTCAAGTAATGCTGGAGCTTTGGGGAATGCAGAGTACCCATTTTTTGCCATCGCTCCCAGGTCCACTCTTGCACCGGAGCGTTAGCACCTGATTAGGGTCCTATATGGGTTAAATAGAACTAAACTGTGTACTTACGCTAAACTGGATTGTTTGAAATAGACCTGTTTTGATATTTAAACTGCGTACTTATACTAAACTGAATAGTTTGAAATAGGACTGTTTTGACATTTGACTGTGTGTGGACAAAAACTATACTTATACTAAACAGAATTGGTCGAATTAGAACTGTTTGACTTAACTGAATAATAGCTTGAAATAGAAATGTTTTTGACCATTAAACTGTGTACTCATGTTAAACTGAATTGTTTGAAAAAGAATTGATTATTTGTATAAAAATGGATTTGGCATTAAATCTCCTACAAAGGTTGATATGCCATAAAGCCCAAACAACCGACCAATTCATTCCGGACAGGATGTCATACAATGTTGATTTTAGCGGAGTACAGCTGATCTGAATTCATAGTTTTCTTTTTTCGACGTTGGTTGCCGAACCAAGGTTAAGGAACCCAGTCTGGTCTTCTATTTTACCCACATCTGGCGGGGGAGAGAAGAGATGGATTCGCGCCTTTCACAAATCCATTAGCGTGAAGTGTAACGCAAATGGCCTCGTCCGGGATTAGAACTCGAATCACCCATTCCATTACGATAACGGACAATAACCGTTGCACTAAGCCCATCAAGGATTTACCAATGTAATGTACGTCTAAGTATGGGAAAATGCCACTTTTCAATTGTTTTCTCCCATGATTATTGGTGCTTTTATCAGATCGACATGTCTGTCTTACACGATTGTGCATATGTAAACAGGATGTCTTAAAAGTTACGAGAGGTCATCACGTTCACTTGTTTTGACGTCTCTCAATAAGATTTTTTTTTTTTCAAATTACTCTGCGGAACGTGTATTCGTCAACAAGTTCCAGACAGTCCAGCAGCTTTAAGAAAACATCCTTTCAAAAAAAAAGAAAAATTTCAAAAAGCCACATTCAGTTGTTGTGTAATATATATATATATGTATATATATATCTATATATATTGATTAATTAATTAATCAATTTCTCTAAAACTAGCGTTGATAACCATAGGACCAATGTATCATAAACTTGCATGACGTGTTGCTCGTTAGGGATCACGTGCCGTAAGGAACACCAAAGTAGCCTTAAAATTTTGGTTTGTTTTATTTTTTCATTATTGATTGTGACAATATGCACTGTTTAATATTTCTTTGCTAAATAATAGATGATTTCACAAAATGATCAAATGAATTTTGAGTCTTTCGTTCTTCTCATCACATACACAGTAAGTTCGACTTTAATATCTGCTTACGCTGATAGCCAAAGACATCCTGATGACACGTGTTAGAATGCAGTAACAATTTCTGAAGGTATCGATCCCAAAAAGGCACGAGACTTATGGATAAAAAAACGGAAAAATAAAGGACATTTTGTTGTATAGCCATGACCACTATACATACACTTATACATGCAGAAACATATTCAACACAATAAGGACGAGCGAAGACAGTTCTTTAGAAAAATATACCTCTCACTTTATTTGAAAGGGTCCGAAAGGGTTACTAAAGATTTTACTGTGTGAGAGGTGAGTTGGAGACTGAACAGAACTGCAACATATTGACCCCCAGTCTTATGGCCATAACAGCGTTTCTTTCCCGTTCTCCTGGGCTACTCAACCGGGGGCCTGAGGGTCCAGCCTCTCTGCGATATGGTCCTCATTCCAGCATCTTCTCTCCAACTGCAACTGCTCAATCAGGGGCCTGAGGGCCCCCTCTGCTGGGTGCTGGTTCTCTCTACCACATCTTATCTCGAACTCCCTGTGCATCGAGTTATATTATTGTTTTGCGCCCACTCAATTCAGCCTGTCGACTGCCAAGGTTATCCCCTTGACACCTTCGACCGGCTGCACCTCTTATTTACACAGGTGCATTTCCTATTTTGACAGCTCGCCCGGGGTCAATATGCAACAATCTTTTAACTGCCACCATCACTCATAACACCGGAGCCCACCCATTCCTACAAACGCACACACACACACACACACAAATAATGCAAAATTAATGTCGTCTAGAAATCTTTCTAACCATTGGGAGATTATATCTCCAACGTCAGAGATGATATTTTTGAGTGATTTTTTTTTACTAGTTAAATGATTACCAACTCTACTGTAGACTAACATGCCACCTACAAATCTGGGAGATAGCATTCATTCATCGCTTCTGTTGTTGTTTTTTGTTGTTGTTTTTGTTTATGATTTTTTTCATTTTTTTATTTTTTGGAGGGGATGTCTGTGTAAGTGTTTGTAAGTTGTTTTATTTTCTTAGTATATACTTAATTGAACAAAATAATAAAATCAACTAGAATCTTAGGATCATAATTTTGAAACTCCTATAAAACTATCAAACGTTTATTTTCACTTTTTTTTTTATTATTAATTTTTCTCATGTTATTAAAATTTTTGTTGTTTTGTAATAGATACCATCAGAAGAAATTAATCAAAATTCATTCAAATGACAGATCTATAAGCCTTTAAAAGAGGTCAAATTGTTTGTGCTTTTATGTCAGGTGCTAGTGTAACAAAAACCGTTGAATCATTTGGCATAGCAAGGAGTACTGTCTCGAAAGTAATGACAACATTTGAGGAAGAAAGTAAGACCTCCTCACTGAAGCAAAACTCTGGTAGAAAGCGAAAGCTGTCAGATAGGAACTGTCGGATCCTTATGTGTATTGTTAGGAAGGATCACAAAAATACAGATCCAAAAATTATGGCAGCGCTTAATGACAATCTCGAGAACCCAGTTTCCTCAAAAACTGTAAAAAGGGAACTGCACAAAGCCGGATTTCACGGGAGAGCTGCAATCAGAAAACCATATTAAAATTAATTTGTTTGAAATTTCCGACCTTTTGTCCAACCCTTATTTATACTGTTGCATATTTATCTTTAACAATGTATTTTCTGGTGAGGGGGTTCGGATTTTCTGACCTCTGTGCACATTTAGATAAACATTAACATGATTATTCAAATAGTATTTTTAGATAGTGTAACATGAATTTTTTCCGGAAGCACCAAAGTTTGACAAGAAACACTGGAAGAAAGCTGAGGGACCCATCGGCCGAAAAGTTGTGAATATAACAATAAAGAGGAAGCACAACATGATTTTTTTGAATAGCATTTTTAAATAGTCTAACATGAATTCTTTAAATAGTCTAACATGATTTTTAAGAGTATTTTCACACATACTTACACATATATGTATATGCGAGTATGTACGCACATACGTACGCATATAACAGTATCGAATATAGATTCACGCCAAACAATTTTCAATATAAACTTAATTATCTTATATGCCAAAGATAACGGAATTTCATTATTCCTAAGGGAACATTGTACAATCAAAACGCATATTGTTATATATTATTTATTGCCGAACACTACAACAGTGAAATTCGAAAATGAATATGAAACAGTCTAAAAATAAGTACACCTCTCAAATATATTAATGTAATTTTATTTTCAGCTTCAGACTTTATATAAGTATATATATATATATGTGTGTGTGTGTGTGTGTGTGGTAACAGAAATTAGAAATAATATTTGCAGAGGCATATCACTCTCGGTACAGCCCAGTTGGCTGGAGCTGTAGAATACGCCGACTGCATCTCTGTAGAGGGGTAAAACCCCCACAACAACAAAAACGAGTGTCCTGATATGACTAAAGATAATCTGATGGCGAGGCTCTGGTTTTGGAGTTTTGGATAATGTGGAATGCCCCTTCATTAGCATTTCTCCCATGTCCACTCTGTCCTGGAGTGGTTGAACCTATTTGTCAATAAAATAAACTCCGTATACAAACAAATAACTGATGTTCAATTGTGACTGTTATATAGCAATACGTGAAACCATTCAACTGTGTGTAAAAAAAGGAGCTCAGACTCGTTTAAGAATGTTATCTACAAAATGTGTTTACAAATTATATATATATATATATATATATATATATATATATATATATATATATATATTCAATATATATGTATAAATAGGATTTGGCATTGAACAACCTACAATGGTTGATATGCCCGTGGTGTAATGTTTATTGTCGTAGGAAATGGACACGGCGACACGAGTTCAAATCCTGGATGAGACTGATTGCATTTCACATAGCACTAATACCCTTGGGAAAGGTATGAATCCAATTATTCTTCCTCCAGCTATGGGTAAAATAGTAGGGCAGACTCTGTTCTTCAGCCTTGGTGAGGCAACTAGTCTAGGAGAAGGAAAACTCTGAATTCAAACCTGTTAAACTCCGCTTAAAAATTGACCTTGTGTCATATCCTGTCCGATCAGAGGGGTCGGTAAATATGGATATGCCATAAAACCCAAACAACTAACCAACCAACCTCCTGCTAGTAACAAATGATTATGATTTATCATCGTGTATAGAATCAATAACCGACTGCAATTGTTTAAAAGCAGAGAAAAATTTAAATGACATTAATTGTAACATTTCTCCATGACTAGAAGCTATGCCTATAAAGTCATAATAAAAAATGAACATAACTCAACTTTTTAGTTTGTTCACACATGTCAACAGCACTCGATGTACACGCTCATTTGTAAATTCTCAACACTCCTTGATAGTCCACATTTTTTCAGATTACACAACCATATCGATACTTACGATCTTGATAAGTTCCAACGACGGTCGAAAGTACACGATCGACAGATAAAAAAATCTTTTGACATTTTTTATACAGCTTTAATCCCCATTTGTTGCATCTTACTGGGCAGCAAGAAAAAAACAAAAGAGAATTGAATAAACAATTCTTGACTCTCATATTCAAGGAATTATATCTAAAAGAGGATAAAAAAACTTTCCTTGTAACCTGATTATCATGAAAGTGTGAAACTGGCAGTTGCGACTAATATATATATATGTATATGAATTGTATAGAGTATATATATATATATATATATATATATATATATATATACACTTCAAGACTGTTTACATTTCAGTACTGATAGATTCATGAATGCCCTGAATGTGTAAAATGAGATATTTACTTTATCATAACGATTTAAGCATTCGATTCTCAGGTAATGCAAGTGAATTACATACTGCAGATGTAACTGCTGCAGATAATCAAGTGGTTGCAGTTGCTTAAAAATATGCATCATGTTGGGGTGCATATTCAGTTCAAACCTTAAAATCCGTGGCATTCATATCCTGAAAATTTTATTTTGAACTGATTGATGGTGAGTGGACATGGACGGATCTTCAATAACACTCGGCTGTACAGCATCCATTATTATCTCGGCCCAAAATCTTCTACATAGACCACTTCGTGAGAAGACTGTCACTGTGTCATGCATCTCAAATTGTGATGTCCTGGATATGACACAAACCGCATTTAATCATGAAATATGTGAAATACCCTTCATTATCTTTACCTGGAGTGGTAGGACCTGTTAGAGTTCCATTTATGGATTAAATAGAACTGTTCATGTTTTGCAAGATATTATTATAATTAGTGATAAGAAATTATACGGCTGTGTACAAGTTGTTCGTATGAGGTATGAATACTTGATTATTAGAATTATTAATGTTAAGTAGCAATAAACCATTTAACTGTGCGAACAAATGATTAATATTAACTGGAATTATCATTATTAGATAGGAATATTTGAAACCATTGAACTGTGTGTAAACAAATGAGTTCTAAAAACTCATATATTTACACATATATGTGTGTGTGTGTGTGTGTGTGTGTGTGTGTGTGTGTGTGTGTGTGTGACAGAGACAGAGACAGAGACGGATTTGACATTAAATAACCCACAAGGGTTGATATGCCATTAAACACAAACGAACAAGTTAAACCTAATCAAATTGTGAGACTAAGCTCTTTGTCTGTTCTTGGAGAATTCTTCGCATTAAAATGGACAAAGATCGTAAAAAGGAGAGATACCAAGAGAGATTTAACAAACAAATAATAATAGGAAATATTTTTTTTTAGGTTTCTGTTTTTGAGCGAATTGTGGGCCGACGCGAGATTAGGACAGTGGTTTATCCAAGTTGTGTTACAGATTGTTGTGGGTAGACGGCAAAGAAACCAATTCTGTCGAAGAATTCGCCGGCCCATCGAGTTGTTGAAGGCCTGTGGTGGCTAGGGTTTTCACATTGGAATTCAAAGGAAAGAAAGGCGTGGCCTACTCCAATATTTTGTGGATGATGTCTGAGTCTTTCAGTCACGATGGTGTTTTGGATTCGTGCATGATTTAGCGAAATGAAACGAATATATTGGTAGCCACGAGGGTTCCTGATTAAATTGAAATAAGTAATCAGGTAAAGCATGTTCCTCAAGGGCTTACAAACCAATGGGCATAGAAACAGAGACCTAATAATGTGGAAAAAAATGAGTAACACATTGCTAATAAAAATTTTGCGTGGTCTATTTTAGGTGGTTTACTGCATGCGTGTCAGATTGTGATACATTTGGATGTATTGTATTTGATAGAATTGTGATACATTGTTTTGGGCCATGATTTTTATAGGTTTATGTGGAATGTTTTGGGCCTTGAAGATATTGTGTTTTACTTGTGGAATTCTCCGATTACTCCAGGTAGGAACCTGTTGAGCGAAGAACTGGAGTGTGATCATGAGGAATCCAGGCAAAATGTGTTGCTGGAATGACCAGGATCACTAGGTTTGTGACCAGGATCTGGGACCAGAGTATGGTCCTTTTAGGTTTTTGCAATTCTTCAAGGAATTATAGAGGGCCCGTTGTGTTTGGGAGGATAAAAGATGCATCCGTAATGTACCTTGATGCACACAAGTAAGATTTTGTTTTGCTGTGGTTCGAGTGATTTCTTTTTGTGTTTTTTTTTTTCAGCTATCATTGACCTGGAGAATTATTTTGTAAAATGTGTGTGAGGGAGATGGAGACAAACGTGAAGAAAAATTTCACATGTGAAATTTTGAAAAATAAGTGGGGGATGATTGTTGTATATTGACCAACGACCCGGCCGGACAGTCAAAATAGGAAATGCACCTATGTAAATAACAGGTGCATCCGGTCGAGGAATAGCCGAGTGTAGCCTTGACCGTGGATGAGGGAATGAGTGCAATTTGTGACGCCCACAAGAAGAAGGTGGGTGTTGAACTATTATATAACTCGGTAAGACAGGAAATCAGTTAGTTTGGAGACCAGACCAGTGGAGATAAGATGCGGTAGAGAAAACCAGCACCCAGAGAGTCTGGGCCTCTAGGCCTTCGGTTGAGCAGCCCAGGAGAACGGGAAAGAAACGCAGTGGGGTTCAATATGTTGCAGTTCTGTTCGGTCTCCAACTCCCTCTCACACACAACCTTTTCAAATAAAGTGAGAGGTATATTTTTCTAAGAACTGTTTCGCTCGTCTTTATCATTGTGTTCCTATGTTCTTATGCACATGAGTATGCAACAATTGTAATTAAAAAAAGCGAAAGGAGAGTTAGGTACCTAGATTAGAGAACTAAAACAACAATGGAACATGGAGGTTACAGTGATACCAATTGTAATAGGTGTGCTCAGAACAATCCCTAAAGGTTTTGTAAAGGGACAAGAAGACTTAGAAGTCATTGGACAAGTAGAGACCATCCAGAATACAACATTAACATCGGCTAGAATACTGAGAAAAGTCCTGGAAACTTGAGGAGACTTCCTGTCACTCAAACTCCAGTGAAAGACCATCAGCGAACGCTGGTCGGAAAAATCTCTTAGGAATAAAATAATAATTAAGAGAATTAGCCATCCAGTTGATTTTGCAGTCCCCGCTGACCACAGAGTAAATATCAAACAAAGCGAAAAAAAGGCGAAAAAAACTTTGACCTTGTCAGAGAACTGAAAAAGCTGTGGAACATGAGGGTGACGATGACTGGTGCACTCGAAACAGTCCCCAAGGACTTGGAAAAGAGACTGGAAGAGTTGGGAGTCAGAGGACAAATCGAGACCATCCAGACTACAGCATTGTTAAGATTGGCTAGAATACTCAGAAGAGTCCTGGAGACCTGGAGAGACTTGCTGTCGCCCAGACTCCAGTGAATTACTTATCTGGTAACGTTGGAGTGAAGAATTCACAAAAAGTGAAATGATAATAGATTGAATCTCTTCAATTACCAGAACAAAACAATGCCATAAGGATCAATTATATTTAAGCGAAAATCGATTATTTGCAAGTGTAGATTATGCTGTGACAAGGACGAAACGACTGATAGCGTAATATGCGAATGTAGTAAACTAATGCAAAGGACGTATCAGAGTAGACACGACCGAGTGGAGGAGGTAATGTACTGGGAATTGTGCAAGATTTTGAAATTCGATTACACAAACAAATAGTATATGTACAAACCAGAATCTGTCCTGGAGAATGAGATGCCAAAAAGTCTCTGGAATTTTGAAATACAAACGGATTACCTAATCTCGGCCTGACGACCAGACTTAATGATAATTAATAAAAAGAAAAAAAGATTACTTGATGTATAGTAGATTTTGTCGTCCTAGTGGACAACAGAATAAAAATAAAAGAAAGCGAAAAATGTAGTAAGTACTTTGACCTTGCGAGAGAACTAAGAAAGTTGTGAGACATGAGGGTGACGATGATACCAATTGTAACTGGAGCGCTTTGAACGGTCGCCAAAAAGCTTCGAAAAGGGACTGAAAGAGTTGGAAATCAGAGGGCGAATAGAGACCATCCAAAGTACTGCATTGTTGAGATCGGCCAGGATAGTGAGAAGAGTCCTGGAGACTTACTGTCACTCAGACACCAGTAAAAGATCCTGTGCTATGGAAAACTCACAAGGAGTACAATAGTGTAACCTAATTGTGATGCTTACATAAAGATATGAATGAATAATACAACCAGTTTAAGAGAAGCTGAACGTATTATAATGTTGGTGATCGATTATTTTTGTCTTATTCTTTAACTCTGCGTTCTAATAAGCTTATGTTTAATTTCATTCAATCTGATGATCGTTGTGCGAATGGACAGAGTCAGGTGGGGCGTCTCAGTTCGTCTCACTCAACAATCGGGGCAGAAGTGGGAAACTGCGACGCCAGCAACACCTGGAAGATAGTCAGAAATTGACAGACCAAGTAATGCTAATAATCTCAGTTCAAAAGACAATTAGTAAATTATTTATATTAAAAGTGTTCTCTCGTTTCGTCACATGCTGCAGGCAAAGTAAGGAGAGATAACTCTGATTCCGGTTTTATCAAGATGTTCAAGTCAGAAACAATGGGATGACTTTTTTGTATTTTAAACACATTCTCTCTCTCTCTCTCTCTCTCTCTCTCTCTCTCTCTCTCTCTCTCTCTCTCTCTCTCTCTCTCTCTCGTTGAATACACAGTGTTTTAAGACAAATATTAATAGTATTTAGGAAATGGGTGGTGGAGGCATTGAATGGCTATCAATGCAGAATTATAAAAGCAGAAAATTAATCAAAGAAATGCTTTTCTTCTTAAAAGAAAAATATCGGTGAAAATTGAATGGACTGAAATACATCAAAGAAAGAAGGAAAGGAGAAAAGAAGACAAAATATGGACAAAAAGAAAAGCAGAGATTAAAAGAAAGAAAGAAAGAAAGAAAGAAAGAAAGAAAGAAAGAAATAAAGAAAGAAAGAAAGAGAAAGGTGTACAGAAAAAAGTTGATATTCAAAAATAAAAAGAACCTACCAACGAAAGAAAGAAAGGAATACAAATTGCTTTAAAATAGCAGTAATTGAAAGAAAGACAGAAAGAAAGAAAGAAAGAAAGAAAGAAAGAAAGAAAGAAAGAAAGAAGCCATCAAAAAATAAAGAGCCAACAATCCAAAGAAAGAAAGAGATAGAAGTAACTAAAAAATAAAATTAATTGAAAGACAGAAAGAAACAAACAAACAAACAAAGATGTAAACAAATAAAGAAAAAAAAGAAAGAAAAAACACATTGGTTTAACCGTAATTGGATTGCATTAACTAACAAATATGCTCGTTGTTTAACTTGTTTTGGGTTTTTTTTGTTTTGTTGTTGTTTTTTTTATTGTGGGGGGTTTCATATATTTTTCTTTTATGTTTATTTTGCTTTGTTTTTTTCCTGTTTGTTTCGTTTTTTATTTTTTATTTGTTTTTTATTTATTTATTTTTGGTGGTGGTTGTTTTGTTTTGTTTTGTCTTTTTTGTTTGTTCGTTTTCTTTGGTTAGTTTCTGGGTTTTTTAATTTTTTGTGTGTGTGTGTGTGTGTTTTTTGTTTTTTTTTGTTTTTGTTTTTGTGGGGGCTTTTGGGGGGGGCAATCACCAAGCGGTATTTGGTTTCAGTTTCCATCAAATGCAACCTTAATGTCCTTAATTGCAAACTCTTTTCACGTCCTTTCCGCCTGGATAAAACCATCAATAATCGCATGATATCCATTCAAAAAAAGTTGAGGAAAAAATGCAGAAATGAGAAAAGAGAGGAGACAAAAGAATATCGCACTTTTTGTCGCCCTCTGTTCTCATTTGCAATTAAAACCATTCTTCTTTCACAAGCCTTTATTTCTTTTTATTATTTTACTCCTTTGAGAGTTTTTCACATCAGTATCAGTTGATAGTCTTTCACTGGAGTTTGAGTGACACCAAGCCACCTTAAGTCTCCAAGACTCTTCACAGTATTCTGACCGACCTTTATAGTGCTGTTGTTTAGGTGGTCTCCACTTGTGTTCTTATTTCCGATTCTTCCAGTCCCTTTACCAATCCTTTGGTGCCTGTACCAAGCGCACTGATTACAATTGGTATCACCGTTAGTTTCATGTTCCATAGTTTGTTTGTTTTTTTTCAGTCCCCTAGCAAGGTCAAAGTACTTATCTCTCTTTTTCCCTTTCCTTCAATTTTACTCTGTGGTCTGTCGGAACAGCCGAGTTCACAATTCGGCAAGTTCTCTGATTCTTTGTGCCTCTCGCTAGGTCTGTCCAATATTAGATGATCCGTTCAAATCTCAAAGTCCCAGAAAAGTTTGTGCGTCTCGTTCTCCAGGACAGATTCTGGGTTGTGCATATATCATTTAAATTTCTTGCACAGTTCCAAGTGGATTACCTTCCCTACCCAGTTGTGTCTTCTCTAATACTCTCTTTGCGGTAATTTACTGCATTCGCTTATCATATGGTTAATAGTTTCATCTCTATCACTACATAACCTTCATTTGCTATTCTACCGCGTCTTATATTTTCTTGCTCTGATATAGTTGGTGCTTATGGCGTTATTCTGTGCTTTAATCAGAAAAGATTCAGTTTCTTTCTTAAGGTTTCCTTTTCTTGGTCATGTCCAAGTCTTCTCATATGAGTTTCCGTTTGTTTGTTGCTTTAAGTATCAATAGATTTGTTTTCCTTCCCATTTCTGTTTTCTGCTTATTTCTGTTCTGTTGATGGTTGTGTTATCATTATTGTTTCTGATGGCTGTAATCAGTCTTCCTCCGCAATTGTTTATGTAATCTTTGACTCGTTGTATTGATGCATCAACACTATCTTGAATGATGGTAAGTCATCTTCTTTCTTTTCTTCTCTGTCTGTGTCGTCTCTTGGATGTGAGGCCTTATGCATTGTCATGAGTTTTCTTGTTCTCTGCTCTGTTTGTTGAAATTCTCTTATCCACTTTAAAAATGGTCCCTAGTATCTTACGAGGAAGACAGCCCGGTATTCATCCCATTGACGAGATTTCTACAATGTAGTTTGGTTCAGAGAAGTTTTTCGTTCTCCAAAGGTATTTTTCATTCTTTCTTTCATTTCTGCATATTTTATGGCCTCTGTACCAAATATTCCCAAGTATTTGTAATCTTCCTTTCTCCAAGAGTTTTGATTTTTTTTCTTGATTTGGTAGTTCTATTCCTTTCATCATTCGGCGTTTTCTGCTTTTCATTATTAACATGGCACATTTTTCTATGCCAAATTCCATCCCTATATCTTGACTTTATATCCTCACTGCCTGTGTTCTTTTTCATTTTTTTGCAAACAATTCGATATCGTTTCTTCCAAGCAGCGGTCGTATCGATACTGCTATATGGATGCACTACATGGACGCTAACTATATGAATAGAGAAAAGCTTGAGGGCAACTACACAAGAATGCTGCGAGCAATATTAAACAAGTCATGGAGGCAGCACCCCACAAAGCAGCAGCTGTACGACCACTTACCACCCATCACGAAAACTATCAAAGTTAGACGAACCACACATGTGGGACACTGCTGGAGAAGGAAGGACGAGCACATAAGAGATGTACTCTTGTGGACCCCTACACATGGACGAGCAAAGGCACGACGACCAGCTAGAACCTACATACAGCAGCTCTGCGCCGATACGGAATGTAACTCTGAATACCTGCTGGAAGCAATGGACGATAGGGAGGGGTAGCGAGAGAGGATCAGAGATATCCGTACTGATGGTGCGACGTGATGATGATGATGATGATGATGTACATGAAGTGGTTGACTTTTTCATGCGATTTATGAAGCCTGTATTCGCCTGTGCATTTCCTAAGTTTGTGATTGAGTTCATCATTGCTATTACAAATAGTAATTGTGATAGCGTATCTCTCAGGAAGATTCCTCACTGTATTTACACCTCAGTTAAAACTTTTTACTCCTGCTGTCAGTTCGACTCTCCAGTTTTGCATGTTATTTTCGATAAACTAACTTCACCAGATATCTTGTACATTTTTAGACAGTCTATAATCCAGCTTTGGGTGACCATACCATATGTAGTCAATCCATACCATAGCTAGATTTTATATTCATCATTTTATTATTAATATTATTCAATTTTCAGTTTTATTTTCCCTTTCTTACAATCCTTCACTAAAGATCTAAAGTGAAGAACAGTAGTAATTATATGTATTCCATGCAATGATGCTCTTTGAGGCCTATTTTGAGTGATATATTTCCATCACACTGAGTGTGCTCTCCTAAACAGATAAGCAGTTCCACAAAGTGCAATTGTATTTCATATAGGCTGGGACTGCTAGTTATCTTGTTTTATTATTTTTTACTCTTTTTACGAGTTTTCCACACCGGTGTTAGCTGATGGTTTCTCACTGAATTTTGAGTAACAGCAAATCACTTCAAGTCTCCAGGACTCTTCTCAGTACTCTGGCCGATCTTAATAGTGTTGTAGTTTGGATGGTCTCTTCTTGTCCTCTTATTTACAAGTCTTCCAGTCCCTTTACCAATCCTGTGGGGAATTTTCCAAGCGCACCAACCTCAATCGGTATCACCGTAACCTTCACGTTTCCTAGTTTGTTTGTTTTTTTTAATTTTCTGGCAAGGTCTAGGTACTTATCTCTTTCCACTCTCTTTTAATTTTACTCTGTGGTCAGCTGCTAGGTCGGGGTTTTTTTTGGGGGGGGGGTGTTTTTTTTAATAGTCTAATGGTCTGGCCGGGATAAGGTGACCCATTTGTATCTCAAAATCCCAGAGAAGTTTGTACGTTCAATTTTCCTGGATGAATTCTGGATTGTGCATATACCATTTGTTCGTATGGTCAAATTTAAATTTTTGCGTAACTCCCAGTGGATCACTTTCCCACCCAGTCGTGTCTAGTCTTATATGCTTTTGTGATAATTTACAGCATTCGCTAATTATATGATTGATCGTTTCATTCCTATCACCACATAACCTTCATTTACAATTTTATTGTGTCGTGTCTTTTTTTTTTTTTTTTGACATAGTTGGTCCTTTTCTACACCAGCGTTACCTGTGGTCTTTAACTGTGGCCTCAGTGATAGCAAGTCTCCCCAGGTTTCCAGGACTCTTCTCAGTATTCTAGCCGATCTCAACAGTACTGTTGTCTGAATGGTTTCGATTCGTCCTCTAACTTCCACCACTCTTTCTTCCCAACCCTTTGCCCCCGTTCCAAGTACACCAATTAGAACTAGTATCCCCGTCACCCTCTTGGTCTCCTATTTCTTTAATTCTCAGGCATTTGCATATCTTTTCGTTTTCTTTTATTCTTACTCTGTGGTCTCTCGAAACGGTAAAATCGTTTGGTAGTATGGTCGAATCGCAATCTCTTGCATAATTCTCAGTGGATTACTTTTCACACCCACTCATTCCAAGTCATTTACTCTTTTGGGGCTAATTTTCTGTATTTGCTTACTATGTGATAAAACCATTTCATCTGTTTCTCCACATAACCTATATTCGCTATTCTTTTGCGATTTTCGCTTTAATAAAATTGGTCCTTATAGCATTGTTTAGTAGAGATATAGTTTCTCTCCTCAGGTTTCAATTCGACTAAGTCCAAGTCTTCTCGTGTGCAATCACACCAGTTTGTCGCTTGAAATATCTATACAATTGTTTTTCTTCCCCTTTCTATTTTCTAATTTTTATTCTTTTTGTCTTTTTATGTTGTCAGTGCATTTACTGGCTTCTGCAAATAATCTTTATTTGCTCTTTTTAATGTATTCCACGAGTCCTTGTATTGATGCATTTATGCAATCGTCCATACTAGAAAGTCCTCTTCCTCCTTCTTTTCTCTGTTCATAGAATCTGTCTATGTCATCTCTATAATGTAGGGCTTGAGCATAGTTGTTAGCGTCCATGTCCCTTGGTCCGTTTGTCTGAGTTCTTCCCCTGTCCATTTCAAGAATGGTCCCGAGTACCTGAAAAGTGGGACTGCTCAAGTGTTTATATATTTGCTGAGATTTCTGGCGACGAGTGTGATTTCGTGAAGTTTTCTAGTTCTTCTGAGGTACACTTCTGTTTTTTCCCGTTATTATTATTATTATTGTTTTTTACACTAGCGTTAGCTAATGGTCTTTCACGGGAGTCTAAGTGACCGGACTCTTTTCAGTATTCTGGTCGATCTCAACAATGCTGTTGTCGGGATTGTCTCGATTCACCCTCCGATTTCTAACTCTTCCAGTCCTTTTCCAAATTTAGGAGAACCTTTCAAAGTCCCCCAACAACAATTGGTATCACCGTCACCTTCATGTTCCATAGTTTTTGGTTCTCTGGCAAAGTCTCAGTACTTGTCTAAGTACCGCCATTATATACGTCATCATCATTAAGTCGCGCAGACAGCACAGATTTTCCTCGCATACCCCCCCTCTCTCTCTCTCTCTCTCTCTCTCTCTCTCTCTCTCAGTCCCTATCATCCATCGCTCCCGGTAGGTCTTCCAAACTACATCCAGTGTCCGCAGTGAACTGATGGAAATCAGTTCTTGCTAGTCGGTCAACCCTGGCACGTCCATGCGTTGGAGTATATATATACAATGTTGGGATAAGCCAACAACTCTGTGATGATTTTTGACGAAAATGAAAAATTATTTTGATTTAACATAAAAATTAGAAATGTCTATATTTACAATTACTATATTTACCAACCCCTCCGCTCGGACAGGATATGACACAAGGTCAATTTTTAAGCGGAGTTTAACAGGTTTGAATTCAGAGTTTTCCTTCTCCTAGACTAGTTGCCTCACCAAGGCTGAAGAATCTAGTCTGCTCTACTATTTACCCATAGCTGGAGGGAGAATAATTGGATTCATCCCTTTCCCAATGGTATTAGTGCTACGTGAAATGCAATCAGTCTGGTCCAGGATTTGAACTCGTGTCGCCGTGTCCATTTCCTACAACGATAATCATTACACCACGGGCACCTCCTTTTATATTTACAATAACTAACATCTGAGCCTGACTTTTAATACAATATACAACAAATTTGTAAAAAGTTGTACCAAATGAAAGAAAGAAAGAAAGAAAGAAACAGAAATTCCCCCCAAAATAGCAGTTGACTAAATGAAGAAATAACGAAAGAAAACTTTCTCTTTTTTCTTTTAGTATGTCCTTTTTTTCTAATTTCAAGTCGTTTTCTTTCTTTCTTTCTTTCTTTCTTTCTATTTCTGAACAGTATATACAAATTACTGATATAACCGGCGCATTAGCATAATGGTTTGAGAGTTCAACAATACCCCAGGAAACCGGAGTTCAGTACCAGGTCGAGTTATACCATTGACTCAAAAATGGTACTTGATGCCTCCTAACTTAAAACTCATTATCATAAGCTACAGATCAAGGGTAAATGGAACAATCCATGGAAAGGAAAAGCGTCCTCCCCGACACTCCGGTGTAATAGCTATTGAAGTAGCTTCATGTCGCTCTCAATTACGGTCGAAAAACTAAATTAATACATATGCTAAACAGATTATAATTACTATTTCTATAATTAAATTATTTTGTTTTATGTCATCAGTTAATAACTATAAGTAATGAATTCAAATGAAAGAACATTAATGAAAAAAATATTAACTACGGACAAAAAATATCGAAAAAACGCTATGAGTTTGGCCCCACTTCCCCTTTGCTCAAATCAGCACGAACTGAATGATCTGTGAACTGGCAGACTAGTCTATCCCCAAACTTACCCCATGTTTTATTGAATTTAGGCCATTAGGGATACAGATTTTGAAAGGTAAATGCCTGCTTACAAAGTTCAAGTATTCATAATGGTAGGGATAAAATCACAAAGTCACCTTATATATATATATATATATATATATATATATATATATATATATATATATATATATATATATATATATATATATATATATAATACAATTGAAATCAATAATATGTTAAAATTAATAAAGATAATCATAATACATAATATGTTAAACTTAATTATGAAATAATTTATTATGATATTTCATAATGTTAAACTTGATAAAAATAGTTATAAGAAATAATATATTAAAGTTAATAATAGAGATAAATATAATATATAATAACAGATACGTTAAACTTCACCAATGAAGATGATTATGATATATAAAGATAAATATATTTTTCAAATTTCTACTGAATCATTTCATTAGTCAAGATATATATATATATATATATATATATATAGCTGATGGTCTATATATATATATATATATGGTCTTTACGATGGTATATATATATATATATATATATATATATATATATATATATATATATATATATATATATATATATATATGAATAATATTCAGAATGTTCGTCAATGGTCTGGGAGACTGGGGTTCAATCTCAGGTCGATTCATACCAAAGACTCAAAAATGCTACTTGATGCCTTCTTGCTTAACACTCCGTATTATAAAGTACGGATCAAGAGTAAGTAGAGCAATCCAGGGAAAGGAATAGCACCCTCCCTTACACCTTGGTCTAGTAGCTATTGAAAAGTAAGCCTTAAGGTCGCTCTCAATTACAGTTGGCTCACTTTCTATATATATATATATATATATATATATATATATATATATATGTGTGTGTGTGTGTGTGTGTGTGTGTGTACCAAAAAAATAATATATATATATATATATATATATATATATATGTAAATGTATATATATATATATATATATATGATTGTGTGTAGGGGGAGAGAGAGAGATTTTATAAAAGAAGTGCTCAAGTTCAATTGAAGTTCTGCAGTTGTCATGGTGATAGTGATCTATATCTTAGCAAGAACTTTTACAATAAAAATGAATTAAAAAATGCAAACCGACTAATTGCTACTAACAGTTTAACAAACAGAATGACAGACAATGAGAACTATTCAAGAACAATCCCTTGGATGCTTCATCTCAACATCTGGAGATGACTATTGGCCAACCAGATCACCAGATCTAGCCCCAAAGAATTGCTTCCCGTGAGGTGGGGATTTTTCAAGTAAAAAGTTACGCAGAAAGGTACAGTTGGTTGGTTGTTTGGGTTTTATGGTATATCAACTTTTGAAGGTTATTTAATGCCAAATCCATTTTTATACAAATAATCATTTCTATTTCAAACTATTCAATTTAGCATGAGAACACAATTTGTCAAAAACATTTCTATTTCAAGCTATTCAGTTTAGTCACACAGTGCTAATTCAACCAATTCAGTTTAGTATAAGTATAGTTTTTGTCCACACACAGTTAAATATCAAAGCAGTTCTATATTAAACAAATCAGTTTAGCATAAGTATAGTTGGTTGGTTGGTTGGATTTTATGTCATATCAAACTTTGGTTATTTATTGCCAAACCTATTTTTATATAAATAATTAGTTCTATTTCAAACAATTCAGTTTAACATGAGTACATAGTTTAATTGTCAAAAACATTTCTATTTCAAGCTATTCAGTATAATTAAACAGTTCTAATTTAAACAATTCAGTTTAGCGTAAGTATAGTTTCAATGCCAAAAAAGTTCTATATCAAACTATTCAGTTTAGCATAAGTACGCAGTTTAGTTCTATTCAACCCATAGATATGGCCCTATCAGGAGCTACCACGCCGGGTCAAAGTGGACCTGGATCGATGGCAATGAAGGGGTACTCTACATTACCCAAAGATCCAGCATCACTGAAACCTCACCATCAGATTGTTTAGTGTCATATCCAGGACACTGGTTGGGGGAGTCTTACCCCTCTGCCGAGATGCAGTCGGTGTATTCTACTGCCCCAACCGACTGGGCAAGAAAAAATGTTCAGATAATGACATAAAGCAAAGCATCTGTATAAAGATGGCAGCCATTTCATATGGTATACTAATCTCCGCTGTGTTCGGATTGAGAGAGAAAGAGAGAGAATGTTCTCTTCATGGTGAACAACTTCTAAGGGATATTATATTCAAGCCTTAAATAGAATAATATAGTCTTGTCTTTTAGTTATTCAATGAATATATTTCATATTCTGTGGCATTAACATAATCCAACAGCACAATCGTCTAGGGCTGTAGATTACACCTACTGAATCTCAGCAGAGAGGTAAGACCCCACACACACATACCAAGTGTTCTGATATGACATTAAACAATTAGATGGTGAGGCTCCAGTAATGCTGGAATTTTGGGGAATGTTGAGTACTCTTTTATTTCCATCGCACCAAGGGCCACTCTGACCTGGAGTGATAGCAATTGATAGGGTCTTATCTATGGGACAAATAAAACTGTTTGATATTTTAACTGATTCCAAACAAATAACTAATGCTAAATTGAACTGTTTGAAATAGAACAGCTTGATTATTTAACTGTAAGTAAACAAATGGCTGATGTTCAATTAAATTGTTAGTGATACATAGAAAGAGTTGGAAATATTTAACTTTGTTGACTTATGTTTTAAATTGTTTTAAATAGAACTGTAAACCGGCTCATAGACCTAGTGGGTAAAGTTTTCGCTAATAGTCCGGGAGACCGGGGTTCAATCCCACGTCGCGTCATATCAAAGACTTTAAAAATGGTACTTGATACCTCCTAGCTTAACACTCAGCGATATAAGATATGTATCAAGGGTAAAGTGGAGCAATCCAGGGAAAAGAGTATTGCCCTCCCCTACACCTCGGTGTTGTAGCTATTGAAAAGGGAGCCTTCTGGTCACCCTCGACTACGGTCGCCAACTTTACCATTACTTTATACGTATAAAAATGGATCTGGCATTAAATAACTAACAATGGTTGATATGCCATAAAACCAAACTAAACTAAACATTATCCAATATATTTTCATTTAAAATAAGTCCTATAATTATGGGACGCCTGTGTATATGCATTTTTCTTGTGGAAAGAGATTACAGCAAATTGTATTTGGTGTATCAGATTTTCAAAAGAGAATGTCTGCTTACAAGTGTTCATTAAAATAGGTATGAAGTGAGTCTACCTAGCATCGTGCCTAACGAGATGGACTGCTATTGTGTTCACTTTCGGACTAATTCCCTTCGGAAAGGTTATATGTTATATTGTATTCCAACAGTCCTTCTACAAGGATGACTTTGTCATTAAATAACCTGCAAAGGTTGATATACCATTAAAAAAGCAAACCAAATCAAACCTAAAATAGGTATAAACACATTGAATCAAAAAAAGTTCTGTATCATACAACTAAAAGAAATAATATGTTAAACATAATAAATAAAGATTCTTTTTTTTTTAATTTAGGCTGAATGATTTTATATGTGGATGATATAGCTATAACTCTGCCAAAAACCCTCGGCATGGAGAGATTTTTAGTAAAATGATACACTTGAAGGTCTTGGAGAATATAGTGATTTCATGTCCAATTTGCCACTGAATAATTATTATCTGGGGTCTACGTTGCGCTGAATTTCATTTTTTTTTTTTTGTCATCTAGGTCTCCACTGGAATAGATGTAACTATTAAATTCTAATTATCATCTTTCACTCCTTCCTAAAAAGAATCCTTTATATCATTACAGACCGCCGTTACACCTTAAACCCGAAAGGTTTACGAGTAATCTTGTATATAATAAATCAATGTTCGTTTGATATGTCTTGGTTTCTTTATTTGATGATATATCAACCTTCATGTGTTATTTAATACCAAAGTCATCCTTATAGAAGAACAGTAACGGTATTATGTCAGGGGATAAGGGGGTTCATACAGTTCCCTAAGGGTATTAGTCCGAAAGTGAATGTAATATCGCATCTGGAATTCGAACTCGCTTACTATGATGTCGCAGTCCTCTACAACGCAATGTAAACCTTCCCCAAAGATCAATGGATGAATGAGAAAGTAAAGAATTTGGTAATTTTATTGTTTAGATGAGTTTTATTCAGCAACTTCGCCGTCATAAAAAAAATGATGCCAAGACTCACAAATATATTTACTCGGTGATTTTTTAGTAATAAATTGAATTACATTACTCATCCAAAAAGGAAGCGCGATAAGCGTAACGGTTACCGTCGTAGGAATTAGAATAGGCTACGCCGAGTTTAAATCTTGAACGAGAGACTGTTTCACTACTTGCTAATGCCCTCGGGGAAAGGCATGAATCTATCTATTCCCCTTCCCTAGCTATGGGTAAAATAGTAAAGCTTTTGGTATTTTATGGCATATCAACTCTTGTGAATTATTTAATGCCAAGCACTGTTGCATATATATATATGTGTGTGTGTGTGTGTGTGTGTTTGTGTGTGTGTGTGTGTGTTTAATTTGTAAACATGATATGTAGGTAACTTTTAAATGGTTTGTCGTGTGACAATACTCCCTCGCGGCCCCCGTTACATCAACTTCTTGAAACAATTCTGTCTTGGCCGGTGATTCATCTAGTGGTTTCCGCTGGGGTATTTCACATTACATTATGGCCAAAAGAAATACAACCGAGGGAGTGGGAGAAAAAGAACAAACGAACAAACGAACAAAATGGGCTTGGGTTAACTCAAGTGCAAGAAGGGTGGTTCTGTGACACTGCATTCCCTGTGCATCTGTAGACTAACGCTAACGTACATCCTTCGCGAAATTTCCACAAAGCTACTAGGAATGCTGACTCATCTTGACTGGTCTTCCCCCACTGCTCCTCGACTGCCCTTCTGCGTCACCCTCGCCAACTCCTTCACTGAGTTCCTTTTTTCCAACTCCTCTCTGACCAGCGTTCCCTTGTCCACTTCCGGTCGCGTCGAGATCTTGAGCTCAGACTTTTGTTTTGTTTCGCGCCAAAACAAACAAAAAGATCGTCTGCTTGGCGCACTCACTTCATAGTGTCACAGTGGAGCCTATTTGTTTGCACACAATTAAATGGTTACGAGTATTACTACAGGTCTGCAATTTAGTCTTTTTAATGGCATATCAACCTTCCAAAGAATCACTTGTAGAAGAACAGCAGTAATACTTGTTTAACCAATAGGTTCATACCCTTCCCAAGGATATTAATACGATAGTGAAAGTGCGACAGTAATTTGAACTCTCTTATTTCACAACGGTAGTCTAGCACTTTATCCATTACGTCACGAAGACTTACTTAAATAAGAATAGAGAAGTTATCTGTAAAGAACAGGAGGAATGAACAAAAACAAATCAATGATTAATTATTTCTTAATCCTTTTTTAAGCTATATGTACAGAATTGGGACTCAATGTTGACAGAGAGTATTCAACTGTCAGAGTCGAAACACATTTGCTAGTACACCACAGAGACACAGTTCTCTCTTCAGATCTTATATATGTCATTTTAAACTTTTGATTCAGGGTTTTATCAAACACCTAAAAATCTTTCCCCCTAATTAACCAGACGATCTACATCACTTCAAAGGGTCTGCTTTGACGAATAGCCGCCAAGCTGTCTGGAAATTTTTGTCATTTCTTTTATCTCTGTGTGGTTATTCATTTATCTATTTCTGTTTGCCATTTTCTTGTTGACCCGCACCTATGATTTCTTATTCATGTCACGGTCGACCAAGTCGTTCATTATTTATTTCTTTATCTATTTCTCCATATGGACTGATTTTAGATAACCTTAAACCATGCAGTATACCATCACACCTGACATAATGTAACACTAGATTCCTCTTCGTTTTTGCACCATCTTTCTATAAATGGTTGAAATGTCTGATTATCTGCTTTCACTTTTCTTCGTGAATAGTTTATCTCTGTGTCACCATTTTGAGAACTACAGTTGGAGCATTTCCAGACGAAAAAAAATGGTTATTTCACAAGAAATTCCGTTGTTCATCATTAAGGTGGGGGTTAGTAATTATGAATGACCACTATGTGTGGAGAGCAGAATTCTTATGAAGAGAGGGAGAAAGAGAGAGAGAGAGAGATCTGGTGCTAGGCGAGAGGGAGGAATGAGTGAAGAAAAAAGCTGATGAATTGGGGAAGGAGCAGAACTGTCAAAAGGTTTTTTCTTTTCAAAGATAAGAAAGAAATGATGACACTGTGACAAAAAGAAAAAAGAATGAATTAAGGAAATAGTGACCAAAAGAAATAAATAAATAAAGAAAGAAAGAACTGATAAGACAAAGTGAATGAACGAAAAAAGGTGTAAAAGAAAAATGAGTTAATGACATAGTGACCAAAGAGATAGAAACAAACAAACAAAATAAATTAATGATAGAAGCTTAGGGAAACAACGCCTATAACCGTTACGCTATGTGTAGGCGTTGGTTCCCTAAGCTCCTAAGGAGACAGCCATCTGAAGTTTTCAGGTTCAATCCTGACTGCAGGCGAGTTACAATACAGGAATGCTTAATACTTCTACCCGGTTATGGCTAACGGAATCAGAACAGATGACCCCCGTGGATTCAATAAAGGACGTAGTTCGAAGTTCCGTGAAGATTCCCGAATTTGACAAACACCTGAAAAAGGCCGAAACGTTGGGAAATAACTATAAAGATGAAGACAATAGTCCGAAAATCCTTAATGATAAAAAACGAATTGATGGTTCGACACAAAAGAAAGAAAGAAAGAAAGAACTGATAAGACAAAGTTAATAAATGAAAAAAAGATATGGAAGAAACAAAGAATGAATTGATTGTACGTCACAAAAGAAAGAAAGAAAGAAAGAAAGAAAGAAAGCAAAATAACTGCTTAGACAGTGAACGAAAAAGAAAGAAAGATTTTTTTTCTTATCTCGTAAGAGTGAACTTTCATAATGAACATGCAAACATAAAAAACAAATTGCTTAAAAACAGAACGGAAGATCTAGTGACGTAACAAATTAGTGACTATTAATAGCCAATCAAAGCGATCAGCATCCAGACTTCAATGCACTGTTTTTATTTGTTCAGAAGAGTCAGCTTGTTATGCCTGATATCTAATCAAGGTGATTTGAAACCAACCAGTATTAAGAAACTAGAAATACGAACCATCTTAGCCGGATAAAAAGACGTCTTGGAGAAAAGAGACTATAAAGAAATGTATCGTATTCAAATAACCGGAACAGAAAATATGGAAATGGTAATGGAGATGAATTTAACTTATCAGTTTATTAATAAACTAAACGTTGTTCACGCTAACAAAACTATGAAAAGAGTTTTCAGATAATTTTTAAAAAACCGGAGATTAGATCGAAAATTATTTTTACTCAGACGTCTTTTCAGTAAGTGATATTTGAAGTAAAACTAAACTATAACGAATTCAAGTATAATCTGTCTATCTATCTATCTACCCAGCGAGTCTGTTCCTAACAATCTATCTTTCTATCTGAACCTGTTCATATCTATCATTACATTTTTATCAATCTATCTCAACTAATTAGTTTTCATTTCCATCAATCTATCTCAACGTATTCATATCTATCTAACAATATCAGCCTGTTCATTACATATATATATGTGTGTGTGTGTGTGTGTGTGTGTGGTTGGTTGGTTGGTTGAATTTACGGCGTATCAACTCTTTTCGGGTCATTTAACACCGAATTAAGTCATTTTGATAAAAGTTTCAAATAATTCAGTTTAGTATAAGTACAACTTCGTTTATACACAGTTAAATACAAAAACAGTTCTGTTTCAAACAATTCAGTCTAGAATAAGAACAGTTTTTTGTTTACACACAGTTAAACGGAAAAACAGTTAATTTCAAACAATTCGGTTTAGCGTAATTACAGTTTAGTTTTAGTTTACCCATAGATAGGAGCCTATCAGGTGCTACCACTCGAAGCCAGAGAGAGAGAGAGAGAGAGAGTGTGTGTGTGTGTGTGTGTGTGTGTGTGTGTGTGTGTGTGTGTGTGTGTGCATGTTTGAGAGTGCAGAAATTAATGCTAGTAAGGTTTTTATATCCTTCAGTAAAAATTAACCCCATATTATTCGGAAGACCCCACCTAACTTGAACAACTGAAGTCCCATTCAACAACCATAAAATTATAAAAATGAATATCCTAAACAATATGAAAGCAATAACTAAAAATATATCGTGCCAAACTCTCATTTTCCTCCAAAGCAATCTTCTGTACTAAACTTAAAAACATTAAACAAACTCTCATTAACAATGTCTTCCCAAACCACACTGTTAACGAACATATAAAACCCGCCATTAGAAATATTAATTCTAATTGCAATAGAAATAATATTACATCAAACAAAATTAAACATATTAAAATGTTTCATTATTAGATACACAAACACTATAAACTTAATGAAATAGCAATAAAATATCTCACACGTAGTAACGTCTCCCCAATGGATTCTAATGAAATGAAACTAACCTCGTCCTCTAACATAACTTCTCTCCCTCAACTAATTACCTCAATAGGCCTAATGTATACCAGTTTAAATGTCCACTAGAAGACTGCATCGCCTATAAAGTAACAACTACATTGGCCTGACAACTACAACGCAGTTGAGATGCTTAATACTATACACTAGTTCTATCTCTCAACACCTTAAAACACATCCATGTTCCACCTCCAAACGCTGAAAAAAATCTCACAGAAAGTACCACCATATTACACAAACAAACAAAAACTTCAAATTCTTAAACCTCTCAAAATAAAGATTAACAAACCTTCTTTAAATAAGATCAACTTCGAACATACTTACATTCTATAATGCCTTTAACAATTTTCCCGCCGATTCTTCCTCTTACCTAGACTAAAATGTTTTCCTTTTGTAAATTCCCCTCCCACTTATTCTTCCTCCAACTCTTCTTATAAATGTACATGACCCGTCACTGTTTTTTTTTTCTGCTACGGACAAGATGTGATACTAGGTCGTTTTTTAAGCAGAGTAAAGCTGGTTCGAATTCTGAGCTTTCCTTCTTCTAGACTGGTTACTTAATCAAGATTAAAGAACCCAGTATTCTCTACTATTTACTTAAAGCTGAGAACAGATGTATTCCTGAGTTTCCTTATGATATTCGCGCGAAGTGTAAAGCAAACAGCTTCAACCAATATTTGAACTTGGATCCCCGAAACAATTTCCCACGACGATAACAATTATGCTATGCGCCCCCACCCGTCGGTTCTTGAAGTAAGCACCTGCAAAAAGGAAGCGAAAAGGTTTTTATACAATCTAACAAATTTTTTCCTATACACGGGACAGCCGCTTCATAGAGTTAAATCTCGCTTTATTCGTATCCCAATTACAGAAATTCAAACACACACACACACACACACACACACACACACACACACACACACACATATATATATATATATATATATATATATATATATGTAACAATCATCATTTGTTGGTGTTTGCATTTAATGCGAAACGGTATTTAGAATTTTCGTTGATCGTCCAAGCAGCGGTTGTGTCTCTTGTGATTTACGGGCTGTTGGCTTCCAACGATTCGTGAAAATGGTTTCATCAGACACCTGTCGCCAGTGGCCAGCGGCGTTTCGTCTGATCGACGAAACAGATAAAAGAAAACGAGCCGCTCGCAGGAATGGTGGTGAAGAAGATACCCAGTCTCCGACTCAGCGGACAGAAAATTAAGTTTTAAAGAGACAGGTAAAGAGATTGAAAAAGAAAGAACGAAAGTGTACACAAGAAAGAATTGATGATTGAAAGAATTCTATAGTTTCAATAGATGAATAGAATAGTTCAGTAGCATAGATGATCGAAAGAATTCTATAGTTTCAATAGTTGAATAGAATAGTTCAGTAGCATAGATGATCGAAAGAATTCTATAGTTTCAATAGTTGAATAGAATAGTTCAGTAGCATAAATGATCGAAAGAATTCTATAGTTTCAATAGATGAATAGAATAGTTCAGTAGCATAGATGATCGAAAGAATTCTATAGTTTCAATAGTTGAATAGAATAGTTCAGTAGCATAGATGATCGAAAGAATTCTATAGTTTCAATAGTTGAATAGAATAGTTCAGTAGCATAAATGATCGAAAGAATTCTATAGTTTCAATAGATGAATAGAATAGTTCAGTAGCATAGATGATCGAAAGAATTCTATAGTTTCAATAGATGAATAGAATAGTTTAGTAGCATAGATGATCGAAAGAATTCTATAGTTTCAATAGATGAATAGAATAGTTCAGTAGCATAGATGATCGAAAGAATTCTATAGTTTCAATAGATGAATAGAATAGTTCAGTAGCATAGATGATCGAAAGAATTCTATAGTTTCAATAGTTGAATAGAATAGTTCAGTAGCATAGATGATCGAAAGAATTCTATAGTTTCAATAGATGAATAGAATAGTTCAGTAGCATAGATGATCGAAAGAATTCTATAGTTTCAATAGATGAATAGAATAGTTTAGTAGCATAGATGATCGAAAGAATTCTATAGTTTCAATAGATGAATAGAATAGTTCAGTAGCATAGATGATCGAAAGAATTCTATAGTTTCAATAGATGAATAGAATAGTTCAGTAGCATAGATGATCGAAAGAATTCTATAGTTTCAATAGTTGAATAGAATAGTTCAGTAGCATAGATGATCGAAAGAATTCTATAGTTTCAATAGATGAATAGAATAGTTCAGTAGCATAGATGATCGAAAGAATTCTATAGTTTCAATAGTTGAATAGAATAGTTCAGTAGCATAAATGATCGAAAGAATTCTATAGTTTCAATAGTTGAATAGAATAGTTCAGTAGCATAGATGATCGAAAGAATTCTATAGTTTCAATAGATGAATAGAATAGTTCAGTAGCATAGATGATCGAAAGAATTCTATAGTTTCAATAGATGAATAGAATAGTTCAGTAGCATAGATGATCGAAAGAATTCTATAGTTTCAATAGATGAATAGAATAGTTCAGTAGCATAGATGATCGAAAGAATTCTATAGTTTCAATAGATGAATAGAATAGTTCAGTAACATAGATGATCGAAAGAATTCTATAGTTTCAATAGTTGAATAGAATAGTTTAGTAGCATAGATGATCGAAAGAATTCTATAGTTTCAATAGTTGAATAGAATAGTTCAGTACCATAGATGATCGAAAGAATTCTATAGTTTCAATAGATGAATAGAATAGTTCAGTAGCATAGATGATCGAAAGAATTCTATAGTTTCAATAGATGAATAGAATAGTTCAGTAGCATAGATGATCGAAAGAATTATATAGTTTCAATAGATGAATAGAATAGTTCAGTAGCATAGATGATCGAAAGAATTCTATAGTTTCAATAGTTGAATAGAATAGTTCAGTAGCATAGATGATCGAAAGAATTCTATAGTTTCAATAGATGAATAGAATAGTTCAGTAGCATAGATGATCGAAAGAATTCTATAGTTTCAATAGTTGAATAGAATAGTTCAGTAGCATAAATGATCGAAAGAATTCTATAGTTTCAATAGTTGAATAGAATAGTTCAGTAGCATAGATGATCGAAAGAATTCTATAGTTTCAATAGATGAATAGAATAGTTCAGTAGCATAGATGATCGAAAGAATTCTATAGTTTCAATAGATGAATAGAATAGTTCAGTAGCATAGATGATCGAAAGAATTCTATAGTTTCAATAGATGAATAGAATAGTTCAGTAGCATAGATGATCGAAAGAATTCTATAGTTTCAATAGATGAATAGAATAGTTCAGTAACATAGATGATCGAAAGAATTCTATAGTTTCAATAGTTGAATAGAATAGTTTAGTAGCATAGATGATCGAAAGAATTCTATAGTTTCAATAGTTGAATAGAATAGTTCAGTACCATAGATGATCGAAAGAATTCTATAGTTTCAATAGATGAATAGAATAGTTCAGTAGCATAGATGATCGAAAGAATTCTATAGTTTCAATAGATGAATAGAATAGTTCAGTAGCATAGATGATCGAAAGAATTATATAGTTTCAATAGATGAATAGAATAGTTCAGTAGCATAGATGATCGAAAGAATTCTATAGTTTCAATAGTTGAATAGAATAGTTCAGTAGCATAGATGATCGAAAGAATTCTATAGTTTCAATAGATGAATAGAATAGTTCAGTAGCATAGATGATCGAAAGAATTCTATAGTTTCAATAGATGAATAGAATAGTTCAGTAGCATAGATGATCGAAAGAATTCTATAGTTTCAATAGTTGAATAGAATAGTTCAGTAGCATAGAAGATCGAAAGAATTCTATAGTTTCAATAGTTGAATAGAATAGTTCAGTAGCATAGATGATCGAAAGAATTCTATAGTTTCAATAGTTGAATAGAATAGTTCAGTAACATAGATGATCGAAAGAATTCTATAGTTTCAATAGTTGAATAGAATAGTTCAGTAGCATAGAAGATCGAAAGAATTCTATAGTTTCAATAGTTGAATAGAATAGTTCAGTAGCATAGATGATCGAAAGAATTCTATAGTTTCAATAGATGAATAGAATAGTTCAGTAGCATAGAAGATCGAAAGAATTCTATAGTTTCAATAGTTGAATAGAATAGTTCAGTAGCATAGATGATCGAAAGAATTCTATAGTTTCAATAGATGAATAGAATAGTTCAGTAGCATAGATGATCGAAAGAATTCTATAGTTTCAATAGATGAATAGAATAGTTCAATAGCATAGATGATCGAAAGAATTCTATAGTTTCAATAGATGAATAGAATAGTTCAGTAGCATAGATGATCGAAAGAATTCTATAGTTTCAATAGATGAATAGAATAGTTCAGTAGCATAGATGATCGAAAGAATTCTATAGTTTCAATAGATGAATAGAATAGTTCAGTAGCATAGATGATCGAAAGAATTCTATAGTTTCAATAGATGAATAGAATAGTTCAGTAGCATAGATGATCGAAAGAATTCTATAGTTTCAATAGATGAATAGAATAATTCTATCGAATAAATCATTGAAAGATTATATTTTCAATTGTTGCACTAGATGGTAACACAGAGTTCTTTGACATTGCCGATGGAGTTTTGCTAGATAGGTTAGCACCAAATTTGGTTATAATCTACCCAGGTCATGGACTACGTACGTCAATAGATCAAATAAAAGAAAATAGTTTTGCATTTTTTAAAAAAAAGACATGAAGCAGAAAATTTCTTACAGAAACAATGACAGATGATATAGAGCTTCTCGTAAATAAACTTACTGCATGGTCTGCAACAAATATCAGAAGGCGTCGGCCGATACGTGAAGACAAATACTACAAAATTCGTGAGTTTTAAATAAGAATGAGTTATCTCTATATTAAGTTTGATTTAGTTTGTTTGGGTTGGGTTTAACGGCATATCATCCTTTGTTGGTTACTTAATGCCAAATCCTCTTTTTATATGTGTATTAAATTTATAGGATTTGGTTTTATTTGGTTTTATAGCAGTGTTGGTTACTTATTGCCAAATCCTCTTTATACATATATATTAAATATATAGGAATTGGTTGGTTTTCTTGGGTTTTATAGCATATCAACCATTGTAGGTTATTTAATGTTTAATCCTCTTTATACATATACAGTAAATATATATGATTTAGTTTGTTTCGGTCTGGTTTGGTTTGATTTGGATTGGTTTGATTTTATGGCATACCAACCATTGCAGGTTATTTAATGCCAAATCCTCTTTATACATATATATTAAATATATTTATGATTCTTAAACACATTTTGTTGATAATATTTTTAAATGAGCCTGAGTACTTTTTTTGCACATAGTTAAATAGTTTCAAGTATTGCAGTCACAATTTAACTGTCATTTTTTAGCACACATTTAAATAGATGTACATGATATATAAGATTAGTTTAATTTTCAAATAAGTTGGAACTAATTTGTTTGCACACTAGTATTGCTATTGTTTCTATATTGCAAGAGTTAAAACTAATTATCTAACTTCTTATAATTCTTTTCAATATTAATAATTTGTTTGCACACAGTGGAATAGTTACAAGTATTGCAATTTAACGGTAATTATTCTATTCGATATTACTCATTCATTTGCACACTATTAAATGCTTCCAGGTACTTGTATGTATCACTAACAATTCAATTAAACTTTAGTCATTGTTTACACACAATTAAATGGAGCAACTCTATTTCAAACAATTTAATTTAGCATAATTCATCTGTTTTCTTTTGGTTTCGTTTGGTTTTATGGCATATCAACCATTGTAGGTTATTTAATGCCAGTTCCATTTTTATACACATTAACACTTCTAGTTCAAATGATTCATTTTAGCATGAGTTCACAATTTTTTGTTTACACACTGTTAAAGGTAAAGACAATTCATTTCAAACAATTCAGTTTAGTGTAATAATACAGTTTCTTTTTATTTGACCCATAGATAGGGCCCTTTCAGATGCTAGCACTACGGGCAAGAATGAACCAGGGAGAAATGACAACGAAGGGATACTCTGCCTTCCCCAAAGCTTCAGCATTACTGAAGCCCCACCATCAGATTGTTTAGTGTAATAGGACACTCGATGGAGCCGTCTTACCCCGTTGCAGAGAAGCAATCAGTGTATTCTGCAGTCACAGCCGAATGGGCTATCGTTTGTTTGCACATAGTTTATATGTCAAACATTTCTATTTGGCCCATAGATTGGACCATATCAGGTGCTACCACTCCGGGCCAGAGGGTGTCCTCGTGGTGTAATGGTTAAAGCGATTAACTGCGGAATCGTAGTACGCGAGTTCGTACTCCAGTCACGCTATTACGTTCACTTTCGGGCAAATACCCTTGGGAAAGGTATGAACCCCCTTATTCTCCCTCCAGCTATGGGTAAATAGTAGGACGGACTAGGTTCTTCAGCTTTGGTGAGGCAACTAGTCTAGGAGAAGGAAAACTCTGAATTCAAACCAGTTAAACTCCGCTTAAAAAACTGACCTTGTGTCATATCCTGCCCGAGCGGAGGGGTTGGTAAATAGTACCACTCCGGGCCAGAGTGAACCTGGGAACGATGGCAATGAAGGGGTACTCTGCATTCGTTAAAGGTCCAGCATTACTCGAGCCTCATCATCAGATTGTTTAGTGTCATATCCAGGACACTCGTTGGGGAAGTCATACCTCTCTGCAGAGATGCATCAGTGTATTCTATAGCCCCAGCCGACAAAGCTCTCGTTGGAGAAGTCTTACCTCTCTGTAGAGATGCAGTCGATGAATTCTACAACACCCTGGGCTGTCCATGTTGTGGTAGACATCTGAAACTAGTAGATCAGTTCATATACCTCAGCAGCAATATCTCATTTATTGAAACTGATGACAACATACGCTGAGCAAAGGTGTGGACTTCTACTTACAGGCTATCGATTATATGGACATCTGATTTCTCCGATAAAATAAAACGGCCTTTCTTCCATGCCGTGACTGAGAAAGTATTACTGTATGGATGCACCACCCGGACTGTAACAAAATCCATGGAGAAAAAGCTAGATGCCACTTACACAAGAATGTTACGTGCTATTTTGAACAAATCCTGGAAACAACACTCCACAAAACGGTAGCTGTACGGCCACTTACCTCTTATCGCACGAACCATCCAAGTAAAACAAATAAGATTTGCTTGACACTTCTGGAGCCGTAAAGAACTCATAATTGGCGTTTGTGTTGGCTGTCTAAGGAGTTACATATAACAGCTCAGTGTGGACACTGGATGCAATCAAAAGAATTAACCAGAAGCGATGAAGGATCGAGACGAATGGGAAGATAAAGTTAGGGAAATCCGTGTTATCAGCACGATTTGATGATGATGAATTAATTAGAATAGTTGAATAGAAAATTAAAAGAATATAGCTTTAATAGTTAAATAGCATAGTTGAATAGAATAGATGATTAAGAGAATATAGTTCATTTATTGAATAACATATTTGAATAGAATAAATGATTGAAATATAGTTTCATTAAGTATAGTTGGCGACCTTTGTCGAGGGTGACCCGAACGCTCCCTTTTCGATAGCTACTACACAGAGGTGATGGAGAGGGCGCTACTCCATTCACAGGATTGCTCCACGTTACCCTTGATCCTTGGCTTATAATGCTGAGTGTTAAAAAAGGCAGCATCATGAACCGTTTTTGAGTCTATGGTATAACTGGACCTGGGATTGAACCCCGGTCTGCCGGACCATTGGCAAACCCTTCGTTGAATAGAATAGATGATTAAAAGAATATAGTTTCAATAGTTGAATTGGCTAATTTAATAACGTCGGGGAGTACATCCTTGACCATTCAAAATTTTTCTTCGTTACATTAGGAAGAACAGCCACAGTTTAAAACACTTTTATCTATTGTTAACATCAAATATCTCATGGGAGATTATTGGGGTAGGGGATTACATCTCTATGTCCGCCGAATGGTTCTGTTATTTTGTTAACTGACTGCAACTGATGACCGTAGTTTTCTTTCTCTTGAAGAGAACTATAAGAAATTGATACAAACGTGGCAGCCAAGGAAGGGGAAAAGTGGACTGCTTGTTGCGGAAAATCTGTAAAACTCGCTTATCAACTAAAGGGCTGATAAGGCACTACAATAGGCCGATTTTTAAAAGTTAAACGTTCGACAGAAGTGGAAGATTTTTATCTTAGTCTTTCATTATTTGTTTTATTTTTCATTTTCGTATTTTATTATTCATTTCATTTACGTCATTTTTAAATGAATAAAAAGACTATTGTATTATTCCCGCCCCAAATCTTCATTCCGCACCCTGTCGATGAGAGTTAAAATAAGGTGACAGTATCTCTTACGGAAGGGTGAGCCTCCCTTTTAAAAAGAAGTATGCTGAGTGTGACTATAAACTACATCTGATGGTGAGGCTCATATTCTGGAGCTCAATAATGTGTAGAATACCCCTTCATTGCTACTGCTTTCATGTCCACTCTGACCTGGAGTGGTAGTACCAGTTCGGTTCCTATCTATGTGTTAAATAGATCTTTTAAAAAATTACCGTATTCGATTGGAATACTTGATATCGTTTGCAAATTATTTGTATTAAGAATAGCCCCTTAAATTGTTTATTGAGGATTATAATTAAATATTGAAATTAAATATTGAAATTAAATATTGAAACCTTGTAACTGTGTGCAAACAAGTGATTATTATTAAATAGAAATAATTACTTGAAACAATATGATTATAAATATTTCATAGAAATACCTGAAACCATACATTGCCCAGTCGGCTGGGGCTGTAGAATACACCGACTGCTTCTCTGCAGAGGGGTAAGACCCCCACCCCCAACGAGTTTATGACACTAAACAATCTGATGGTGAGGTTCCAGTAATGCTGGAGCTTTGGGGAATGCGGAGTACCCCTTCATTGCCATCGCTCCCAGGTCCACTCTGGCCTGGAGTGGTAGCACCTGATAAGGGTCCTATCTATGGGTTAAATAGAACTAAACTGTGCTTCTTTCATTATACTGATTTTTACCTTTAAACTGCTTATTTATGCTAAACAGAATTGTTTAAAATAGAACTGTTTTGACATTGGAACTGCGTACTAGTGCTGAACTGAATTGCTCGAAATAGAACTGTTTTTGACGTCTAAACTGTGTACTTATGCTGAACTGAATTATCTGAAATAAAACTGTTTGACATTTAACTCTGTGTATTGCCCAGTCGGCTGGGGCTGTAGAATACACTGACTGCACCTCTGCAGAGGGGTAAGACCCCACCTAACGAGTGTCCTGGATATGACACTAAACTGTCTGATGGTGAGATTCCAGCAGTGCTGGAGATTTGGGGAATGCGGAGTACCCGTTCACTGCCATTGCTCCCAGGTCCACTCTGGCCCGGAGTGGTAGCGACTGATAGGGCCCTATCTATGGTTTAAATAGATCTAACCGCATACTTATGCTAAAACGAATTCTTTGAGTAAATTGAATAGCTTGAAATAGAAAAGTTTTTGACAATTAAACCGTACTTACATTTAAACTGCGTGCTTATGCTTAACTGAATTATTTCAAATAGAACTGTTTTTCGACATTAAAACTGTAATTACAGTAAAATGAATTGTTACATATAACTGCTTGAATAGTTAGAAATGGAAATGTTTTGACAATTAAACTGTGTAGTTAAGCTAAACTGAATTGTTTTAAATAGAACAGATTATTTACATAAAAATGGATTTGGCGTTAAATAACCTACAAAGGTTGATATGCCATAAAACCCAACAAACCAAACCAAACTGAATCCATTCAAATGTGTGAAAATTATCTCCATTAGATAGGAATACTTGATGTATAACAGTAAATTATTTGTATTAAGAGTAATTACTTGAAGCTAAGGATTATTATCAGTTACTTGAAACCATATAATTGTGGTTTGGTTTGGTTTCTTTGTTCAATGGCATATCAACCTTTGTAGGTTATTTAATGACAAATCTATTCTCCTAGAAGAACAGTAGTGGTACTATTTAACCAATAGCTGGGAGGATAAGAGGGTTCATACCTTTCTCAAGGGTATTTTTCTGAATGTGAACGTAATAGCGCGACTGGAGTACGAACTCGCTTACTACGATTCCGCAGTCCATCGCTTTAACCATTACACCACGAGGACACCCCCATATAACTGTGTGCAAACTAGAATATATTAGAATAAATATATTTATTGTAAATAAATATATTTATTCTAATATTATTTCATGCGTCAAATTACAGCTGGGTGACACATGATGCGTACGGTGAATTGCAGCAATAATTTTGGCGGGAGGAAGAAATAACAGGATCTTTTAGGTGAAGAAGATAAAGAAGTAATTGTTGACAATCCTCATGCAACACCCCTGTTGTTGTTATTGTTGTTGTTGTTGTTAGATCAATTTAATTTTATGCTTTCATATTTGTAAATATCTATTTCAATGCGTATTTATTTTTTGTAGATTTTTCTTTGGTTTACTTTTCTGAATTTTATCTTTGCAAAGTTTCTTCGGATTAAAGATCGTATTTGGATATTTGTTCTTGCATTGCCCCACACAAAGTAATTATGCTTACATGATCCTGATGTCACGAAGTGATACCGGCAGGAATAGGAAATACCATTATCGCTTATAAAAATTGAAGATGCGTAAGTATTTGGATGTTTTGTCACACTGGCGCCTCTTAACTAGCGACCGTAAGTTGTTTATAGTTATTCAAAATCTCTTGACTTTTGAGAGGATTTTGAGTACACGTCAGTCATTTTATGAGAGAATAGGTATAATTACTGCCTCATGTCACAATGTTCGTGATCAAAAAGACAGTTATCTTCGCTACCTATCAAACAGAATGAAACTTCAAGCCATCATTCTGACCTGTCGGCAGGGCTTAGAGTATATTGACTGTATCCACTGGACAGGGATAAGACACCCACTACCAACAAAAAAGAATGTCCTGGGTATGGCAATAAACTGCATCTAATGATGAGGCTCTAGTTCTGGAGATTTGAGGGAGTGTAGAGTACCTCTTCATTGCTATTACTCCCAGGCCAACTCTGACACAGAGTGGGTGTACATGTAAGGGTCTGATCAAGGGACTATATATATCTATTTAAAAATTATTTCTATTCTACTGAAAAACGTGATTCAAATTATTATGTAATATGATATGAATTATCTTTATCAAAAATAGTGACTGGAAGCTATAATTGTTTACTAATTATTATTAGTTACTTGAAACCGTATAACTGGCTCCAAACAAATGACTATTATTGAATAGAAATAATTACTTGTAGCCAAATAATTATTAGTATTAGATAGGAATACTTCATATCATATAAATGTGTGAAAAGAAATGACAATCATTCAATAAAAATAATTACTTGAAGCCATATAATTGTTAGTATTTTATACAAATACTTGAAACTTCAGAGCTGTGCCCAAATTGTTTGTATTAGAAAGGAATACTAGATTTCAAATAACTATGCAAAATATTTTTAAAAATAAATGCACAAAAATGTTACTATAAATTTACAATGAACGCAATTCTCTCACCTCTACGTATAAAAAAAAATTAAAATTAATTTATTTGTCAAATTTTCTGAGACGAAGCTTGACAATGATTATTTGAATATTCAGACTTTATTGTTATGAGGAGTACTCCTCATCTTTATTGTTATTCTCACAACGTTCGATCGGTAGGCCTTCAGCTTTCTTAAGTCCAACTCGGGAGTTAACATAGAATTTCGAACTGAACCCTTTATCTGATCCGCAGGGATAGACAGTTCTAATTCTTTTAACCATGACTGGGTGCAAGTGTGAAGTTATTGTAATTATTTGTTCATTATTCTTAGCTGTTGTTAGGATTGAACCAGCAACCTCCAGATGTTTTCACTCCGAAGCACTTTCCAACAAAACGCCTTGCCCACTGTACCATGTACCCTTGCCGGACAATAGAGGATGAATGTTTAGGACTTATAAACCTAATGTCTCCATCAACTCATGGGATACTCCTCTCCATTCTCATATTAGATGTTTTTGTACCTTAGCTTATATCACAATTTTTTTATCGAACCTTTTTGATTAATGGTTCATAAATCGTATTCATCTCTATGCTTGGTCTACTCAACAGGTCACTTTAGCCAAGTTTCTAGTAAACTAAAGATACCAAAACTATAGTATGTTATTTTAACAGCAAAAATTGTCAAAAATCCCTCGGTTTTTATCTGTTTCAAAGATGGGTAAAACTGACATTGTGCCGCATCCAACCCTTGACGGTGCAACTAGGTAAACACATTTACTAATTGTAGGAGCTGAGAAAATCAAGTAGAGCAATTCAAATATGAAAAGATGGTTTAAAAGTTTATTACATATAAATACTATTGTTGTCTTTGCGATAAATAAAACAAAGATATAATACAATCTATATGATATATAATGCACATCATTTGTTAGTATTTGATTCAACGGAAACAAGAAGCTAGTTGCACATTCTATTTTGTGGATCACAGTATTACTGGTACAAATGAATCTTCGGGGCGTTTTTTCTTTTTTCGTTTTCGCTTTCGACAGCATGTTGTTGCAGCTAAGCAGAATTCCAAAGCTCATCGGATCCTCGGAGCTCATCAGATCTGCGGTTAACTAATATACAATAATTTATGTTTACGATGCTACTTAATCTCTCTGATTTTGTCAATCGATGTTCTAAGTACGTAGTCTAGACAAATGATAAAAAGGTACGGAGCCAGCGTGTCCCCTTGTTGTACTCCTGCTACAATGTGGAAGTATTCTGTGTCTCCATCTGGGGATCGTACTTTTACTTTAGTGTTTCTATAGAGAATCGTTATTGCCGCTACGGTTTCTTTAGGTATGCCGTACGCTAGTAGGATTTGTTCCATCTTTCCTCTGCGAATGGAATCGAAAGCCTTGGTAAAGTCAACAAGTATTAATGTCGCTTGTAGGTTTTTTTGCCCGTACACCTTCAAGGATTCTACGGATGGTTAATATTTGTGAGGTTGTGGATCTGTTTCTTCGGAAGCCATTGTAGGGCATTGTAGATTTTGGCTGCTATGGATGTAAGTGTTATGCCTCGGTAGTTTTGGGCTAATTCGAGGTCCCCCTTTTTAGGGAAGGGGAGTATGCATCCCTTCATCAATCTATCTATCGGATTTTGATTGTATACTGCGTTGCAGTGTCGGAGCAGTATGTCGTCGAATTGTCTGGTCTTCCATACTTCCGGGGGAATTTCGTCCAGCCCTGCAGCTTTTCTATTTTTAATTTTTCTGAGAACCGAGTCGAATTCTTCTTGTGTGAATTGTCCTAGTTTAATTTCTAATTGTTTGCTAATTATTCTGGTGATTGGTTCATGTGTTATTTTCGGTGGGTTTCCTAGTAAGTTTTCGAAGTGGTGTTTCCACAGTTTTATTCTTTCTTGTTGGTTTGCTGCTTTCAGTTTTGCTTTGGCTGTGTTCTTTCTTCTACTCACGTCGTTTATTGTTTGCCAGGCTATCCTAGATTGTCTATCTTCCACCGAGTCTCTAATCTTATCTAAAAAAAAAAAATCAGAGAGAATGGCTTCGAACTGACGAAGAAAAGAAGCAGAAGGTACCCCGCAAAAACAATTACCGACGCCGACTACGCCGATGGCATAGCGATACTGGCAAATACACCTGACCAAGCCGAAACACTACTGCATAGTTTGGAACGAGCAGCAGCAAGCATAGGCCTCTATGTTAATGCACACAAAACGAAATATATGTGCTATAATCAAACGGGGGACATCTCCACTCTAGAAGGAACCCCTCTTAAACTAGTAGACAAATTCACTTACCTAGGAAGCAGCGTCGAATCAACCGAAAAGGACATCAAAACAAGGTTAGCGAAAGCATGGACAGCTATTAATAGGCTATCGATTATATGGAAATCAGACCTAACCGATAAAATTAAACGCAGTTTCTTCCAGGCAGCGGTCACATCGATACTGCTATATGGCTGCACTACATGGACGCTAACAAAACGGCTGGAGGAGAAGCTAGACGGCAATTACACAAGAATGCTACGTGCAATCTTAAACAAGTCCTGGCGGCAACACCCCACAAGACACCAACTGTACGGCCACCTGCCCCCTATCACGAAAACTATTCAAGTTAGACGAACCAGACATGCAGGACACTGCTGGAGAAGCAGAGACGAACTCATAAGAGATGTACTCTTATGGACCCCCACACATGGCAGTGCAAAAGCAGGACGACCAGCACGAACATACATTCAGCAGCTATGTGAGGATACGGGATGTTGTCTTGAAGACCTACCTAGGGCGATGAACGATAGGGAGGAGTGGCGAGAGAGGGTCAGAGATATCTGTGCTACCAGCACGATATGATGATGATGATGATGTATATGATGATGTGTGATTTTCTACCCCATATCAGTTATATTGCCCCTTATTACCGTTTCGTTAAATCCTGAAATTAGTTGGTTGGTTGGTTGTGTTTCATGGCATATCAATCCTTGTAGGTTATAAAACGCCAAATCCTGTTTATACATATATATTAAATATATATGATTTGTAAACGAATACTTTGTAGGAAACATTTTTAATGAGCTAGAGCTAATTTGTTTGCACAAAGATAAATGGTTTCAAGTATTTCTATCTAACTCTAATAGTTTTATTTGAACAGAGTGAAGTGATTTCAAGTATTGCTATTCAACACTTATAATTCTATACAACATTGTTCATTCTTTTGCAGAAATTTAAATGGTTTTAAGTAAAGAAAATTATCAAAATATTTCTATTTGATCGAAGAATAGGACCCCAATATTTACTACCACTGGGTCAGAATGGACCTGAAAGTAATGGCAATTAATGTTATTCCTCATTCCCTAAAACTCCAAGACGGAAGTCTCACTGACAGATGTAATCTAGTGTCATATCTAGGACACTAGTTTGTTTGTTGTTGTTATTTTTTTGGTCGGTGGGTATCTTACTTCTTTGCGGAAATGAAATCGGCGTATTCTTCTGCCGGAGTCGATAGGGCTACTCTAACAGGTACTACCACTCCGAGTGGACCTGGGAGTAATAGAGCCTCACCATCAGATGTAGTTTAGTGTCATATCCAGGACACTCGTTGTAGGGTCGAGGTCTAACTCCTTTGCATTGATGTAATCAGCTAATCAAGTAGTAAATAGAAACACAGATTGCAATTTTATTTCCAAATTTTATAAAGTTGTTCTCTGTAAAATATTTTAGATAATATTTGAAGTCAGCGTCAAAAAAGGAATTACGGAATTTTAAGATAAAAAATATGAGCAAATATTTCATATTTTGGAGGCGCTCATGGTGTAATGGTTACCGTTGTAGGAAATGAACACGGTGACCAGCGTTCAAAACCTTCATGAAGCTGTTTGTATTTCATATAGAGCTAATACACTTGGGAAAGGTAGGAATCCAATTATTCTTCCTCCATCGATGGTTAAATAGTAGAACAGTTAGGGCTCTTTAACCTTGGTATAACAACTAGTCTAGGAGAAAGAAAACTCTTAATTGAAACCTATTAAACTACATTTAACAAATTGACCACGTGCTCGTCTGGAAAGATCGGATAAATACATAAATATTACATATTTCTTTCTTCCTGTGATAACAGAGGCACTCTTGGTATAACGGTCACATCTCGTACAAAATGAACCAAGCGAACCGAGTTCAAATCTTGTACGAAGAGGTATGCATTTCACAAAGCACAAATGTCCCTGAGAATGGTATGAATCCAACAAAGGAAAATTCTGAATTCAAACCAGTATTATTCTGCAAAAATTTGACCTAGTGTTGCATCCTGCAAGTCTTATAACAGGAGCAGGAGTACTACAAGGGGACACGCTGGCTCCGTACCTCTTTATCATTTGTCTAGACTACGTATTTAGAATATCGATTGAAAAATCAGAGAGAATGGCTTCGAACTGACGAAGAAAAGAAGCAGAAGGTACCCCGCAACAACAAATACTGACGCCGACTACGCCGATGACATAGCGATACTGGCAAATACACCTGACCAAGCCGAAATACTACTGCATAGTTTGGAACGAGCAGCAGCAAGCATAGGCCTCTATGTTAATGCACACAAAACGGAATATATGTGCTATAATCAAACGGGGGACATCTCCACTCTAAAAGGAACCCCTCTTAAACTAGTAGACAAATTCACTTACCTAGGAAGCAGCGTCGAATCAACCGAAAAGGACATCAAAACGAGGTTAGCGAAAGCATGGACAGCTATCAATAAGCTATCGATTATATGGAAATCAGACCTAACCGATAAAATTAAACGCAGTTTCTTCCAGGCAGCGGTCACATAGATACTGCTATATGGCTGCACTACATGGACGCTAACAAAACGGCTGGAGAAGAAGCTAGACGGCAATTACACAAGAATGCTACGTGCAATCTTAAACAAGTCCTGGCGGCAACACCCCACAAGACACCAACTGTACGGCCACCTGCCCCCTATCACGAAAACTATTCAAGTTAGACGAACCAGACATGCAGGACACTGCTGGAGAAGCAGGGACGAACTCATAAGAGATGTACTCTTATGGACCCCCACATATGGCCGTGCAAAAGCAGGACGACCAGCACGAACATACATTCAGCAGCTATGTGAGGATACGGGATGTTGTCCTGAAGACCTACCTAGGGCGATGAACGATAGGGAGGAGTGGCGAGAGAAGATCAGGGATATCCGTGCTATCAGCGCGATATGATGATGATGATGATGCTACTTAATGAGGATACATGTAGTTAGTAAAGGGCAGGTGCATCGGTGTTGAATACAGTGCTTGTTCCGCAGAAGCAACGACTGTGCCGAAAAATATCCCAGTTGATTGTGGAAGAGGGTAGAAGAATATCCCACTGGGATACGAGAAGGAGTTATAGAAGAATATCTATCTTATTCGAGGAGGAGGGTGGAAGAATATCCCACTTAGCTGCGGGGAGGGTATGTGGATGAGGGTAATGTGAGAATGAACGAACAAGCAGAATCGTAATATAGAGTGGTAGATATTTTTACTCACCTACCCATCCCTACAAATATTAAAATATTTTGCTTGTGAATGTGTCTTAATAAGAATTCGATGCATAGGTTACATCGTAGAAAGTGCTCTATTTGGATTCTTTGGGGAATTTTACTCTTTGGTTCTATTAAATATTTGACGAGAAATAGTAGGAAATGATTTGGCTACAAAGACAGGAAGAATGCGCGTTACTTAAAAGACGTAAAAACCTTTAACAAACCCGGTCCCTGACATCCACCTATCCATACGCTTCCATTACAACTGACATCCGGGCACTTTAAGCAACACTGCATCGCCTTTGGTTACAGTGCATGTCAAATGAAGGAACGGCTTGGCAGGCTAAAAAGGCGAAATTTCTCGAAATTTGAGGTGGTGGTTATTTGTCGAGGGAAGAGAAAAACACATCTAAAAGGAACTGGACGATAGATGCCGGTTAAAATGAGAATGAACAAGAGAGAAAAATTCAATGAAAGGAAGTTATGTTCCGCCATCTTTGCCGACTCAATGTTTGTCAGTTTTTTAGAGCGTTTTATAACCTTGTTCTCTTTTGTTCGTGACTGGCAATAGACAGGTTAATGTCTGTCGTTCTAGTTTTCTGACGAATGTATGTATTTACCTAAACCCCTTCAACACATGCAGGATGCGACACAAGGTCAATTTTTAAATGGAGTAATGCTAGCTTAAATTAAGAGTTTTCCTTCTAGACTGGTTGTCTGATACGAATATTTCAATCTACTAATAATCATTTCCTTGCACACATTTAAATGGTTTCAAGTATTGCTATATAACCGTGACAATTTAACAGTCATTTGTTTACACATCTGTCTTTTGATTGGTTTGCTTTTATGGCATATCAACCATTTTTGGTTATTTAATGCCAAATCCTGTTTTTACAAATATATAAAATATATGATCTGTAAACACATTTTGTCGATAAACACAGTTGAATGATCAAACAGTTCTATAGATAATAATTCAATTTAGTATAAGTCAACAAAGTTAAGAGGTTCCAAGTATTGCTCTGTATCACTAATAATTCAATTTAGCATAAATAATTTGATTGCATTCGGTTTAAATGTCAAACAGTTCTATTTGACCCATAGATAGGACCCTATCATATGATACCACTCTGGAACAAAGTGGACGTGAAGGTGGTGGCAATGAAGGAGTACTCCTCATTTCCCAAAGCTCCAGCATTACCGGAGCCTCACCATCAAATTTTTTAGTGTCATATTTAATCTAAAGTAAAATAGCCATTTTGACATATATATATATATATATATATATATATATATATATATAAAATTAACCTAAATCGCGAGTCGAATATCTTCAACTAAAGTTTCACCTTATCGGATCATCAGGAAGCCTAAGTTCGAGTTTTCTTTTGACCACTGACTGCGTATCCCTTGATTTTTTTCAAGGGGTCGGACGAGGTTGGCCTTTTCTTTCTTTTTGACCCATAATTTTTTTCTTTTTCCCCCGGGCGGAGATTCGAGATATTTTTATCTCTTGTTCCTGGTAGGAGTTTTTTTTTTTGTTTTTTACTGGTACCGTGAATGCTGGTACATATTAGATTAGTAAATATATATATATATATATATATATATATATATATAGCCAGAAACTAAATACCTAAGTTTCACCGAACGGATCTTCTGGTTACATCTTACTTCAGAATTATCCTGAACATCCATTAGGTGAAACCTGGGTAAGTAGTTTCTGGCTCTTTTAGGTATTATAGTCTTGCTTGTATTGAACACTTTTATTTTAGATGTCTCTGTCAGGGCTTTTTCATTTGGCAAGGCATTGTGGTGCTGGGTGATTATTTTCAAGCAGGACGGATGTTTTTAGTCTTTTCTATTTTATAATTTTTTCCAGATATCGGTTTGTAAAATATTTTCTTATTTACAAATTGGATTATTTGTTTTTTCACTCCGCCAGAGTTATAGAAATAATTATGAAACTAATATATATACACACACACACACACACACATATATATATGTGTGTGTGTGTGTGTATATATATATATACACTATTGATTTCTCAGTGTAGACATATAAATAATTTTCTTGTGAGTCACTCACCACCTGATTTATTTTACATGTATTTGAGCTGTTCAGATTTCAAGAATCAAGAATTGTTTCTTCGTGCATGCCCGTCACGTGAACAAACATACCATGTGATAGATTTATTCAAACCGTTAAATACGGTTGATCAACTATTGTTTCTATTTTCGTCTGCTAATTGTATGATCTACATGAAAATTTAGGTAACGGACTTTAACATATATATATATATATATATATATATATATATATATAACTACTTTTCCATAGTTAGGTGTTCTTTATATATGCTATACTAATAGCATTATATTATCTAAGTAGTTATATGAAAAGAAAAAGAAAAAACAATAAAATACCCATAATCGAATTAAAGTTGATATACGACCCAGAAGTATATGGGATTGGATCGATAAAATTATGTTTGAAAGAAAAATTTGAAATCATCACTTTCCTCGAACAAGATTATCGATTGAATAGTAGCTCTGAGCTGATTGGCAAATTCAAGCATATTAAGAAATATCTTTTAAGATTACTAGTTCCATGTTGATAAAAAGATTTGTGAATTATTAAGGACATTATATTTTGAAAGCACTGTACGCAACTGTCGTACCTCCGACTTTATTGTAAGAGAGGTTTTCAGGGTTGACGCTTACTGGATATAAATAGAAATAGAAAGCGAATTCGTCCTTGAGAAAGAATCATATGACGCATTTGGTGATTGAGAACACTTCATGAAACTGACAGTAACATGAAGAAAGTTTTTGCGCATGAAAACCTTTTTTTAATTTACTTTTTTGACGGTTTTAACGGTTTTAACAGAATTTTTAAGATTTTAACACATATACGTATCCATATGTAAAGCGGCTTATTCCGTCAGGGGAAATTTTGTAACTTTTTCTCTCAATGGCCCACTCATCTACAGTGAATGAACAAATAAAAAAGATAAAAGTGGTATTAGATATATAAAAAAAAAGGTAGGAGATACCATGTTAAAGGTAACAGGTAAAAAGTAAACAATGATAGATGACGGTTATAATACGCAATAATATAACACATTATATAGTTGATCATTTGTATGTTTGGTTGGTTAATTGGTTCGTTTTTATGACATATCAACCTTTATGGAGTCCTTTCAAAATATAATGTCCTTAATAATTCACAAATCTGGAGGTGCCCGTCGTAGGAAATGGACACGGCGACACGAGTTCAAATCCTGAACGCGACTGATTGCATTTCACATAGCACTAATACCCTTGGGAAAGATATGAATCCAATTATTTCCCGTCCAGCTATGGTTAAATAGTAGGGCAGACTGGGTTCTTCAGCCTTGGTGAAGCAACTAGTCTAGGAGAAAGAAAACTCTGAATTCAAACCTGTTAAACTCCGCTAAGAAATTGACCTTGTGTCATATCCTGCCCGAGCGGAGGGGTTGGTAAATATGATATGATAATTCACAAATCTTTTTTATCAACATGGAACTAGCAATCAATTGTGTTTACATTCAAACATACACATTCATACATACACATACATATACAGATATAAAATATCCAAAGAAGATGAGTTGAGAATGATTAAAATTAAGAATATATTTGAGGATTCTTATAAATCTCCAGGAGAGCTCAATGAATGATTATTAATAACTTTATAAATTTCACACCGAACAAATTCATATGATTGGAAGAAAAACTCAACAGACCGTCATTTGGCTATTATAAATTTATTTCCTGATCGATAACCTATCGATAGCAGCCCTGCCTTCGCTAGTGGCCCAATGATGTCATTCGAAACAGCAGTTGTACGGACACCTACCTCCCATCTCTAAAACCATAAAAATAAGACAAGACATACAGGAGAAGTAAGGGTGAACTCATAAACGACGTTCTCCTATGGATCCTTTCAAACTGACATGAAAGTGTTGGACGAACAACTTGAATTTATCTACAACAGCTCTGTACGGACACTAGAGGTAGTCTAAAAGACCTGCCGAAAGCAATGGATGATAGAGACGGATGACGAGAGAAAGTCAGGGAAATCTGTGCGAGCACAATGACATGATGAGGATGATGAGCTTTATTTCAACCTGTCACTCCATATGACAAACCAACCTCTTCAGATAGGCATCAAATAATGATGCGATGGCTATCTAAAGAGGTTGGTTTCTAATATGGAGTGACCAGCTGAAATGAATTTATGATAGCCAAATGACGGTCTGTTGAGTTTTTCTTCCAATTATATTCCAATTATATATATATATATATATATTATCAAATGAATAGTTTTTAGTAACATTATTTTTAAACAAACTAGACCTCATTTGTTTGGACACAGTTAAAAAGTTTTAACAACTGCTATTTAATTGTTATTTTTGCTGACAGCTAAATAGTTTCAAGCAGTTCTTTTTAAGATTAATAGATCTATCCTCCAGTTAAATTATTTTAAGTACCACTCTCTTAAACAAATAGTTTGCTTGCACACAGTTAAATGGTTTCGAGTAATAATTTATTAAGCAATTTTGCTTAGATGTGGCACAAGGCCGTATGAATGGGGCACCCAATAAGAATCAAACTCACTCGTGAAGGTTTTCTAGTCGAGCTTGCTAAACATTACACCACCGAGGTGCCCAAAATTTTCTAAGCTTTTTGATTAGATGTAACATAAGGCTGTAACAATGGGGCACCCAATGAGACTCGAACTCACTTGTGCAGGTTTGGTTGTCTACCTTGCTAACCATTACACCACCCAAGGCGCCCAAAAATGATTTCAAGTATAATAAAAGATTAAACACTTATATTTGATACACAGGTTGGACCCTAATAAGTACCACTGTTTTTTTTCATCTGTGTACTCACACACACACACACAAACACACACTATATATATATATATATATATATATATATATATATATATATATTAGATTTTATATATTTAATGCAATGGAAGTTTGTCTCCGACCATAGGTTTCATGAAGTTTTACAAACTTATTTGCCTGATGATTGTTGTTGATAAAACTTCATGAAACCAAAGGTCGCAGACAGACTTCTATGGCATTAAATATATAAAATCTAATATAAATTTATTTATTATTATATAATAGCTCTATCACAGATATTTAGCACTCTCCAAATTATATCGCACTTCATTCGCCACAAACCCACAAAGTAAATTAGTGACAACCAACACTGTTACAATATATATATATATATATATATACTACCAGCCCATCCAGAACGCTGCATTTTTATAAGTTGGTTTGGTGTACTTGGTAGTCCATAGCTTTTAGAAATGAAAAAAAAAAAAGAATCAATTTTTGTTATCAAAATTTAGTTCAAGGAAATATTTGTGGGCCAATTTTCGAAAAATTATATTTCGTAGATATGTTTACGCATATTTTTACGTAAACAAAGTTTCACCTTAATTCAAGCACTTTGCATGATTTTGCTCAAGGTTTCTAGGGTGAATCCTCTTATCTCAGCACAGATATTATTCATGTGCAGTTACAATGTCTTAGGCTTATTCCCATATACTTATTCCTTCAAATATCCCCAGCAAAAGAAGTCAGGGTCAGACAAATCGAGCAAACGCGGAACCCATTTAAATTTTGGATTACTTGAAATTATTCTGCCACTGAAAATTTTTGGCTGAATCTATATGGTTTCCCTTGGTGGTTTGAGCTGTGGCTTTGTCCTTTTGAAACCAAATTTTCAGCTCTTTTTCAACTCTTGGGTGCAAAAAAAAAAAGTTCGATCAAAGTTCTGTACAGGACGCCATTGAAGTTTGTTATTCTTTGTTCTCAAAAATATAAAGACCGATCACTTTGCTGGCCATTACTCACTGCACAAAATACAGTACTCTGAACTGGATATAATGGGTGTTGATGCATTTTCTTTGGATTTGCTCTAAAATCGGCAATTATTTTTATTCACAAATCATCCTGGCAAAAATGGGTTCCACTCATTATGAGCTAACCAAAAAGAAATTATCATCGTCATTCAACTTCAGTTCAAATCAAAGGGCATATTCCAGAAGCTGGTGACTCCAGACGCTGGTAACTCCAGACGCTGATGACTGCAGACGTTGATGACTGCAGACGCTGGTGGCTGCATTTGGTTAATAAGTTACATCTTGAAGGAAAACATATTAAATTTATTATCTGTTACTTTGTAAAACGTGAAATTTCCACAAATTGTAATGAAAATGATTGCAACAAAACAACTTAATTATATAGCTGTGATAAACAAGAACTGCAAACTGTACAGAGAGACACAAAGAGAGACACAGAGAGACAGAAAAAATAGTAAACCAGGTAATAAGCGAATGCTGTAAACTTGCACAATAGTAAAGAATAAATAAAGAAATAAATAAAAGGTAACGAAAAAGAAAAAAGAGAAGAAAGAAATCTAAAGAAAAACGCATAATATAAAAAATAAATGAGGAATTTTCAAAACAAAACAAATCAGAGACGGAAAGAAAGATATAAAAAAAAAGGGAAAAGAAAAAAGAGTGAGAAATAAAAACAAAGTAGAAGGAATGAATGTTAAATCGGCGCTTTTGATTGGTTGTCATTCAGTATAACACCAGTGGAATGATTCAAAGTGATTGGTTGAAGCCTTCGGGCAGTTTCATCGACAGCGACTCAAGGCCAAGATTTTCAGACTTTCACTTAACTGAGTCGGACAAATACACTTACCGGGAGGCATTTACAATCCGACTGTCTCTCTTCTCCAGTCAATAAAACTTCAATAAACTACAACTAAAAGAATTCAAAGTACATCGATTATTGAATGCACCGATTATCTGAAAAGGGATTTCTGATTTTTTTTAATTGAGTGAGTAAAAAGAGAGTGTGTAAAAATTAAGTGTATTAGGAAAAAATATGTTTAAAAAAGTAGATATGTATATTTCTAAATTGTGTCAAAAGTGTTTATAATATAAATTAGTGTGTTGAAATAATAAGTGTATTAGAAATTAATGCGATTGAAAAAAATATGCAAAAATATTGAGTATAAAATTTGAATAGGGTTTTGAAAAAATTTATATCAAATATTATTGTCTTAAAAAAGTAAATGTCTTTGAAAGTGTGTTAAAAATACGTCACACAAATTAGAGCTAAATAGATGAAGTCGATGAAAAAAGGAATGAATTAAGTCTTAAAACATTAACCTGATGAAAAATGTATTTGAAAATGATGTTTAAAAAATTGTTTTTAGATATCAAATTTATATTTTTGAAAAGTTTTAAAAAGCTAGTATATTATGTGTTAGTATATCAGTATGTGGAAAATTATATTATATAGTTAGTATATCAGCATATTATAAAATTATATTATATAGTTAGTATATCAGTATATTATAAAATTATATTATATAGTTAGTATATCAGTATGTGGAAAATTAACTGTATTAGAAATTAATGTGTTTAAAAAATGTTAAAATTTAAATATCTATTTTTTGATAGTGTTAAAAAATTTTGTATGCTAAAACGTGTGTTAAAAAATAAATGTATACTTTTGAATAGTGTTAATATATTAACTATATATTAAATATTGAATAGTGTATATATATTAAAAATTAGCATATCGAAAAACTAAGAGTTGAAAAATAAGTGTGTAAAAAAATTATGTAAAAAATAGCAATATGAAAAATTAGCGTGTCGAAAAATTAATGAATTAAAAACTAAGTACATTAAAAAAGTAAGTTTGTAAGAAAAATATGTCAGAAAATTAATGTTAACTGAATTAAATCTATTTAAAAAATGTGTGAAAAGAAGACACAAAAAATACAAAGAAAGGAAAATAATGGAAGAACGTTAAAAAGTATTTGAAATAAAGATTCGCCACTTCTGATTTAAATAACAAAGATGGTTGTATATTTGCATCTGGTGTTAGAGGTCAGTGTTCAAGCTCAGTTAAAAGCTAAATATTTGAATGCCTTTTTTCACATTGAATATCCTTACTGTACAATCTTTTTTTTAAATATAAATGTCTGGCACTGTTGCCATTTAAGGCTGCAACGGAACTTCTAATTAACATCATCCCTTCTGTTTACAAAAAGGATCAATCAGATTAGAATTAGGCTTACTGTTTGGTCAGACGTTCTCGAGTTTAAAGTGCTGATAACGATCAGGTTCACGGTTAGACTTAACACAAACATGAAGGAAAAATAGTTAAGAGTTTCATATATCAATTTTCAAATTTAGAAGCTACTGCCCAAACGCACAGGATAAAATAATGAACAACACTTAGCAGCCCGGCTGGCGACCGGCTGACAGACAAAAATATGTCAATGAGCGGGCCATTATATACGCAGCGCTAGCATAGCCACTCCTGCGCTGGCAGCCAATCATCACCCAGGAAATAGACTAGACCACCTGCGCATCGTGAAACGCCCCGAACCACATATAATCTTCCCTTCCTCAAGCTCAAATCCGTATTCACTTTGATTCAACACGTGAAGTACACTCAAGTACAATATATAACAGAACTTCGACACTCGTGGTGTAATTGTTATCGTCGTAGGAAATGAACACGGCGACACGAGTTCAAATCCTGGACGAGACTGATTGCATTTCACATAGCACTAATACCCTTGGGAAAGGTATGAATCCAATTATTCTCCCTCCAGCTATGGGTAAATAGTAGGACAGACTAGGTTCTTCAGCCTTGGTTAGGCAACTAGTCTAGGAGAAGGAAAACTCTGAATTCAAACCTGTTAAACTCCGCTTAAAAACTGACCTTGTGTCATATCCTGCCCGAGCGGAGGGGTTGGGTAAATAGGATGACAAATCAGTACAGGCCATACGCCGAAATAAGCAGAATTTGATAAAAAATTGAAAAATTTGATGCTTACTTGAATTTTTCCCCGCTCTCCAAAAATATTTTATTTGTAAGTGTAAATGGGTTTGGCAAAATGACTGAGTTTTGGAGTAGCGATAAAGTCAGTGGTCAGGAATAAGAACAAAATTATAGTTCTTGTTGGTTTCGTTTTCTTTGTCTACTGCCAAAATTAAGGTTGTCATTAGATATTTAAACATTATTGTGAATGAAATAATTGACTTATATACTTAATAAATCCTACACATAATACTATTGGTTACACACACACACACACACACACACATGCATATATGAGTGGGACGTGAGGGGCTGTAGGTGTGAGTGTGTGTGAAGAGTAATTGTAAGAAAGAAGAAAAAGATATATCGTTACTCTATTTTCTTTATTTTCTTCCTTCTCTACCTCTCAACATACAGTCTCACAATGTTGGTAAAAAGGCAAACAACCCACACAATAATGATATCTATCGGACGATTAAGCAGCTTAGTGTACGTGAACCTCGGAGTTTTAGACATCTTTTAAGATTGTGAATATCTTAATATTTGAATTTTAAATCGGCACTGCTTAATTAGGGCATCGAGCACTTTCTTAACAGAATTTACCTTATAGAATTTTGAGTAAGATCATTTGCTCAAAATATTAATACGAATATACATATATATATATATATATATATATGCAACCCAAAGGAAGAAAAGTCAATGTACTGTCACCGTAGCATTATGAATTTATTTCGACGAGTTTTTACACGCTTCCGTAGATGGCATAACAGGGGAAAACTCGTAGAAATTAATACAGTGGCAAGTTTCTAAAAATAGTAGAACAGTTCAAATATCTCGGCAGCAATAACTCATCTACGGAAAGTGATGTCAACATACGCACAAGGAAGGCGTAAACTGCTATTGACAAGTTATCGACCAAATGGAAATCTTATGTCTTTGATAAGATATAAAGGGGTTTTCTCCTAAGCTATAGTTGTGTCAGTACTATCCTATAGATGCACCAACTGGAAGCTAACGAAACGCTTGAAGAAAAAGTTAGATGCGCATTACACAAGAATGCTACGTACTGTTTTGAATAAATACTAGAAGCAACATCCCTTAAAAAAACTGCTGTGCGACAACTTATTTCCCATCTCACAAAGCATCCAAGAGAGACGAAAAAGTCATGCTGATCACTTATGGAAAAGTAAAGAGGAATTCATAAGTGACGTTCTTAGATGGATTCCTATACATGTACTCACCACTGTTGGCCGATCAGCAAGGACTTACATCCATCAGCTGTGTGTTGACTCTGGGTGCGGTGTAGAAGACTTGCCCAGAGCAATGGATGCTAGGCACGTACGGTGGGAAAGAATCAGTGAACACCGTCCTGTCAGCGCGAATTGATGATGACGTTGATATAACGATTGTCGCTCCAAACTGACATCAGTTTCGTTTGGTTTCTTTCTTTAATGACATATCAACCTTTGTGGGTTATTTAATGCCAACTCTATGCAAGTAGAATAACAGTAGTAGTATTATTTACCTCATAGCAGGGGGATAGGGGGCCATACTCTTCCCGAAAGTATAAATCAGAAAATCGAACTCGCTTACTAGGATGTAGTAGTCCAGCACTTTAACCATTAGGCAACAGGGACTACCCGACATAATTTTTTACCATATCATGGAAAATTTGTGCCGAAAGATTTTTATTGTGAAAAATGATAATGCACTGCATTAATCTTTTTCGGTAGGCTCGAATTTTTACCGAAAAAGAAGGGCAAACCGATGCCAATGGATATTTTACCGAAAAATAACAGCAAGCTCATATCATTAAATGTTTCACTAAAAAAAGGAGCAAACCTATATCATTTGATGTTTTACTAAAGAAAGGCAAGCAATATTATTAGATGTGGGCTTGCTTTTATATTTATTTCTATATTTATAGAAGTTTTACTAAAGAAAAGCAATCCAATATCATTAGATGTTTTACCAAAGAAGAGCAAACCAAAATCATTAGATGTTTTACCAAAGAAAAGCAAGCCAAAATCATGAGATGTTTTACCAAAGAAGAGCAACCCAATATCATTAGATGTTTTACCAAAGAAGAGCAAGCCAAAATCATAAGATATTTTACCAAAGAAAAGCAATCCAAAATCATAAGATGTTTTGCCAAAGAAGAGAAAGCCAAAATCATAAAATGTTTTACCAAAGAAAAGCAAGCCAATATCATAAGATGTTTTATCAAAGAAGAACAAGCCAAAATAATAAGATCTTTTACCAAAGAAGTGCAAGCCAAAATCATAAGATGTTTTACCAAAGAAGTGCAAGCCAAAATCATAAGATGTTTTACCAAAGAAAAGCAAGCCAAAATCTTTAGAGGTTTTATCAAAGAAGTCCAAGCCAAAATCTTTAGATGTTTTACCAAATAAGAGCAAGCCAAAATCTTTAGATGTTTTACCAAAGAAAAGCAAGCCAAAATCATAAGATGTTTTACCAAAGAAGAGAAAGCCAAAATCATAAGATGTTTTACCAAAGAAAAGCAACCCAATATCATTAGATGTTTTACCAAAGAAGAACAAGCCAAAATAATAAGATCTTTTACCAAAGAAATGCAAGCCAAAATCATAAGATGTTTTACCAAAGAAGTGCAAGCCAAAATCATTAGATGTTTTACCAAAGAAAAGCAAGCCAAAATCTTTAGAGGTTTTATCAAAGAAGTCCAAGCCAAAACCTTTAGATGTTTTACCAAATAAGAGCAAGCCAAAATCATTAGATGTTTTACCAAAGAAAAGCAAGCCAAAATCATAATATGTTTTACCAAAGAAAAGCAAGCTAAAATCATAAGATGTTTTACTTTAAAAGAGCAAGCCAAAATCATAAGATGTTTTACCGAAGAAAAGCAACCCAATATCATTAGATGTTTTACCATAGAAGACCAAGCCAAAATCATAAGATGTTTTACCAAAGAAAAGCAACCCAATATCATTAGATGTTTTACCAAAGAGGAGCAAGCCAAAATCATAAGATATTTTACCAAAGAAGAGCAACCCAATATTATTAGATGTTTTACCAAAGAAGAGCAAGCCAAAATCATAAGATGTTTTACCAAAGAAGAGAAAGCCATAAACATAAGATGTTTTACCAAAGAAAAGCAACCCAATATCATTAGATGTTTTACCAATGAAGAGCAAGCCAAAATAATAAGATCTTTTACCGAAGAAGTGCAAGCCAAAATCATGTTTTACCAAAGAAGTGCAAGCCAAAATCATAAGATGTTTTACCAAAGAAAAGTAACCCAATATCATTAGATGTTTTACCATAGAAGAACAAGCCAAAATCATAAGATGTTTTACCAAAGAAAAGCCAGCCAAAATCATAAGATGTTTTACCAAAGAAAAACAAGCCAAAATCTTTAGATGTTTTATCAAAGAAGTCCAAGCCAAAATCTTTAGATTTTTTACCAAAGAAGACACAGCCAAAATCATTAGATGTTTTACCAAAGAAGACACAGCCAAAATCATAAGATATTTTACCAAAGAAAAGCAAGCCAAAGTCTTTAGATGTTTTACCAAAGAAGAGCAAGACAAAATCATAAAATGTTTTACTATAGAAGAGCAAGCCAAAATCATAAGATGTTTCACCAAAGCTGAGTAAGTCAATATCATTAGATGTTTCCCCCCCAAAAAAAGCAAGCCAATATTATTAGATGTTTTACTAAAAAAAGAAAAGAAAACATATCATTAGATGTAAACATGCTTTTATATTTATATCTATGTTTATAGATGTTTTACCAAAGAAGAACAAGCGAATCTCATTTGATGATTTACCAAATATGATATGCGAACCTTTATAATTAGATTTTTTGCTAAAAAAGTGTAAAGAGCCTTTATCATTAGTTGTTTAACCAAAAAAGAAAAGTAATCTTAAATCATTGGATGTTTTACCAAAGAAGAGTAAGCAAAAATCATTAGCTCTTTACAAAAGAATGAAAGAGCAAGCCTCTTTCATTACATTAAACTGAAGCCACAGGTTTAATATCATTGAATATATATCAGTCTCCCTTTCTGTCATAGGTGATTTATTAAAATCTTGGGTTCTATCCTAATGTTAGAGATGCCTTTCTTGTACTTTCCAACATGAAAATATTAGATGGCTATTGAGACAAGTTGGTTCATCTCCACTTAATTTTCTTCCTGCTGTATGTCTACTTGCACTTTTCACAGGATAAGCCTAATGGAGACGCCAATTTAGTCACCGACCATAAGACATGCAGTTGGTAGTACAAAGTACTGAATTAAAGATACCATAAGTACTTTTGAAATAATCTCACATATACACACATACACTCACATTCACACACTCTGTCTTTCACACAGACTCACACACACACACACACACACATATATATATATATAGTTTCGTTATAAGGCTAGTTTAAAAGGAGAAGCAAAATAAAATTTTATTTCTGATGAATCTAACCTTATAGTTTGGTTTCTTTGATTTTAAGGACATGTCAATCTGTCTTGGAATATTTTACACCAAGAAGTAAGATTTGGTTGTTTAATAGCATATCACCCTTTGTTTAATTTAATGCCAATTCTCTCCTTCTAGAAGAACAGTAGTGGTACTATTTAGCCCATACCTTGGAGGATGAGGGGATTCATACATTTTCTAAGGGTATTTGTCCGAAAATGAACGTAATAGCGCTACTGGAGTTCGAACTCGCTAACTTCCAGAGCCCAGCGATTTAATTATTGCACCACGAGGACGCCCCCTATATATAAGGGAATAAGGTACGTTGTATGCCTAAAATTACATGTTTTTGGTTCACGGATTTGACCTGTTAACATTGTCGTTGCTGGATTACGTTGGTGTTTATCAAATTTATGTTTATATTTTTTGGTATAATTTTTCCACTCAAAAAATAGAATTTCATCAATGTTCATAATTTCAAATAGATATTTCATATTATTTACATTGAAAAGACATTTTCAGGTGTGATTACAAGCTTTACATTCTATAAGTATTTAATTCTGCAGGGTGTTTAACATTTTATACATTGAGGTCGTTGTTCTTGATTGAGTATAAAGGAGTGTATTAGTTTCGTCGAACCAATACGTAATCAGTATAAAGTAACTTATTCCTTCATGGATTTTCTGAATGCTTGCCACCAGTCTTCCCAGTATGTTTGATTAAGAAGAGCTAACTGTGAATGGTGTTTTTCCAAGCATTTTTGATGTTTTGTATAAATGATATTTTGATTTCAGGTTTCAAATTAGTATATGAAATCTTGAATTTGTTGGGGCTAAATCTAGGGCCGATTTGGCTGCAGAGTCTGCTCTTTCATTTCTTCTCACTACAATGTGCTTTGGTATTCAGTATATAAGGATCTCTTTAGTGTTGGATATAAAGTCTAATCTACTCAGTAGAATAAGGGGTCTTCCACATTTTTATATTTTAGTAGTATTAAACAACGAGCGAGTCTAAGGATATGCTAAAGTTTTCTCTGGCTGCTTTCCAAGATGATGTCTTGCGTAAAGTCTTTTGCATGGGCTCCAGTTGAAAAGATGGAACTTTGAAAGAGCTTATAATTTTCTTACTTAAAATAGTTGTGCACGCTGTTTTATTGTTGTCCTTGGAACCATCTATAAACATCTAGAGATGGCTGTGATGGTGTTCTATTATATTGTGGATTTTATCTTGGTAACTCCTGGGGTGAGTTTTTGTTTTGGGGAGTTCACTTAGTTCGCGGATTACTTTTTTTTTCTTATAATCTAAGGTGGTGTCTTCAATATGATGATTTTGTGTGTATTGGTGAAAGATTTTAGATTTCTTGAGGATGATTTCTTTCTGAAGGTCCAATGGTTTTATTGATTTTCCTTTCTTTGCAAAATACTGCTTGTATTTTGGTTTGAATATACAGTCATAAAACGGGATAAATGTGCAAAATTTAAGTTTTGTGTAGCACAATAGAGCAAGTTTTTTTTCCTTCTGACTTCTAGGGGCGCTTCATAAGCCTCTGTCTGCAAGCTTTTCACTCAAGAAATTTTGAAAGCTTATCGGACTAGTTAGTCTTGAGCTTTCATTTTGTAGAGGGTCAAGCTCTTTCAGGTAATAGCTCCTGGTTGATCTGTATACAAAGCTACTATAGTCCAGTTCTGAATGTACCAATTACCTATACAATTTTAGCAGGGTTTACTAGTTGAATATCCATTTTGTGAGAGCTACCACTCATAGGAACTGTAGTGCTTTGTTGCATTTTGATCTCAAGTGTTTTGAGGGAAGGATAAAAGACAGTTTTCTATCAAATATAATACCAAGTAATCTATATTCGCTAACAAAGGGTATTTCAGTTCCATTTAGTTTGGCTGGATTTTCCTAAGTAAACAGAAGTGCACACGCAGGTTTTTTGATTCGGAGAATCTGAAACTGTTGTTTGTTGCCCATCTATTGATCTTGTCCACGTTCAGTTGGATGTGATAATCTATTGTGAGGATGTATTTGGATTTGTAGTATATCATGAGAACGTCAACGTCCAGAAAACTGTGTATTCCAGGGTTAATGCATTTAATGATGCAGTTGATCTTTATATTAAATAGGCTTACTGCGAGGATGCTTTCTTGTGGAATCTCTTCTATTATCATTTTTTTTTTTTTGGTCGTGGAGTTCAGAGAGTGAAGATCCAAGACGAACCTTGAAATTTCTATCAAAGAAAAAGTGGCTAAGGAAACCTGGTAGTCTTCCTCTTAGGTAAAGATTGTATAGATCCATGTTGTATATCCTACCAGTGAACAGTAAAAGGTATGTCCCATCTTCATAAATATGTTGGACACTATTGTGAGGGGGGTATTTTTACTGAATGAATAGTCACCACTATCAGTGAGTACCTTCCTCATGGTGTAGGCGAGTATAGTATTTTGTTAATGTTATAAAGATTTTCATTTCATTTCCAACCTCCGTTTTGCTTATTTCCCATTCAGTAACCTTTTGATAGGTTACAACAATCCCTCATAATGCCATGCTTCCATATTGATTTATATGTTTTTCGATCTAGAAAAACATAGCTAACAGATGCGCCATTTAAAAAAAAGACTTCCTTAAGGAAAGTCTTGAGACGAACAAAATGGTCTATAATTCCTCTTTTCTTACAGAATCTAGATTGAAGGTTGGTGATTTGTCCGTTTGATTCTAGGAATCCTGTAAGTCTGTTCTTGATCATACATTCCATGGTTTTGCATCGGAAACTTGTCAGGACACTGAGACAGTCGTTATCTGGATTTGTATTATCCTCTCCGTTTTTAGTCGTCAGTCTCCTTGTATCTGAGAATTTGTTGCTCCTCCATATAATGTCATAAACCTCCGAAAGATATATCATTGATTCTTTGGATAGTTGTTTTAAGAACTCATAATATATTTCCTTTAGACCAGCAGCTGTACAGTGGGATTTTTTATAGAGTCCATCAGTTCTGGTAAGATGAACAGCTTGTTATATATATCTGAGTTATTGGAGTTGAATTGTATTTTGACTTTTACAGCATTTTGTTTGATTTTTATGAATTGTTAGTTATTTTGGCCGGATGAGTTTTTTTAAAGAAGGTTTAGCAAATAGATGTGCAATATCTTTTTGGGCAGTTATTTTTTAATAGTTTGTGGAGAAGTGTTTTGGGGGAGTTGATTATTGCTTCTTGGGGATTTTTCCGATCATGTCTCAGGTTGATTTTGATTTAGTAGTCGGGTTGAATTTTTCTTGATAATTCTACGTACTTTTGTTCTGTGATTAGATTGATAGTTAGAGGAGCAACTCATCGTGAGTGGATAGCCTTCTTGCATTTTTCATTGAACTATGGTTTGTTCTGCTAATGTGGAGGCTAAGTTCCTTGGGGTGCACTTCTTGGTTCTTCCAGTCAGTTTGTTTGTAAGATTTTCTATTGTGCATTTGGCTTTGTGTTTTTATCATGTGTTGCAGACATAGTCTTTGGAATTTTTTCAGTTTCCTATTTGTTTAGCCTCTACTGGGGAGGATTTTCTTCTTTGGGATGAAAGCTCTTGGAAAATGATCGCTGCCGCTTGAGTCATTGTCTACTCTCCAGATTTTGTCTAAGAAGACTTGAGTATCATAAAGAGTTTGATCAATTGCTGAGTAGTTGCCTAAAGATAGATAAGATGAGTTTGCAATTTCTTTTTAAAGAGGCATAGGTTGTTATCGTTCATGATCCTTTCAAGTTTTCTATTTTTTTGCTTGTTTTGACTACTCAATATAATCTATCTTTATAGTGAAATATGTTAATTTAATTTTCTGTATTTTCTTGCTTTTGTAGTGTTGAATAAAATCCTAGTTATTAATTCTAGTTATCAATGTATTTTCTTGCTTTTGTAGTGTTAAATAAAATTCTACTTATCAATTCTAGCTATCAATGTATTTTCTTACTTTTGTAGTGTTAAATAAAATCCTAGTCATCAATTCTAGTTATCAATGTATTTTCTTGCTTTTGTAGTGTTGAATAAAATTCTAGTTATCAATTTTATTATCATTCAAAGATGGTTTCTTATTTTAGAAACGTAGATATGTGCGTATATGTATTTTTATCTAAGAAAGAAAATATATATGAGTATACTCAAAATGTTTTAGGGGGATTCTCCATAGCGTAATGCTTAAAGTGCTATTTTATGTATTGGAAAAACTCTCAAGTCTACTCCTAAATCGGAACGCTCCGATTCCATAATCAAAGTTCTTGGAGAACACTTCTAAAACCAAATTTATTAACGTGTAAAACAAACTTTAGATATCAAATACATATCCTTATAAACAAAATATAAACAAAACACAAAAATATCTACCCAAACACAAGTCCTTGGAGGATACAAATGGAACCAAAATTATGGACGTGTAGATTAGACCTTAGATATTAAACACATAATATTAAACACGAAAAATAGAAAAAAGCAAATTAAAAATATATTTAACACCATCTTCTTAGGATAATCTTAACGATTATAATAATATAATAAATAAATCAATAATTCATAATAAAACTTTTAAATGAATAATGAATGTTATTTGTCATGCAGATTTCTTTTTCATTTCTTGTGTATCTCCCATTTAACATTTAGTTTTAGTGTTACTTTTAACTGTCTGTAGAAGGGAGAATGTAGGATAACAAAAAAGTTGGAAGGTCGTAAGATTAAAAAAATTAAAAATAAAAGTGACACTAAACATTTCTTGTGACCATCAAAAAGTAGGATAGGTGAGGAGAGATATGTATAGAGAAAATAATTTTTAAAATTTGATATAAAAATGCAGGACACATTAAGGTTTTACAGATACATCGGCAAAATTTCATTCCCTAGAGATCTTCTCCCAGAGTATATTAACAGAAAGGCGTCTTTATATATATATATATATATATATATATATATATATATATATATATATATATATATATATATATAATATGTAAGTGTCTATATATAACACTGATTTTCATCGATTGGTGGAGTAGAATACACCGTCTGCATCTCTGCAGAGAGGTAAAAACCCCACCCACCAATGAGTGGCCTCAATATGACACAAAGCAAACTGGTTGAGAGGCTCTAGTAATGATCGAACTTTAGGGAATGCAGAGTACTCCTTAATTGCTATCCCTCCCATGCCCAGTCTGCCCGGAGTGGTAGCACTTAATAGGGTCCTATCTATGGATTAAATAGAACTGTTTGACGTTTAAACTGAGTGCAAACAAACAACTTTTGCTAAATTGAATTGTTTGAAATAGAACTGTTTGATCACGTAACTGTGTGTAAACAAATGACTGTTTAATTGAAGTGTTAGTGATACAAAGCAATACTTGCAACTGAGTGCAAAGAATGAACTTAGACTCGTTTAAAAACGTTATAAAAATGTGTTCACAAATTATATATATGTTAACTAAAAAAAAAAAAAAGAATTTGTCATAAAATAACCTACAATAGTTGGTATGCCATAAAAGCAAACCAAACTAAACTCATATTCCTGCTTTAAAAATCCAAATTTCCTTTTTTTTATGCTGTAATCTTTGTATTTATATGACGATAGATGCGAATACTACTTTAAACTATATATATATCGAGGTCGATTAGAGTGTCCAATATATATATATATATATATATATATACATTGTCATCCACAGACAGACTGTTTCTTTGTATCACAACTCTTCAGTGTAGTTAGACACACGAGATTTTTCAAGCTGTGATCGACACCCGGTTTACTTTACGTCATTCGGATTTCTTACCCTTGAGCTATTGTCATTCTCAGCGTAAGTGAAGGAATGTTTTACGTATATCTTTTTACATATACGCTATCAGCTACAGAAGTGCTCAGTTCATGTGAGGAGCTTTGCATTTACGAGTATGTGACAGCCAATAATTCCTCATTCGAGTGCCCAGCCCACAGAGAGGAGTGAATATATTGTCATCCACAGACTGACTGTATCGTTGTATCCCAGCTCTTTAATGTGGCTAGACACGACCAGTCAAAGTGATAAGACCTAAATTTCCATCTGTGACCCGGTGCTCCTGATCCGGTCAGTAATACATATGAAATAAATAATGTGCACTCACGAGAAAGGAAGACTTCAAATTTTTTATCCGTTCTGGACATTATCCAGCCATAACGTTCACTGAAGAAGATGGAACAACGTTAGGGCCGAAGAAGAACAAAGAACTCTAACTGAACAGAAAGGAGGGTGTCCTCGAAGTGTAATGGTTAAAGTGCTGGACTGTGGAATCGTAGTAAGCAAGTTCGAAATCCAGTCGCGTATAATCGCGCGACTGGATTTCGTACTCGTTTACTACTTTCAGACAAATACCCTTGGGAAAGGTATGAACTCCCTTATCAGCCAAGGTATGGGTAATATAGTACCACACCTGTTATTCTAGAAGCATGGCTTTGGCATAAAATAACCCACGTCGGTTGATAAGCCATTAAACAAAGAAACCAAACGAAACCGAATAGAAAGACGCACTTTCATAATATATACATTAAAATATTTATTATATATATTAACAAATATATATATATATATACATATTGACGGTTTGTTGGTTGGGATTTAAGGCATATCAACAATTAAAGGTTATCTATTGCCAAAACCTCTTTAAATTTATTCAATATTTATCCTTGTTTGTACACAGTGAAGTGGTTACAAGTATTGCTACTTAACCCTAACTAATCTATTCAACACTATTCATTCATTTGCACACAGTTATATGGTTCCAAATATTGCTATATATCGTTAACAATTTAATTAAACATATATGATATTTAATCATTATATAAGTACATTATATATATATATATATATACGTGTTTGTAAAAACCTATCGTTCATTTTTGTCACACTTAAAGTTATAGATATTTATATGATGTCGATTACTTTTGTTAAACTAAACGCATTAACAAAATCTACGCAGGTAGGTAGAAAAATGTCTTAAATATAGGGGAGAATGTTTTGAATAGGGTAGAAGATAGGGCAGAAAGGATGAGAGGACAAAGAAAGAAGCTTCGGAGAAGAAAGAAAGAAAGAAAGAAAGAAAGAAAATGCTAACGGAGGAACAAAAGGGTGAAAAATGAAAGGATTTTATCAGTATGTATGAAAATAGAATTAAAAGTTGTATTTTACCTAAAAGACTAGACACCTACTGAGAATCGAATTAACTATTCAAGTGTAATAGGATTTATCAAACAAGTTTGCTAAACCATTGCACAACGATGAGATCGCTGTAGGAATATTAAAAGTTAAGGTTTCAAGGAATTATTTTGTTCTTATATATTACATATACTCATGTATTATTAGTCTTTCTGTGACATAGATTTCAGCCTAACAGTATGAATAACACCACAGATGAGACACAAACTTTTTATATGCAAATAGCTGGCTAAGGCTTGGCCTAGGCCAACAAGTACGTCGGCAATTTCTGGCTGGAAAAGTCAATAAATAGTCCCGTTTTCTGTAAAATAAAGACAATATTATTACAGATATTGTTAGATTATCCAATTATACAAAATGTGCTCGCGGCGTAGTGTATAGGTGCTGGATTGTGACATCAAAATAAGTGGGTTCGAACTTCAGTCATGTTATTACGTTTACTTTTGGACAAATATCTTTGGGAAAAGTATTAACCCCTTGATGCCCCTTCCAGCAATAGTATAAATACTGTTCTACAATGTTGGCTTTGGTATAATATATGAAGGTATGACCCCCTGATTCCCCATTAATAGGTTAAATAGTATTATGACAAAATAGGTGATACAGAAAAAAAGGTTTAATATGAAAGTGTATGCTATCAGCCATTTGGGGAGAGTTAACCGACAAAATAAAATTCTGTACTTAAATTGTTTAGAAGAAACGTCGGTCGGTTCGAAAAATGTGAAGTCTCAGATTTTGGCATGAGAAGTAACCGAAATCAGACACAATGGGTCTGGGTGACTTTCTTAAAGGCCCAGATGTGACCGAATTGAGAACAATGGAAATGTGATTATTTATTTAAAGCTTCAGGGGTGTGAAATGTACTAGCGAAATATTTTGCAGTAAAACGCTGCGGAAAATAACGAAAAAAAATTCGAAGATAAGAATTTGTCGTAAATAAGTGAATTGCCAATGGTGACTAATGAATATATCGTATGTTATGGCTGGATAATGTCCACGAGGTGGGTGGAGGAGAAAAATATGTTTGAAAAATAATGACTCAAGATAGGAACGTATCATGAACTATTTTGGTAAGGACAGAAAGAAAATATTAGAAGTCGTTCTGAGAAACAATAGAAAGGTGTTGATAGAAAGCAGACAATAAGTAATACAAATCGCCAAACCAATAATGAAATTTTTTAAAGTATAATTTTGTCAAAATAGGCAGTGACATCTGGTTAAACAACAAGAAAATAGAAACGAAGATTCCTTATTTGGAAAATATTATTGAGTGAGTAGGAGGATAGATTCCTCATAGACTCCTATTTGGTTGAGTATTGGTAATAGGTAAAGACTAAGAGATATCGGAGAAAAACTGGGGAGAAGGAGTTAACAGAGAACATATGTAGCCTCAAAACCCGTCGGACCTCTTCCGCAGTATTGCAGACTTTTGGTTTGGTTTCTTTGTTTAATGGCATATCAACTCTTTTTAGCTTATTTTATGCCAAAGCCATTTTCCAAGAAGAATAGTTGTGGTACTATTTAACCCATAGCTGGGAGGATAAGAGGGTTCATACCTTTCCCAAGGGTATTTGCCCGAAAGTGAACGTAATAGCGCGACTGGAGTACGAACTCGCGTACTACGATTCCGCAATCCATCGCTTTAACCATTACACCACGAGGACACCCCCCTTGCAGACTTTTATAAAAACAGATCGTTTCAGTGCTCAAAGTCACTCACACGGAGAACAGTCTGTCGAAAAAGAACAGTTAGGCAGACAGGGAGAATTGACATCGAAGGCTGTCTCTATGATCCCCTCATCTAACGTCATTTCTCTAACTTATGCTCCGAAACGAATCCGAAAGAAAGTACAGATTCTCTATCACTGACACAAAAAACATTTCATGAACTGATATTGGTTATCTGAATTAAATCTTACAACCCACGACAGCTGTTGATTACATATACCAAATTACTCCATATAGTAGAAAGGAGACGGGCTTCTTTTTCTTCAATATTATATTTTTATCATTATTTCCTTATATAGATATTGTTGGGAGATCACAGTCTTCTGTTCTTTCTATTTGAAGACCAAGTTTTTGTGTAACTCACTTCTTCCCGCCGACGACCGAACTTCAATCCGATCGAATTGCCTTGATCGATCTCCTTATCTGAGATCAAAAATACATAAAGTGGCAGATAAGGGGTCAGATCGAAGGTTGTGACCTCAACCAAAGTAGTCGACTACGGAGGAATTTCCCGTCAACCCAGCTTTTGACCAGAGGCAGCAATTTGGACGAGAGCGAAGACACATAGTGTTGTGTTAGGAAACCGGTTGAGAAATAGGCGTATATATTAGGCACCGGGCCCCAGTAACTAAGTTACAGCATAACTGCTGTTCTACAAGATTAGCTTTAGCATTAAATAATCCACAAAGATTAATATGCCATTAAACAAAAAAGCCAGAATTATAACCTATCAGAAGTTGATTTTTTTGCCGAAAGATGTCTTACGTATCGACATCTTCAGCTATGTCTATATTGTGGTTGAGCGATATTTTTATTGAAATCATCTTTAAAAAATAATGGAAAATATTAGACGTTTATGAAAAAATATTTCTTGCCTTTGTCTCGCCAAACAAAGATTGAGCTCCCATGGTACTCGAGATATATAATGAAATCATTTTTTGGAGATCAAATTTGAAGGATCACACGATACGCAAGATCAGATAATACTCGAGTATATAGGTAAATACGATATATATATATATATATATATATATATATATATATATATATATATATAAACTTATTTGTACAATTCTGCATATATTCTGTGGGTTTTCCACTGATCCAGCTATTAAAGATAATCTTATTCATATATTGATAAAACAATATAATTTCATATACATTATCATGTAAAAGAACAGCTGTGTAACCAACAAAGCCTTCCTCAAGTTATGAATCTATGGTCAGGTATGGTTTCGAGGCTGAAGCATTATTACCACTAACCTAGAACGCACTATCAGACTTTATCTTCCATTACATCGGGTATGCGAGATAAAAATACGTCTTCATCTTGTATTCAATTCTCATTGTCCCTTGCTTAGCTTTATATAGCATAAGAACAAAAGTTTGCGCCACCAAGAGGGAATCGAACTCACTAAAAATAGTCTTTGAGTTTAGGTTGCAAACTGTTACACCATACGAAGTTAGGAAAGAGATTAAGCATTTTCCTTTTGTCAGTATTCAACATTTTTGTTTTCTTTCATCATTATTTTTTCATAGTAATCCTTTTTTATTTCTCTTTTTACGAGTTTTTCACTTGTTTTAACAAGAGGTTTTTCAGTGGACGGTAAGTGACTGCTAGTCACTTCGGGCCTTCAGGACTCTTCTAGGTATTCTTGTTGATTTGAATCGTACAGTAATCTGGATGGTCTCGATTTTTCTCCAATTCCTCTAGTCTCCTTTTAGGGACCATTCCAAGCATACCAACTGTTATTAATATCAACGCAACACTCATGCTCCACAGCTTTTTTAGTTCTCTGGTTAGATCTTGGCCCAGTTGCCTGGAGCTGCAGAATGCACCGACTGCTTCTCTGCAGAGGGGTACGATTCACCCAATAAGTGTCCTGGATATGACATTAAATAATTTAATGGTGAGGTTTCAGTAATGCTGAAGCTTTGGGGAATGCAGAGTACTCCTTCATTGCCATCGCTCCCAAGTCTACTCGAGCCCGAAGTGGTAGCACCTAATCGGGTCCTATCAATGAGTCAAATAGAACTAAACTGTATAATTATGCTAAACTGAATTGTTTGAAATTAACTTTTTTTTACAGTTGATTATGTGTTTAAACTGTGTACTTATGTTAAACTGAATTTTTTTGACATTTTTTTAACTGCGTACTTCTGCTAAACTGATTTGTTTGAAACAGAACTGTTTTGACATTTAACTGTGTGTAACCAAAAAACTTTTCGTGGACTAAACTGAATTATTTGAAACTTATCAAAATGATTTAATTTAATGGCGTTAAATGACACTGAAAAGGTTGATACGCCATAAAACAAAACAACCGACCAACCAATCTAGTGAGATCCAAGTATTTGTCTAGCTTTTCGATTTCTGAAACAGCAATATCCACTAGATGACAAGTTTATTTGTTTTGGGATTTTTTTCCTCTTTATGAACACTAGGTCTGGTTTTCTGGCCGATACTGAGAGGATTATTTTTTATGAAAATCCCTGGGAATTTTACGTGTTATTTAGACAGATTCTGGTTTGTGCATATACCATTTTATAATATGGTCAAATCTTGCTCTCTTGAACAATTTTCCTGTGATTCAGCTTTACCACCCAGTCATGCCTATCCTTGTACTCATTTTCTGCCAGTTTACTGCATTCGCTTATTATGTGAGTAACCGTGTCCACATAATCTACGCTTGCTATTCAGTTATATATAATCAATTTTCGCTTTGATATACATCAATCTTATAATATTATTTTATGCAGCTATTAAAATAGCTTAAGGCTTTTTCTTCTTAGCAAAGTCCGGGACATCTCGTGAGCAATCTCACCAGTTGTATGCTTGGAATATGCTAACAGTTGTTTTCTATGGATTGTTATTTTGCTGTGTGTTATTATGTTGCTATTGCTGATACCATCTGCGGTAATTAGTCTTTCTTGTCTCTTTTTAGTGAATTCATCGAACTGGTGTTTCTCTGCATAACACAATCCTAGCGAGTCCTCTTCCACCATTTTTTTCTTGACATGTATAGTCCATCAATGTCACCTCTTGGGTGTAAGCCCTCGTGCATCTTCATCAATTTCATTATCCTTAAGTCTTTTCTGATTTGTTAGTTCTATTCTTCCCGTTGTTTCTCTTCTCCTTTTTAGCCCAGTTGGCTGGGGGGCTGTAGAATACACCGACTGCATCTGTTATATATTGACATTCGACCCCGCCAAACATGCCATTCCAAAGACGGCAGAAGTGCATATTCCATTGGCGTGGGTGAGTCTGGCTGACAATATGGGACAGGGTTAAAGTCCCACGGTACACTCACAGACTGATGCACCGGAAGAGAGTGACCTGTGAACTGCATGACAATTATTTCCACTTGATGACGATCAAACATGCCATTCAAAAGACGGTGGAAAAGACACATTCCGATAGCCAGTCAGGGGGAGATATTGAGTGGGTGATTGAACTATTATATAACTCGGTGAAGACAGGAAGTCAGTTAGTTTAGAGATCAGACCCGTAAGAGACAATATGCGGTAGAGAGAACAGCACCCAGCGGAAAGGGCCCCCAGGCCTCCGGTTGAGCAGTCCAGGAGAACGAGAACGACACACGGTTATGTTCGGGGGGGGGACTGGGGAGGTCAATATGTTGCAGTCTTTGTTCAGTCTCCAACTCCCTCTCACACACAACCCTTTCAATAAAGTGAAAGGTATATCTTCGCTCGTCTTCATTAATATTGCGTCAAAATGTATTCTGCATGTATATATGCATATTTATTATGTGGCTATACAACACATCTTTGCAAAAGAATAAAACACCCCCACCGAACGAGTGTCCTAGATATGACACTCAACAATTTGATGGGCAGTGCGGAGTACCCCTTCATTGCCATCGCTCTCAAGTCCACTCACGCCCGGGATGGTAGCACCTGATATGGTCCTATCTATGGGTCAAATAGACTTATACTGTGTACTTATTCTGAACTGAATTGTTTGAAAGTGAACTGTTTTTAACATTTAACTCTGCGTATAGTCCAGTCAGCTGGGGCTGTAGAATACACCGACTGCATCTCTGCAGGGGGTAAGACTCCTCCAACGAATGCAACGGAGCTTTATGGAATGCAGAGTACACCTTCATTGCTATCTCTCTCAGGTCCACTCTAACCCAGAGTGGTAACACCTGATAGGGTCCTATCTACGGGTCAAATCGAACTAAACTGTGTAGTAACGCTAAACTGAATTGTTTGAAATTTACTGTTTTTACATTTAATAGTATAAACAAAACTTTATAGTTATGCTAAACTGAATTGTTTGAAATAGATCTGTTTTGACATTTAAATTGCGTACTTATGCAAAACTGAATTGTTTGAAATAGAACTGTTTATATGTATAAATACGGATTTGGCATTGAATAGCCTACAGTGGATGATATGTCACAAAACCAAACCAAACTTTACCTATCTTCTCCTTTTTCTTATTATAATTTACTCATAAGAGTTTTTCACATCAGCGTTAGCTGATGGCCTTTCACTGGAGTTTGAGTGACAGCAACTCTCCTCAAGTCTCCAGGACTCTTCTCAGTATTCTGGCCGTTCTCAATGAAGAAGTAGTTTGGAAGGTCTTCACTCGTTCGCCAACTTACAAGTCCTCATGTCCCTTTAGTAATTCTTATTCTTACTGTTCCAAACGCATCAATTACAATTAGTATAATTGTCACCTGCATGTTCTATAGTTTTTCAATTCCCTAGCAAGGTCGTGGTACTATTATTATTATTATTCATTGCGAGTTCTTTACACCAGCGGTAGTTGATCGTCTTTCATTGGAATCCAAGTAACAGAAAGTCTTCTTAAGTCTTCAGGACTTTTCTCAATATTTAAGCTGATCTTAATGATGTAGTTGGAACCGTCTCGGGTCGTCCTCCGATTTCTAACTCTTCCAGTTCTCTTACCAAGCCTTTGAGGGCCGTGACAAGCGCACCAATTATGATTGGTATCACCGACACTTTCATGTTCTATAGGCAAGGTCTAAGTACTTGTCTCTTTCGATTTTGAGTTTCAGTCTCTGATCCGCCGGGGCGGTAAGTCCACTAGTCGGCAGGTTCTCGTTTTTTTTTTTTGTTTTTTTTGTTTTGCTTTTTTTTTTTTTTTTGTCATTTATTACAACGTCTAGTTTTCTGGCCGGGATTAAATGATCTGTTTGTATCTGAACATCTCTGAGAATTTGGTGCTTCATTCTCCAGGGCGGATACTGGTTTGTGCATATATGCATACTTTTGTCTTTATATTTTACTTGATAAGTAAAGTAGCGCACATATAGATGTGTATATTTATCTATCAGCCCAGTCGGCTTAGGTTGTACAATACACTGACTGTATCTCTGCAATGAGATAAGACCCCTACCAACAACCAATGAGTGTCCTTGTATATGACTCTAAACAAACTGATAATGAAATTCTAGTTCTGGAGCTTCAGGGATTGTGGAGTACTCCTTCTTTGCTATTACTCCCAGGTCTACTCTGACCCGGAGTGACCATACCGGGGTCCTATATATGAATCAAATAGATCTATACTTGAAACCATTTAACTGTGTGCAAATAAAACTATTTATGTTTTATAATAATTATTGAAAAGATTTAACCTTGTGCAAACAAATGATCTCTAGCTCATTTAAGTTCTTACCTATAAACTATTAATTCACAAATTATATATATATATATATATATATATATATATATATATATATATATATATATATATATATATATTATAAGAGTGTTGGTTTTCACTAAATCCTTTTGTGGGTATGTGTCGAACCAAATGCAATATAATATGGAGAGTGCTCAATATCTACGATAGAGCTATTTTATAATAATAATAGATTAATAAATATATATATATATATATTTATATATATATATGTATATATTATATATATATATATTATCATTATATATATATATATATAAACTGGATTTGGCATTAAATATCATACTAGGGTTGACATGTCATAAAATATAAACAACCAACCATTTATTTTTATCCAATAAATAAGAAAAAACATTGACGGAAGAAAAATTAATGGTTTGTTTTGGTTTCTTTGTTTAATGGTATATCAACCTTCGCGGGTAATTTAATGCCAAAACCAACCTTGTAGAAGAACAAAAGTGGTACTAGTCAACGCATAGCTGCGGGGATAAGGGATTTCATGCCTTTCCCAAGAATATTGATCCAAAAGTGAACCTGATAACGCGACTGAAGTTGGCATTTAATAACATGCAGGGGTTGATATGACATAAAATAGAACCAATCAACCAATCATCTTTATATATGTATGTGATTATGTGTGCGCAGGACACACACACACACACACACACACACATATATATATATATATATATATATACACATACACTCGCACATACACACACACACACACACATACGTGTAGATATTCACAGAAATCCATAAAATATGCAACAAAGTGTATCAATCTTCGCATCTATTGTTTAAACATTTTCTGTCTTCCCAGTCATTTTCATATCTACCCCAGCTTTCACCCCCTAAACATTACCATCACCCAACCCTTCTCTCTATCTCCTCTTCAGCATCATCTCCACCCCCACTACCAAACGTTTTCTCTCCAACCACCCATTTTCTATGTTCGTGATGACGCCGACCATCGCTTGACATGGCCTATTACTTCCGGTCTCAACTTCGCTAAGTCTCAATCATTGAAATATGGCCGCTGTGGAGCCAACGCGCCTGCGCTGTGCTGCTCACATACTCAACAGGAAATGACGTTGGCACACGTGAGTGGAAATCAGTCACTAGAACATATCGCTGCCGACACTAATGATACATAACAGGCAATAACTTCTCTTATTTCCCTCTCTTTATTTAACTTTTCTTTTACTCTCTCTCTCTCTCTCTCTCTCTCTCTCTCTCTCTCTCTCTCTCTCTTTCTTCCACATTTGTCACATACTCTCTGTTTCTCTTTCGTTTTTTCCATCGTCACACCTTTACTTGTTTTGTGATTTTTTATCATGTTTTTTTTTTCTTTTTTGATTCCACTATCTCACTCAGCAACCTTCATCTCATTTCATAAATCTTTCAATCTTGTTCTATCTTTCAATAAATCACTTTTCATTTCCTCCTTCTCTTCTTCTTCTTCTTCTTCTTCTTCTTCTTCTCTCTCTCTCTCTCTCTCTCTCTCTCTCTCTAACCTATATTTTGCATGTTTTTATGGTTGTCTTTTAGCATACTTTTTTCACGAAGCTTGCAATCCCTCTCTCTCTCTCTCTCTCTCTCTCTCTCTCTCTCTCTCTCTCTCTCTCTCTCACGAAAATTCTGCCACTATCTTTATGATTTTCTTTTTGTTCTTTCTTTTCCTTCTCTTCTTTCGTTTCTTACCCAGCTTCTCTGTCTCTTTAACCTTTTGAAATACACTTTCTAATTTTCTTTTCTTTCCTTCTTTCGTTCCCAATTCTTCAGCTTCCCTTTCTCTCCTTCTCTCTCACTCTCTATCTATCTATCTTTCTTTCTTTCCTTCTTTCTTTTATCCGTTTCGTTCGGCTTTTTCTCTGTAATAATATAAGAAAAGAACTAAAAAGATTAAGACTGATTACCTGTCTTATATATATATATATATATATATATGATCGATCTTTTCCTCGTCTTCCAACAGATCTTTTTCTTCACTTTCTCCTTTTTTTCACTCCATTTTGCTTCTTTCCATTAGCCGAAAAAAAGCCTCCAGGCATTTTTACATTTCTTTTTGGCCTTTTTATTTCCGTCTATTCTGTTTTATTTTATTACTTTGTTGTTGTTTTTTCTGTTTGTTTTGTTTTCTTTTCTTTTTTCTTTTTGAGTTTTTTGTTTGCTTTTTGAACTGACTGAGTGTTCATCTGTATATTTTTTTAAAAATAGATGATAAAAATGCTGATAAAGATCGCTCGTTCGAGTCTCTTAGTGTGCAAATGTCTCTCTGTCTACGTTATGCATACAGTTACAAGACTTTTTGTACATTTTTTAAAAAAGGGAGAAAAACGAGCCTAAAACTATTGGGCATTTCTTTCTCAGGAATAAGATAGATGAAGGTAAAATGCATTATTTGCTTCTCATACGTTTTGTATGCACGATGAACATATAAAACCAATTGTGAATATACATATATATATATATATATGTGTGTGTGTGTGTGTGTGTGTGTGTGTTAGAATAATGTAGACATAGAGACAACAGAGCTTGGTGATGATCATTTTCTCGCTGATATGATCATCGGACAAAGCGCCACTGACTCAAATTCTACTCTATCCTAATATATATATATATATATATATATATATATATGTGTGTGTGTGTGTGTGTGTGTGTGTGTATAAGTTGTGTATAAGTTCAATAGCTACTACACCGAGCTACTCCTTTCTCTGCATTGTTCCACTTGCCTTTGATCAGTACCTTATAATTCTGAGTATTAAGTATATATATATATATATATATATTATGGAAAAAAAAGAAAAATGTATAAAATAGTGCTTGATACAACTATGTCAGAGCAGATTTAAAAAGTAAAATATTCTTGCAGTCCGTTACTGTAAGTGTCAAGTGGATCACACAATCGTCTGACGAAAACAGGAGAAAAGGTGACTCATCAACCGTATTTACGGTGTGCGAGGTTTATCCCTGTTACGATGTTTTTACAAATGACATGGACTCATATAAAAATAATCTATTTATTTTAGAACTCTGACAGTCCAAATACATGTAAATTGCACTTTAAATCAATCAGGTAGAAAGCGATACCGAAGAAATCTGTTAATATGCCTACACTTAGAACTTAACTCACATTGAGATATTTTAGAATACATAATTTTCTTCCATTTTCTTATTCTGCAATTAATAAATCCACTTTTAGATTCTCGTGCTTTTTCACAATATCCATTTTATAATGGGAGATTTGCTTGTTTCATATTTTATTTTCAATTACATTGAGATGATGTGGTACAGTTGGAGTATTTTCAAAACTGGAGCCTCAAAATTAGAGTAGTATCAAATTCAGGACCCCAACTTTTGGTGGGAATTGGTTCTTACCCCTCTGCAGAGGATTCAGTCGTTGAACTCTAACCTTCAATAACACAACCGGCATATGTTTGGTTGGTTTGGTTTTATAGTATATTAACTATTGTAGGTCATTTAATGCCAAATCCTTCATATATATATATATATATATATAAACACATTTTGTTGATAACATTTTTAAGCAACCCAGAACTCTTTCTTTTTACACAGTTAAATGGTTTCACTTAATTTCGAAGAATTCCGTTTAGCATAAGTACACAGTTTTTTGTTTTTTGTTGTTTTGTTTTTTTATACACAGTTAAACGATCAAACATTTCTATTTCAAACAATTCGGTTAGCATGTTAACAAAGTTAAATTGTTCCAAGTATTACTATGTATCTATAATGTTTCATTTAAACACCACTCAGTTTACACACAATTAAATGTAAAAACAGTTCTATTTCAACAATTCAATTTAGCTTAAGTACTGCTTTTTGTTTACGCTCAGTTGAATTTAAAGATCGTTCTATTTCGAACAATTCAGTTTAGTGTAAGTACATGGGTTAGTTCTATTTAACCCATAGATAGGATCCTAACAGGCGCCTCCACTCCGGGCCAGAGTGAACCTGGGAGCGATGGCAATGAAGGGGTACTCCGCATTCCCGAAAGTTCCAGCATTATTGGAGCCTCACTATCAGATTGTTTAATGTCATGTCTATAACTGTTAAGCCCTACTTACACACCGAGTCAACTTTAGATGACATTGAAAACAAGTAACCGGAATCTTTTATTTGTTGTCAACTTTATTTTTTTTATGCGAACATAACGATTTACAAAACTTCGTAGATCTAAAAATATATCAATGTTTATTTAATTGTCGGTTTCCACTTCGCTACATATAAACTATGATAGAGGCAGAGATAATTTTGATGGTCATAAGATATGTTTGTTTTTGTGGGGTTTTTTGTTGTTTTTGTTGGTTTTTGTTGGGTTTTTTTCTAAGTAAAAATGATTTATAATTCAATTTTTTTTTACTAAAATTATATCATTTTCTTATTTTTTTACTTGTGCATAAACCCGCAAGGGTTCTATTGATATATTTGTCCACACTAGACCTCAATTTTGTCCTGTGTTTCAATTATATATATATATATATAATGTAAAAACTAAGGTCTAAATTAAGGTCTTCTCTGGAGAAATATATATATGTATTGTCATCCACAGACAGTCTGTTTCGTTCTATCACAACTCTTCAGTGTGGCTAGACACACAAGATGGTCCAAGCCGGAACCGAAACCCGTCTAACTTTACGTCAGGTTGATGACATACCCCAAAGCCCAGCCTGCGAATCAACGTCAGCACAGAAAAGAGTGCATATGTACTAACTTTCTTTTTTTTTTTACATTTTGCGCCATCGGATACCGAAGTGCTCAATTCATTAGAAAGAGCTTTGCATTACTCGAATGGCCACCGCTTATTCCTTCACTCAAATGTTAAACCCTCCGGTGAGGGAGCTATTATATATATTAGCAAACTCAACATTTACTGATGTACATTACGAGTAATACTGATACATCATTAGGACATACTTTGAATGTCTTCAAGTTTATACTTGTTTAATCTTCTGTAATTCCGTTAAAATGTGAATTTTCTGTGAACACGTTGCGACACAAGGTTTGGTTTAACGTATAGCGGTGAGGGATATGATTGATTGTTTAACGCTATATTTTTTAAGGCAACAAATGAATTGCGAAACTATTCATTATACATCACACAACAACGAAAATTCTTTATTTGCAGCTTTGAGGCGGTTTGTTCTTGGTGCTGCAAGACTCGTGGTGGTTAGGCTTGTTGGATGTTTGAGACGAAATGGTTTAGCGGGATGTTGAGATGGCAGCGTGTTGTTGGACGTGTGAGGGAAGTATTCAAGGTCACCGTGTAGTTTTGTGTGTCTGGTAATTGGGGAGAGTAGGCGTTATCTCCATTAATGTGGACCAGAGGTGAAATGGGAGCTAGTGTGTCGAGAGCGAAGTGGCGCTCGGATCGACATAGTAAATTTTTGTGGTGCTTGTGGAAGGCATGCTGAACGTATCTAATTCATATTCAACTGGGATTCCTTAGTCTAAAATATATTAGACGCAAAGAATCCATAAATTAGATGGTTCCCTCGTTGAGTGTCCATGTTGCTGCTGCTAGGGTTAAAGCCACCGTGAGATGTTCCACTGGGTGGCTTGTTTAGCTAAAAAGCATCGCTAAGCAGGGGCGACCAGAGACACGACTGCTCCGGTCGCTGTATCAAGCTGAAGAGAGTGTTTTTGGCCGCTCACCCGTTTTGCTAGCCGGAAATGAAGGTCCGGGCTGAATTGGATATGTCATCCTGATTGGGTGAAATTCAGTGTTGAATTAAATAGCGTGCCAAAACAAAATACGAGATTTTCCTCTTCTCTACAAACGCGTGGACATCTCACGTGTACATGAAAGTGAGACCATACATTCCTCATCTCCCTCGGCATCCTCCTTTATAAGGGTTTCAAGTAAAAGGAATTGATTCTGACTTTACTCCTCTTCGTGTAATATAGAGGTATTGTCTAGGTGATGGTTTTGGTTTGTTGGTTTCTTTAGTTAATGGCATATAAACTATCGTAGATTATTTAAAGGCAAAGCCATCATTTTGAAAAGGACAGTAACTGTTCTATTTAACCCATAACAAGGGGATAAGGAGGTTCAATGTTAACAGTCTGAAAATGAACGAAATTACGTGACTGAGGTTCGAACTCGCTTACTACAATGTTGATGCCCAACACGTTAGCAAATACACTACGGGAACTCCTCTTAAGTGATTGACCAGGAAATCAGAGCAACATATACATTATATTCGAGGAGACGTTTGTGCATCGGTTTTCGTTTCGGATATGGAATTTATACAATGACAACATAAGTAATTAAGATATAAAGCATACAATCAAATAACAGAATTTGTTTCACACAGTGTTATGCAGATCATAAAAGTAAAGTTTAAAGGGAACACGGTCCATTTTCGATATTTTACAACTTAAGCAATTAGGAAATAATACAAAAGATCCAGCCAAAATATTTGTCTGGCATATGTAACATGATACGGTAAATCTAAGTTAAAAAGAGAACAAGACGCTAATTTCTGGAGAAGGAGAGAGAGAAAAAAAAATAAGAAGACGATAAAGCTCTCATAGAGTCTACGGAAATGGCCAGCTAACTTCTGAATGAACCAGGCCAAAGCGCTAGTAGTAGGTCGGCCAGTCACGGGTGAATGACTACGGTAATTAAAGATGACTAGAAAAAAGCTGGATGTCCCAAATCTTCTGCGTAGGTGTGGAATCACCAATAACGTATTTGGTCCTCCCTCCGACACCAGTGGGGGTGGGAAGTAAGAAGACTACTCGGGTTTGAAAGTGAGATAGCAGGTGGACGCGAAGAGGTAAAGACGCGATTTGAACACCAGCCACGAAAATGTGAAGACAGACGAAAACTGCGGCCCCCATTTTGGGGTGAGCTCCGAAAAGGGGTCTCACACCAAATGCAAACCTGTGAAGATGAAACTATTGAACAAGCACGTTAGAACAACAAGAAAATACAGAAAGAAAATTCAAGATCTGTATCTTCTGTTTCTTTCTCCTCATGACATGTTGTTCTCTTTGTCAAGCCCATGCGGGCGACTCACTTTTTATACGCTGTTTTTTTTTTCTCCCGGTGACTACTTAAAAAGTGTAGTAGCGAATAAAATTTTGTGTTAGAGAACAAAGACAGAGTCTCCTGTGTTTGTCAACTTTTCCCACGACGAGATTACTTCAGGGTTCGACTACTACTTAAGACGTAGTGATACAGCCGTTAACACGTTCGCACGTGTTTGTACAAATGGCTATGCGTAGACGTAGTGTTACAAACATCAATTTGGTACAGTTATGTCCCACATGGTGTAATCCAAATCACAAAATTAGCCAGTCGGCTGGGGCTGTAGAATACACCGATTGCATCTCTGCAGAGGAGTAAGACTCCCACCAATGAGTATCCTGGATATGACATTAAACAATCTGATGGCGAGATTCCAGTAATGCTGGACCTTTGGGGAATGCGGAGAACCCCTTCATTGCTATTGCTCCCAGGTCCACACTGGCCCGGAGTGGTAGCACCTGACATGGTCTAATAAAACTAAACTGTGTACTTATGCTAAACTGAATTGCTTGAAATAGAACTGTTCATGTTTAAAAATGGATTTGGCATTAAATAAACAAAAATGGTTGATACGCCATAAAACCAAAACAAACCAAACATTTTATCTACAAACTGTTTATAAAATTATATGTATCGGCATAAAAATGATTTGGTAATAAATAACCTTTATGGGTTGAGAATTAATTTTTATTTATTGCAGACTTTTTTTCCCCATCTTGGTAGTTTTTGGGGGGGAGTTGTGTTGTTTCTTCTTTTACTACGTTTCGGCCAAATTTCACCTCTGGCCTTCTTCAGGTGATTTACCGCGACCTCGGAGAGGAATGCTGAGTCTTGTAACCGTATTCCCAGTAATTACTGCCTTCCATAGTTTTTGCACCACGTTTTTGACCAAGTAAACCTCTGGCCGGCTTGGGTAGGATTTGAAACCGCTATCTTCTGACAATGCTCACCTGGAACCGTAGAGACTCAACGCTTCTATCCGCTGCGCCACGGGCACTTGGTCACAAACGTGGTGCGATAGACAACAACTATGGAAGGCAGTAATTACTGGGGATACGGTTACAAGACTCAGCATTCCTCTCCGAGATCGCGGTAAATCACCTGAAGAAGGCCAGAGGTGAAATTTGGCCGAAACGTAGTGAAAGAAGAAACAAAAAAAAAAAAAAAACTACCAAGATGAGGAAAAAAAGTCCGCAATAAATAAAAATGAATTATCAGATTAAGAAGACTCATCTCAAAATGATTCCAATTAAAGACAAGTACTTTATGGGTTGATATGCCATAAAAACCAACCCACCCAACCAACCAACCTGATCACAAATGCAAAATCGGATGGGTCTTGCGGCCACTGCCGATATGTTACATTCTCTTTTTACTCTTACTCATATTTTCGCTGATATCTTCTACCTTATTTAGAGCCCATCTTATCAGCTGTTCTTTCGTTCGGCTCTGTATTTTTCCAGCCGCCATATTTTATTTCTTACGACACATTCATTTCACCCATTGCGACCTTTACGTTAAGTGACGAGAATAGTAGAAATCACTTGTTTCCTTTTAACTATTTCCTAAACTTGAGAACCATTTAGATCACATGATTAAAACAATCCAACCAGAGCCGTGGTCTAAGATTGATCTCGAGTTCAATAGTTCTAATGATACTACGGATCCAACGGTGTTTATTGGTTTATAACTAATTTCATTTATATACACTACCTGTCAAGAATGGATTTCCAATTCTGTTATGCAAGAGATATTTTACAAGATAAGACATTGATAAATAATATAGAGATTCCAAGAGAGAAATTTAACTTACACTTTCAAGGTCACACAATAAAACAAAGTTTGAAAGAAATAATGACCATTTTCGATGTTTTACAACATAAGCAATTAGGAAATAGCTGATAGAATCCAACAACAAAATTTGTATTACATATTGTTAACTAAGTCTCAAAAATAAACTTTGATGGAAATCATGTACAATTTTCTAAAAATTTACACGAGCAATTAAGAAATGACACATACTACCCAGAAACAAAATATGTCTAATATAATTTTATCCAGGTTACAAAAGTGAGGTTTAAAGGGGAAAATAGCCATTTTCTATAACTTTACAATATAAGCCATTAAGAAATAACACGTACTTTCCAGGAACAAAATTGGTCTTAATTGTGTTATCTTAGTCTCAAAAGCAAAGTTTGAAGGGAATAATATTCGTTTTCTATAAATTTTCGACATAAGCAATTGAGAAATAACACATAATATCTAAAAACAAATTCTTGTCATACATCCAGCTCACAAAAAACAAAGATTAAATGGAACAATGGCCATTGTCTAAATATTTACTTCACAAGCAACTTAGAAATAACACATACTATCAAGGAACAAAATGTGTGTTACATAGTGTTATCCAGAACAGAAAAACAAAGTTTGACATATATACTGGCTATTTTCAATATTTTTACAACATAAGCAATTAGGCAATAGCACATACTATCTAGGAATAAAATTGTCTTCTATAGGTCATCGCCCGTGCTCACCTGTAAAATCTGCATTGTAATTATCCAATTTTTCAATTTAGTGTAAGTGACCGAATAATTGTAAATGTCGTCAAATATGTAGCCCCGTGTGTAGTTGTGTGTGTGAACAATTCAGAGTTGATTTATATTAGTGCAATTAAATTAATGTACGAGAATTATCGATACAATAAAAAAAAATAGAGATGAGTTTCAATTCTGTTTAAATTTGTCCCTGTGTTTATTTACGAATATACGTATATTTACCTATGTCTATGTGGATTCAAAAGTGTATAAGTATATCATTATTGTGAAAACATGTTTTCGTATTTACACGCCTGTAGGTGTGTACATCGGTGTGAAATCAATGTTTTGTTTTGTTTTTTTTTGTTTTGTTTTTGCTTTTTTTGGGGGGGGAGATTGCAGTTTGTTTATTTTTGGGGTTTGTTTTTTGTTGTTTTATTTTCTTTTGTTTTGTTTTTGGGGGTTTTTTTTTGTTTTTGTTTTTGTTCATTATTTTGTTGTTTTTTTAATATTCCCGCAAACGTAAACGTTCAAGTTCGACTTGATGTGTATCCATGGTTATGTTAATGTTCGCTGTGATGTTAGTCGATGAAAACTAGTATAACCGTTTTTGCGCATGCGTACGTCCAGCTATTTCTTTTTCTTTCTTTCTTTCTTTTCTGCTCTTTTTATGCGTGTGTGTTTTGAGTATTTTCTTTTTATGATTCTATTTTCCCAATAGTCATAATTAAAATTTCCATTCGCAAAAAATTAAAGCAACCATTGTCTATATCATTCCAATCGATTTTTCTGTCAACTCGACCAATTTCCAGGTCTCTGACAATTTCTCTAACATTTCTCTCTCTCTCTCTCTCTCTCTCTCTCTCTCTCTCTCTCTCTCTCTCTCTCTGCTTATCCTTTTTAGCCTTCAGTATTTCTTACTTTAATTTCGTTTTTTCTCTTTCTTCTGTCTCTTCTGTTCACATCTGTCTTTCTCCCTTAATTCTTTTTCTCTCGTGTGTCTCTTTCTCCCACCTATCTGTAAATTTTTCTTTCACTCTCTCACTCGATCTCCCTTTGGTTTAACTTTCTATTTCTTCTCTCTTTTTCTCGGTCGTTTTCAGCCTTCAGTATCTCTCTCTCTCTCTCTCTCTCTCTCTCTCTCTCTCTCTCTCTCTCTCTGCTTGAACTATTGTCTCTAATGTCTTTTATTCTGTCTTCGTTCAAATATTCTCGATGCATTATTGTTTTGTATTGATATTCACAACAATATTTAGAGGAATTCTCCGTGGCGTAATGGCTAATGTATTGGACTGCAACATCGGAGTAAATGAGATCAAATTCCTCTCGCGCTATTACGCTAATAGCTAATTACTTTCAAGCTAATACTCTTCAAAACAGTAAAAAAAAAACAAACTTATCCCTCCACGCTCTGGGTTGAACAGTATCACTACAATTATTCTATTAGGATGGCTTTGGCATTAAATAGACCACAAAAGTTGATATGCCATTAAAACAAAGAAATCAAACCTATTACCATATTTACTTGAGGTAAATACGATCCCAAATATAATGCTACTTCCACTTTATGTGGACTGATTTGATTTCACAGATTCTAACGGCACGTTTAGGTTTATTATGTGCCTAGATTATGGGGAATCACGTACATTAAACGTTTACACCTACATAAAGTTTCTTCAGAGATTTTTGTTATTTTTTCACAGTTATATTGTATAAAGTATTCCTATCAACAACAAATAATTTGCACAAGATATATGGTATCAAGGATTCCTATCATATACATATATTTCGTGCACAATTACATGGTCTCAAGTATTCCTATCTAATATAAATAATTCGTACACAGTTATATGTTATCTAGTACTCCAATGCAATACAAATAATTTACACGAAATATACGGCATCAAGTATTCCTATCTAATAAAAAAAATTAGCACAAAATATACAATATCTAGTATTCATGTCCAATATAAATAATTTGCATGAAATATATGGTTTCAGGTATTCCGATTCAATACAAATAATTGGTACAAAATATATGGTTTCAGGTGGTTTTATTCGATAGATATATTTTATGCATAATTAGATGATATAAAGTATTCCTATCCAATATAGATAATTTGCATCACTGAGAATATTCGGACTATGATCTTCATCGTTTTACTCAAATCATTTCGGCCAATATGTTCTTCGGCCTTCTTCAGGTGTTTCATGTAGAACTAGGGAGCCTACACGGAATCTTTAACTGAACCCTTTGTTTAATACCCTAGGTAGATTCTTCTAATTTCGTTAACCATAACCGGATACGAGTGTTAAGCTATAGTAAATATTCCTTGTTATTTATTTGTTGCCGGGATTGAACCTGCAACCTCCAGATGATTTTAATAAAGAAGCAATTTTCAACCAAACACTTATATCCGCTGCGCTGTGTTCAGTTCGAGGTTCTGTGTCGGCTCCCTTTGTTCGACATGAAACATAAGGCCGAAAAACATATCAGCCGAAACGTTGTGAATATAACAATGAGGATGAAGACAATAATTCGAATTTTCTGAGGGATAAAAATCATCAACATTCATTTCAGAAATTTTAACAAATGACAAAAAATTTTCGCACAGTAGTAGCACCCTCCCCGACACCTCGGTGTGGTAGCTATCGAAAAGGGAGCCTTCGGGTAACTCTCGACAACTATATGGTATATGATATTTCTATACAATACAAATAATTTGCATACAACGTACAGTATCATGTATTCCTACCCAAATCAGATAATCTGCACACAATTCTTTAGTTTCCAATAACTATTTCTAGTTATTGATATTTTTTTTTTTTGCACACAGATATATGATTTTAAACAACTAATCATTCGAAAACAATTCGGATTCAAATAACTGTTCTTGATAAAATTAATTTATTCAAAGTTACAAGCCATCAAATATTCGTATCTAATACAAATAATGTATACACAGTAACATGGTATCAAGTATTTCCATCTAATACAAATAATTTATACACAGTTATAAGGTAGCAAATATTCCTGTCTAATACAAATAATTTATACACAGCTACATGGTATCAAGTATTCCTATCTAATAAAAATAATCTATACACAGTTATATGGTATCAAATATTCCTGTCTAATACAAATAATTGATACACAGTTATATGACATCAAGTATTCCTTATACAAATAATTTTGAAAAGATTTATTTCACGCATTAAAGGGACCCCTAACAAGTACTACCACTCCGTATCAGAGTGGGTGTAGGAGTAATAGCAATAAAGGGTTTCCAAATCCCCAGATTTCCAAAGCTGGAGCCACGCCATCATACCCTGGACACTCCCTTTTTTAGGTTGGGGGTCTTACTGCTCAGCAGGGGATATAATGAGATTATTTTAATCCCCAGTGAAAGGGTGACTTAATGTGGGTAAAAACAAGTAATGTGATTTTACATAATGCAACCCCTGATTGCAGCCATAGTAATTTAGATTTTGGCGGGAGAAGCCAGCGTAATATCACCAAAGATTTTACTTTAGACTTGATGTCAACAAACTCACCACAGTAAAATATTCCCTCATTACGATTATCATTTTTTTTTCCTGTCACTTGTTTATTTAATTGGAACGTCAAATGTAAAAAAGTGAAAATGGGGTAAAAATAATTTAAGAATATTAAGTCATCTTGATGAAACATGTCTAGAAATATTAGCAATTCTCCAATAATTTCTCTTTCTAGATATTTCCCTTTTTATCTCTTTCTCTATCTATTCCTGTACATCTCTCTCTCTCTCTCTCTCTCTCTCTCTCTCTCTCTCTCTCTCTGTTTAGCTTCACGTCTACCTTTTTTTTTTATCTTATATTAATTCCTTTTCTCTCTCAGTCCCTGCTTATCATTTTCAGCCGTCAATATTTCTCTCTCTCTCTCTCTCTCTCTCTCTCTCTCTCTCTCTCTCTCTCTCTCTCTCTCTCTCTCTCTCTCTGGTTTAGTTTCACGTCTACCTTGTTTTTTTATCTTATATCAATTCCTTCTCTCTCTCTGTCTCTGCTAATCCTTTTCAGCCGTCAATATTTCTTGCTGTCTTTCTATTTCTTTTACTCTCTCACTCTCTCTATCTCTCTCTCACACACACACACACGCACTCTCTCTCTCTCTCTCTCTCTCTCTCTCTCTCTCTCTCTTATTATTTCAGCTGTCAGTATTTCTTGATTTGTTTTTTCTTTCTTTTTCCTCCCTTACACTTTCTATTTTTCTCTTTTTTTCACTCTCTCTCTCTCTCTCTCTTTCTCTCTCTCTCTCTCTCTCGCACCCTCTGTCTCTGTCTAATTATTTTTAGCCTTATTTCTCTCTCTCTCTCTCTCTCTCTCTCTCTCTCTTTGTTTATTGTTTTAAGTCTATATTATATCTTTCTTTCCTCTCTCTCTCTCTCTCTCTCTCTCTCTCTCTCTCTCTCTCTCTCTCTCTTTGTTTTACACCACGGGGGCTTCCTGACATGATTTTATACTATATCAAACGATACTAGTGCCTGAAGATTTATCATTAAGAGAAAAGATGATACACTGCATCAATCTTTTTCGCTAGGCTCCAATTAATTTAATTACTGCTCTTTAACCGGACCCTAACAAAGACCTCTGGTACTAACGGTAAAAAGAAGTTATCAAAGCCACGTGACAGGCTTCATATAGCACAGTCACCGACAACTGCTATGTCGGTGGTGGTTGATCGTCTGATGGGGAAGGGGAAACAGAAAAACACAACTCGCCTCAAATATAGGACCCTCTGTTATTTTATTCCCTTTTGTTCAGTTTCAGAGGCCGTGGAAATACGTGTAAGCGGATAAATGACACAATGTGTACGGTGGATTCTTCGTTCAAGATGGAACCAAATCTTCTCGTATCTTCAATTGGTTCAATCGTTCTCCATCCATGTTATCACATGTCTCGACTTGTCCTCGGTCACTATACAGATAGAATCGAAAAATCCAGCTTTTTTTTTTATTGGGAGTCACAAAACATCGAGAGCCCATCGCTAGGGGCTGTAGAATACACCCACTGATTCTCTGCAGAGGGAAAAGACCCACCCCCTCGAACGGAGTCCTGGATATGACACTAAACAATCTGATGGTGAGGCTCCTATAATGTTGGATCTTTGGGGAATGCAGAGCATCCCTTCATTGCCATCATTTCCAGGTCTACTTAATGTCAAATCCAGTTTATACATATATATATTTAATATATATATGATTTGTAAACACATTTTGTAGGAAACATTTTTTAACGAGCCTGAGCTCTTTTTTGTACTCTGTTAAATGATTTTTAGTATTGCTATATAACAGTAACGATTTAACACATAGGTTGCTCGATTTGATCCACAGATGCTACCACTCAGGGACAGAGTGGACCTGGGAGTAATGGCAATGAAGGGGTACTCCACATTCCCCAAATCTTCAAGGCATGAGCATCGCCATCAGATGATTTAATATCATATCCAGGACACTCAGAGATGCAATCAGTGTGTTCTACAGCATCAGCCAAGTCTATGTATTTACCCAACCCCTCCGCCACAGATGCAACACAAGACCATGTTTTTAAGTGGAGTACGAATGGTCTAAATTCAATGTTTTCCTTCTCCCAAAACGGTTGCCACAACAGCGCTAAACAATCTAGTCTGCTTTATTATTTACCTATAACTGGGGGAGAAGAAACGGGTTCATGCCTTTTCTAAAGCCATTAGCTCGAAAGTAAAGCGCAAATAGCCACGTCCAGAATTTGAACTCCAGCTATCAGATCCAATTTCTAAGATGATAACAGTTTCGCAATATGTCTCTTCCAAGTGTTGAGGCAGATTTTCAACTAACTGGCTTGAGAATCCTCATTTGCAATAGTTTACTTTCGGTTTGAACGTTAGCTATTGGCACCAGCGGGAAATACGCAACTATTTCAGCTACCAAGCAGTGCTAAAGTTCTTTCATAGATATTCATTCCTATTTTTTGATAACTCGACTCCCCACTTTCCCCTGTCCAGCTACAGCCCATTTCTGCCTCGTAGCTGTATGACGCATGTTTCCAATGCATCACCTACCATCCAACATGCTAGTTGACATCAGATATAATGTAATATTTTAACACATTTTTAAAGTTCATTTTCTTTGCGAATAAATTTTATAGTTTTCTTTTTTAAATTTTTTCTCTTTAGTTTAAAGATTTTTTGTTCAAAAACCCTTTTTGTTTATTTTCAAATTTCAGAGATCTCCATTTTTTTCCATCTTTATAACAAACAAAAACAAATTTTATTACAAAAATAAATTTTACTTTTTGTTTGTTCTTTCGTTTGTTTGTTTGTTTGTTTGTTTTGTTTTTTCGCATACAGAGTGTCTTCAAAATAAATAAAGAGTTTCAAAAATTCATCAAAAATGAATCTATTTGAGATTCTAATATATGCAATACGTACTTTTGTTGAGAAACATCTGAAGTTTATATCTACCACTTAATCGAATCATCAATCAAACATTTAAAAAATGGCACATCGTTGCAAGATGTTTTTTAGCGCCACAGCAGTAAAATGCTCTTAATGAATAAAGAAATTTTTCATCTACTTTGAATCTTAATGATAATGAGAAGGCTTCATACACCAACGAAGATCTATAAACTACCATTCGAAAAGATGGGACCACTTTGATAAAGAATATTTCTTTAATTTAGGGAAATCGCTTCATAAAAGAATTAAGGCTGTCACAACGACTTGAGGAGGGACAACTAGGAATTAATTCTATTTTTTCCTCAACATTGAATTATTCCATTATATTTTACACTTAGCTGCTTGGAAAAAATCCACCATTGATTTAATAATTTAATATAGTTTGTTTAAGGTATATTTATGAAACCAGAAGGTTCAGCTATTAAATAAAAAATGTTTTGTTTCTTATATGTCATTAGTGGAGGTGCCCGTGGTGTAATGGCTATCGTCGTTGGAAATGAACACAGCGACACGAGTTCTAATCCTAGACGAGGATTATTGCATTTCACATAGCACTAATACCTTTATGGAAGGTATGAATCCAATTATTCTTCCTCCAGCTAAGGGTAAATAGTAGGACAGACTAATGTTCTCTTGCTTTTGTTAGACAACCAGTCAAAAGAAGGAAAACTCTGAATTCAAACCCGTTAAACTCCGCTTAAAATTGTGTCATATCCTGTCTGTGCGGAGGGGTTTGGAAAATACTTATATGTCATTAGTTTATTTATTGCTAAATAAAAAGTCTTAGTGAACTAATAAGTTTGCTAAGTCGATAACGTTTACAAAAGGAAATAGTTCCTTTGGTAATTGATCGTCATGTAATGAATTGCCACGATATGGAATTAGATTTAGTTTAGCAAACCAAAGTATTATACAACACCCGTAAAAAATCATGTAATTAGTCCACTTAGGGAATGTTTCTTATTTAGCAGTAAATAAACGAATCACAGATAAGATGCAAGATATTTTTATCTATTATCAGAACATCCTGGCTTCATCAAATATGCTTTATATAAGTAAGTTGGACGACCCTAGTCGAGGGTGACCCGAGAGCTCTTTTTCGATAACTACAACACTGAGGTGTAAGGGAAGGCGTTACATCTTTCCCTGGATTGCTCCCCTTACTTTTGATCAGTACCTTATAATACTGAATTTAAGCAAGGAGGTATCTAGTACCCTTTTCGAGTCTTTGGTATGACTCGACCTGGGATGGAACCCCGGTTTCTCGGACCCTTGGCGAACACTCAAACCATTATGCCAAAATATTGCTTGAAAAATTTAACGTTGTCGTAAAAGACCGAGGAGAGGCTACTAAGTGTTAAGAATGTTTTATGAAGCTAGAATATTCAACTAGTAAAGAAAAAATTAGTTTATTTACTGCTAGATTGTTTTTTAAAAAAACTTAGTAAACATCCTTTAATTGTGCTAATTCAACGATAACTCGCAAATTATTTATTTGTCTTATGTTTACTTTTCTCTTATAGTGACTCTGCCTGTTATTCAAGAATATTTACTGGTTAGGGTGAAAGCAACGAAGGCAATGATTTTCTCGCAGCTGTTGGCAAAATATTTTGTAGTCATACGAAAATCTTTTCTTTTTTTTTTTTCACTTTCTGCAACATCTAGGTGGATTTTTTATGTTTTATTTTCTTTCCATCTTAGCAAAGCACAAAATTTATCATTCTGTCAGAATTTGATAAATGCAATAAAAGAACGTCTTTCTACGCTAAATATTCCTTATTTGCTAGAAGTCGGCTGTTTTCTTCTCTGTACAGTTTACCCGAAGTGAGAAGTAATCTGTCTGGATTTTAAATTAAATTTTATTATACAGATTAAATGTAAATGGAATACGCAACCAAGTCACGTGCAGCCGGCAATGAAACGGGCATCTTTGATTGGCTATTTAACTGGATAATTGCAATCTATAAAAATCTACTAGTATCCACCCATACAATAAAGTTTCACGTACTGATATGATTACCTAGTTATTAAATCGTATTTATTTAAGAAAAGAAACGGCATGCTTGTCTTTGCTCAAGATCAGGCTGAAAGCATTGATTATTCCCCAGTTCAACGAAGTTAAGCAATATCGAATTCGGTCAGGATTTAGAGGAGTTACCTCTTCGAAAATACCATGAGCAAAATCTCGAACCTTTTTACCAGATTTATCTTACCTACTTATGTTGATTTCACGCATCCTTAATTCCATCACTCATTCATATTCAACAAAACAAAGAAGAATGATCAATTAAACTTGATCTGGGTGATTATCCATGGTGTACTGGCTAATGTGCTGGATTGTGACATCGCAGTGAGTGAGTTCGAACTCCAGTCCCGCTATTACACTCACTTTCGAACTTGAGAAAAATATAAACTTGCTTATCCCCTAATTATTAGTTAAATAGTACTACTACTGTCCTCCTATGAGGATAACGTTGGCATTAAATAACCCACGAAGATTATTATGCCATTAAACAAAGAAACTGAATCAATTTGATCATCTATTTCAAATAAACCTTCTTCTTATATAATAGAAAGAGAGTTATTTTTGACGCATACGAATGTGGTAGAAAAGGTGATTTCCAGAGGTCCGTAAATCGAGCCTACTCGAATTACATAGAATAAATATTGTTTTAATGTCCGTCATAATTTCAAATTCATTGTGTAAATTGCGGCGTACAAGTTGACTTTTTAACTATGAGAAAATCTTGAAAAAACAAGAGGTTGACTCAAGCGGCAGGGCTAAAATCAGAGACCAACTTGTGGAACAATAGTTTTAACAATTGATACATAACAACTACTACAAGTCCAGCTGACTGCCACAAACATTAACAGCTTAAACTTGCTTATGATTAATATATTCAATAAATTAACACAAAGATTAATATAAGATTATAAAACTGTAATACAAATTAAGTGTTACATTAACTTTATATCACACGCCAACTTACCCACTCACTTCCGGTCTCTGCCGAGTGGTAAAAAATGACAAACATAAATTCACATTCCACTCGACTTTCGGATATAGTGAACCTATGACCAGTAAGGTCACCTGGCATTTGTGTCGGGAGACTTACCAATCGCTAGCATAGTTCACATTGCACTAAGTGAACTTGTGACTAGTATTGACTAGCAGCGCACGAGTCTCAGCTCTTGCCAGACCATTCCCTCCCCTAAATTCTCACTATAAAAAAGGTCTAGTGTCAAATTTTGCCTGATGAGAGGCACGGAAAAATTATCAACTCTATATCACACACCATTTCCAACCGCTGATGCACAGTCTGTAAACACTAACCGGAACGTTATGGCACCCAAGTGGCCAATCAGACAACTATGATATGTTGTTTATCTGCACAATTTCCTGAGAGCAGAATAGAGTCATTTCATATGACTAAAAGTAGCTGGCGACGATGAACTTAGCAGATTCGATGCGATCGCAGCATAACTGCAACAAAGTGGGTCACTGGAGAGAGGAAATAAAGGAGGATGGCGAAGAATATAATTTATTGCCTATGGATAGAATGACAGATATTTCTGTTCGCAGATAAGATCAACAAATTACCGGGGAAAAAAACAGGATTATGTAAGTTCCGATAACCAGCCATAAACAGAAAAAAATACGTGATGCGAAGAGGATGTTCATATTTCATCATGGGACTTGAGAGACAATTTAAAGTCTGTGATTTTGGACTGAAAGCAGAGATCCGCTGGTCGCTCAAGCGAAGAGAGAGACCCGCTGGTCACTCAAGCTGACCTGTCAGCTCCTTGTGTATGTTCTCCGGCGGTCGCACTACTTCACAAAAAGGGTCCCGCCACAGAAGAAAGATATGTGCGAACTCTCTCTGACTGTATTCCTACTTCACACACGTTGCCGTCGAAGAATAAAAATATAAATTATATGGTTATATATCTACGAGTCCTTCATTGTTTGTCAAGCGATGCAATATGCGCCAAAATTTCGTTGTAAGATTTGCATGCTTCATATATTCTACCAGTAGCCAACTGGACCCTGTCGACTGGGGCTGGAGAATACACCGACTGCATCTCTGTAGAAGAGTAAGACTCCCCCAATGAGTGCCCTAAATATGATACAAAACAATCAGTAAATCTGGAGCTTTGGGGAATACGGAGTACCCCTTTATTGCCATCGCTCCCAAGTCCACTCTGGTCCGGAGAGGTAGCAACTGATTTTATTAGGATCTTTTTAAGTTTCCTGGCAAGTGTTTTAGTTTTAGGTTGGAGTTGTTGGATGAATTTATCGAAATTGAACAGGGCGCTATCGGACCCTTCAGAAGACATCATCAGGAGTTTTTGCAATTATAAAGATTGCTTTTAAGATTCTTTAAAACTCTGCAAAAATTACGTAATCAAATATGCTTAAATGAAGGACCGCTGCCAAACTACGCACACACGCACACACGTACATGCTCCCCACCCCCTAGGGGTGAGCACTCTGGCGAAGGAATTTACGGCTGCCACTCGCGTAATGCAAAACTCTTCGATTAAATTGAGCACTCTGGTATCCGGTAAGGTATAAATGTAAACAAACGAAGTCTATTACATTATGCCTAATAATTCCCGTGCTGACGTGGTTCACTTGTTGGCTGAGCGGTACTATACTATGTCTAACGTAAAGTTGGTAGGTGGTTCGATTCCAGCATGCAGCGTCGTACGTGTCTTGCCACACTGAAGATTGGTGATACATCAAAGTTTGTCGGTGGATGACAAAATATATATATATATATATATATACGAGTATACTAGGTTTTATGCAATGGTGAAAAATAAATGGTAAAAATGCCTCCTATACTCATCTTCAGTGACAGTATTGACGTTTATTCATTACTAACAGTACTCGCCCGTGTGAAATACAGATTTTAAGAAAATAATTTTTATAATGTTCGAAACAATTCCTCGGCATAACTTTAATAATATTCCATGAGATTGGTAATTTAGGCCGATTCGTAGAATCTTTTCACTCTCGTACATATGCTGAATAGTGAGTATGGAATTCTAACGCAATACTAACTCGCAATGTTACATTTCACATTTCTTCGCAAACTTCACACTCTCTCGCTAGACGTCTGTCTGACCCATTTATATATCGACCACTTCTAGTCAAGTGAACTCCAGTTGTTGTATTTTGGCCTTTGACCCGGCCAAAAATGTCATTCCAAGGTTATGCACCGGAAGGAAGTGACACATTCTAGTGGCACTTATGAGAGGAAATCGCGTGGTCGGAAATTGGCTGATGAAATGGGACGAGCTAAAAAATCCCATGATACTCTCATAGAATGACGCACCAGAAGAGAGTGACCTCTGAACTGCATGACAGTTATTTCCGCTTGATGACGATTAAACATGCGATTTCAAAGATTGAGTGGGCGATCGAGGGGGCGTTGAACTATTATATAACTCAGTCAAGACAGAGTTCGAGTCCCAGTTAGAGTTGGAGATGGAGAAAGACGAATTGTGGTAGGGAAAGCCACACCCGGCCGAGGGGGCCCTCAGGAACCCCGATGGAGTTTGGGGACTAGAGAAGTTGCTGATAAGATGCAGTAAAGAAAGCCAGCACCCAGCAGAGTGGACCCCAGGGCCTCCGGTTGAGCATCAGGAGAACGAGAAAGACACAACGTTGACGGCCATAAGAGTGGGGGTCAAAATATTTCAGTTCTGTTCGGTCTCCAGCTCCCTCTCACACGCAAACCTTGAGTAACCCTTTTCAAACCCTTACAATAAAGTGAGAGGTATAAATATATTTATAAAGAAGTCTTCTTGCGTTTGTTATTCACTGCGTCAGGATCCTGCATGAACATGTATATGACAATGCAACACAGTAGCACAATCCATTTCAACAGTTGTGTTTGTTGGTTGGAGATCCGTGTTCGACCCATGAGTCGGTATCCCCACATTCTTCTACTTAACAATCATTGATGTTTACAAAGCACTTTCAACATCATTGCTAATGATGTATTTCGTTTTGTTTAACCGTTTAATGAGGATTCGCAATCTCTTAGAATTTTGTACTCTTCCAATGGGTATATAGAGTTGGACATGTGAGAAATTAATTTTTGGTGTATATATTTACCCAGCTCCACGACACAAGTTGGATGCGACACAAAAAGATCAAATTCTAAGCGGATTTTAACAGTTTTGAATTTAGATTTTTCCTTCTCCTAGACTCGTTGCCATATCAAGATTAAAGTGCATAGCCTGCCCTATTCTTTAGCTGTAGCTGAATGGAGAATATTTGGCTTCATACTTTTCCGAAGGTATTAGTGCCATATGAAATACAAACAGCCTATTCAAGGTTTTGAATTCGGATCGCCGTGTTTATTTCTTACAACGGTAACCATGACATCACAAACGCCTCCAACAATTTGGAGTTTTCGGTATATACTAAAGTTAGACTGACCCTGTTCCTGTACTTTGTTTGCGGTCATTCTAAAATAGACGTGAACAGGAAACTGTCTTCATTGGATGCCATAAGGAAACAATTTGTCACAGTGAACAATGGGAATAGATGGGACAGACGACCATTTTTAGCAGTAGGGACGGTAAGATATTGAAAGAGATTAAGAAAAAGAAACCGGGTTCGAGTCTTACAATATACCTTGAAAAGTTTCCGGCAATGACCCAAACAATTTCAGAAAATTTTGTTTAAATCAGGTTTACAATGACGAAGCCTTTGTTCTACAGACGGGTGGATATTTGATGATAGATAAGACTTGAAGAATCATGTTGTTACTTAAGTTCTTATATGTAAATGTAGAGTATGGTTTTCAGCCTGTATGTTAATTTATAAAGATCCATATGAGACCCAGGCACCCAGTAAGAAAGGAATTTTTAACTAAGCTCGAAAAATATATAAGAGAAAATCGTCACTCATTTGAAATAAAACATTTCAGACTTTAGATTAAATGGAAAATATTCATGCAATTTGGTGAAAGATCTGTTTTCAATGAAACTACCATGCTTTGAAGTATAACGTCTTCGGTCTCTTTGTTTGATAATGTTGTATAGTGGCTCTTACCACGTGACTTCCGGTATCTTGAAAGTATAAAGACGCAGGAGCAGAAAGAGAAGCTCAGAGATAGCTCTGAAGGAAGTATAAAAGTTACAGAAGCAGAAGCAGAAAGAGAAGTAGAGAGATAGCTCTGAAGGAAGTATAAAAAATATAGAAGCAGAAGCAGAAAGAGAAGCAGAGAAATAGCTCTGAAGGAAGTATAAAAGATAGAGAAGCAGTAGCAGAAAGAGAAGCAGCGATATAGCTCTGAAGGAATAATAAAAGATACAGAAGCAGAAGCAGAAAAAGAAACAGAAAAATAGCTTTGAAGGAAGTATAAAAGATACAGAAGCAGAAGCAGAAAGAGAGGCAGAGAAATAGCTCTGAAGGAAGTATAAAAGACACAGAAGAAGAAGCAGGAGGAAAAGCAGAGAAATAGCTCTGAAGGAAGTATAAAAGATACAGAAGAAGTAGCAGAAAGAAAAGCAGCAAAATAGCTCTGAAGGAAGTATAAAAGATACAGAAGCAGAAGCAGAAAAAGAAACAGAGAAATAGCTCTGAAGGAAATATAAAAGATACAGAAGAAGAAGCAGAAAGAGAAGCAGAGAAATAGCTCTGAAGGAAGTATAAAAGATACAGAAGCAGAAGCAGAAAGAGAAGCAGAGAAATAGCTCTGAAGGAAGTATAAAATACCAGAAGCAGAAGCAAAAAAAGAAGTAGAGAAATAGCTTTGAATGAAGTATAAAGGATACAGAAACAGAAGCAGAAAAAGAAGCAGAGAAATAGCTCTGAAGGAAGTATAAAAGATAGAGAAACAGAAGCAGAAACAGAAGCAGAGAAATAGCTCTGAAGGAAGTATGAAAGATACATAAGCAGAAGCAGAAAGAGAAACAGAGAAATAGCTCTGAAGGAAGTATAAAAGATACAGAAGCAGAAGCAGAAAGAGAAGCAGAGAGATAGCTATGAAGGAAGTATAAAAGATACACAAGCAGAAGTAGAAAGAGAAGCAGAGAGATAGCTCTGAAGGAAGTATAAAAGTTAGAGAAGCAGAAGCAGAAAGAGAAGCAGAGAAATAGCTCTGAAGGAAGTATAAAAGATATAGACGCAGAAGCAGAAAGAGAAGCAGAGAAATAGCTCTGAAGGAAGTAAAAAAGATACAGAAGCAGAAGCAGGAAAAGAAGCAGAGAAATAACTCAGAAGGAAGTATAAAAGATACGGAAGCAGAAGCAGAGAGAGAGACAGAGATATAGCTCTGAAGGAAGTATAAAATATACATGAGAAGAAACAGAAAGAGAAGCAGAGAGATAGCTCTGAATGAAGTATAAAAGATACAGAAGCAGTAGCAGAAAAAGAAGCAGAGAAATAACTCTAAAGGAAGTATAAAAGATACCGAAGCAAAAGCAGAAAGAGAAGCAGAGAGATAGCTCTGAAGGAAGTATAAAAGATACAGAAGCAGAAGCAGAAAGAGAAGCAGAGAGATAGCTCTGAAGGAAGTATAAAAGATACAGGAGCAGTAGCAGAAAAGTAAGCAGAGAAATAGCTCTTAAGGAAGTATAAAATACCAGAAGCAGAAGCAAAAGAAGAAGTATAGAAATAGCTCTGAAGGAAGTATAAAAGATACAGAAGCAGAATCAGAAAGAGAAGCAGAGAAATAGCTCTGAAGGAAGTATAAAAGATACAGAAGAAGAAGCAGGAAGAGAAGCAGAGAAATAGCTCTGAAGGAAGTATAAATGATACAGAAGCAGAAGCAGAAAGAGAAGCAGAAAAATAGCTCTGAAGGAAGTATAAAAAATACAGAAGAAGAAGCAGAAAAAGAAGCACAAAAATAGCTCTGAAGGAAATATAAAAGATACAGAAGAAGAAGCAGAAAGAGAAGCAAAGAAATAGCTCAGAAAGAAGTATAAAATATACAAAAGCAGAAGCAAAAAGAGAAGCAGAGAAATAGCTCTGAAGGAAGTATAAAAGATACAGAAGCAGAAGCAGGAAAAGAAGCAGAGAAATAGCTCTGAAGGAAGTATAAATGATACAGAAGCAGAGCAGAAAGAGAAACAGAGAAATAGCTCTTAAGGAAGTATAAAAGATACGGAAGCAGAAGCAGAAAGACAAACAGAGGAATAGCATTAAATGGAAGTATAAAATATACAGAAGCAGAAGCAGAAAAAGAAGCAGAGAAATAGATCTGAAAGAAGTATGAAAGATACAGAAGCAGAAGCAGGAAAAGAAGCAGAGAAATAACTCTAAAGGAAGTATAAAAGATACCGAAGCAAAAGCAGAAAGAGAAGCAGAGAGATAGCTCTAATGGAAGTATAAAAGATACAGAAGCAGAAGCAGAAAGAGAAGCAGAGAGATAGCTCTGAAGGAAGTATAAAAGATACAGAAGCAGTAGCAGAAAGGTAAGCAGAGAAATAGCTCTGAAGGAAGTATAAAATACCAGAAGCAGAAGCAAAAGAAGACGTAGAGAAATAGCTCTGAAGGAAGTATAAAAGATACAGAAGAGGAAGCAGGAAGAGAAGCAGAGAAATAGCTCTGAAGGAAGTATAAAAGATACAGAAGCAGAAGCAGAAAGAAAAGCAGAGAAATAGCTCTGAAGGAAGTATAAAAGATACAGAAGGAGAAGCAGAAAAAGAAGCACAAAAATAGCTCTGAAGGAAATATAAAAGATACAGAAGCAGAAGCAGAAAGCGAAGCAAAGAAATAGCTCAGAAAGAAGTATAAAATATACAATAGCAGAAGCAAAAAGAGAAGCTGAGAAATAGCTCTGAAGGAAGTATAAAAGATACAGAAGCAGAAGCAGGAAAAGAAGCAGAGAAATAGCTCTGAAGGAAGTATAAATGATACAGAAGCAGAAGCAGAAAGAGAAACAGAGAAATAGCTCTTAAGGAAGTATAAAAGATACGGAAGCAGAAGCAGAAAGACAAACAGAGAAATAGCTCTAATGGAAGTATAAAATATACAGAAGCAGAAGCAGAAAAAGAAGCAGAGAAATAGCTCTGAAGGAAGTATAAAAGATACAGAAGAAGAAGCAGGAAGAGAAGCTGATAAATAGCCCTGAAGGAATTATAAAAGATACAGAAACAAAGCAGAAAGAGAAACAGAGAAATAGCTCTAAAGGAAGTATAAAGGATACCGAAGCAGAAGCAGGAAGAGAAGAAGAGAGATAGCTCTGAAGGAAGTATAAAAGATACAGAAGCAGAAGAAGAGAGAGAAGCAGAGAGATAGCTCTGAAGGAAGTATAAAAGATACAGAAGCAGAAGCAGAAAAAGAAGCACAGAAATAGCTCTGAGGGAAGTATAAAAGATACAGAAGAAGAAGCAGGAAAAGAAGCAGAGAAATAGCCCTGAAGGAAGTATAAAAGATACAGAAACAGAAGCAGAAACAGAAGCAGAGATATAGCTCTGAAAGAAGTATAAAAGATACAGAAGCAGTAGCAGAAAGAAAAGCAGAGAAATAGCTCTGAAGGAAGTATAAAAAATACAGAAGCAGAAGCAGAAAGGGAAGCAGAGAGATGGCTCTGAAGGAAGTATAAAAGATACAGAAGCAGAAGCAAAAAGAGAAGCAGAGAGATAGCTCTGAATGAAGTATAAAAGATACAGAAGCAGAAGCAGAAAGAGAAGCAGAGAAATAGCTCTGAAGGAAGTATAAAATATACAGAAGCAGATGCAAAAAAAGAAGCAGAGAAATAGCTCTGAAGGAAGTATGAAAGATACAGAAGAAGAAGCAGGAAAAGAAGCAGAGAAATAGCTCTGAAGGAAGTATAAAAGATACGGAAGCAGAAGCAGAGAGAGAGACAGAGAAATAGCTCTGAAGGAAGTATAAAATATACAGAAGAAGAAACATAAAGAGAAGCAGAGAAATAGCTCTGAAGGAAGTATAAAAAATACAGAAGCAGAAGCAGAAAGTGAAGCAGAGAGATGGCTCTGAAGGAAGTATAAAAGATACAGAAGCAGAAGCAAAAAGAGAAGCAGAGAGATAGCTCTGAATGAAGTATAAAGGATACAGAAGCAGAAGCATAAAGACATGCAGAGTAATAGCTCTGAAGGAAGTATACAAGATACAGAAGCAGAAGCAGAAAAAGAAGCAGAGAAATAACTCTAAAGGAAGTATAAAAGATACCGAAGCAAAAGCAGAAAGAAAAGCAGAGAGATAGCTCTGAAGGAAGTATAAAAGATACAGAAGCAGAAGCAGAAAGAGAAGCAGAGAGATAGCTCTGAAGGAAGTATAAAAGATACAGAAGCAGTAGCAGGAAGACAAGCAGAGAGATAGCTCTGAAGGAAGTATAAAAGATACAGAAGCAGAAGCAGAAAGGGAAGCAGAGAGATAGCTCTGAAGGAAGTATAAAAGATACAGAAGCAGAAGCAGAAGGAGAAGCAGAGAAATAGCTCTGAAGGAAGTATGAAATATACAGAAGCAGAAGCAGGGAAAAAAGCAGAGAAATAGCTCTGAAGGAAGTATAAAAGATACGGAAGCAGAAGCAGAAAGAGAGACAGAGAAATAGCTCTGAAGGAAGTATAAAATATACAGAAGAAGAATCAGAAAGAGAAGCAGAGAGATAGCTCTGAATGAAGTATAAAGAATACAGAAGCAGAAGAATAAAGACATGCAGAGTAATAGCTCTGAAGGAAGTATAAAAGATACAGAAGCAGAAGCAGAAAAAGAAGCAGAGAAATAACTCTAAAGGAAGTATAAAAGATACAGAAGCAGAAGCAGAAAGAGAAGCAGAGAGATAGCTCTGAAGGAAGTATAAAAGATACAGGAACAGAAGAAGAAAAAGAAGCATGGAGATAGCTCTGAAGGAAGTATAAAAGATATAGAAGCAGAAGCAGAAAGAGAAGCAGAAAATAGCCCTGAAGGAAGTATAAAATATACAGAAGCAGAAGCAGAAAGTGAAGCAGAGAGATAGCTATGAAGGAAGTATAAAATATACAGAAGCAGAAGCAGAAAGAGAAGCAGAGAGATAGCTCTGAATGAAGTATGAAAGAAACAGAAGCAGAAGCAGAAAGAGAAGCAGAGAGATAGCTCTGAAGGAAGTATAAAAGATACAGAAGCAGAAGAAGAAAGAGAAGCAGAGAGATAGCTCTGAAGGAAGTATAAAAGATACAGGAACAGAAGAAGAAAAAGAAGCAGAGAGATAGCTCTGAAGGAAGTATAAAAGATATAGAAGCAGAAGCAGAAAGAGAAGCAGAAAATAGCCCTGAAGGAAGTATAAAAAATATAGAAGCAGAAGCAGAAAGGGAAGCAGAGAGATAGCTCTGAAGGAAGTATAAAAGATACAGAAGCAGAAGCAGAAAGAGAAGCAGAGAGATAGCTCTGAATGAAGTATGAAAGATACAGAAGCAGAAGCGGAAAGAGAAGCAGAGAAATAGCTCTTAAGGAAGTATAAAAGATACAGAGGCAGAAGCAGAAAAAGAAGCAGAGAAATAGCTCTGAAGGAAGTATAAAATATACAGAAGCAGAAGCAAAAAAAGAAGCAGAGAAATAATTATGAAGGAAGTATGAAAGATACAGAAGAAGAAGCAGGAAAAGAAGCAGAGAAATAGCTCTGAAGGAAGTATAAAAGATACTGAAGCAGAAGCAGAGAGAGAGACAGAGAAATAGCTCTGAAGGAAGTATAAAATATACAGAAGAAGAAACAGACAGAGAAGCAGAGAGATAGCTCTGAATGAAGTATAAAGGATACAGAAGCAGAAGCATAAAGACATGCAGAGTAATAGCTCTGAAGGAAGTATAAAAGATACAGAAGCAGAAGCAGAAAAGGAAGCAGAGAAATAACTCGAAAGTAAGTATAAAAGATACCGAAGCAAAAGCAGAAAGAGAAGCAGAGAGATAGCTCTGAAGGAAGTATAAAAGATACAGAAGCAGAAGCAGAAAGGGAAGCAGAGAGATAGCTCTGAAGGAAGTATAAAAGATACAGGAGCAGAAGAAGAAAAAGAAGCAGAGAGATAGCTCTGAAGGAAGTATAAAAGATATAGAAGCAGAAGAAGAAAGAGAAGCAGAAAATAGCCCAGAAGGAAGTATAAAAGATACAGAAGCAGAAGCAAAAAGGGAAGCAGAGATATAGCTCCGAAGGAAGTATAAAAGATACAGAAGCAGAAGCAGAAAGAGAAGCAGAGAGATAGCTCTGAATGAAGTATGAAAGATACAGAAGCAGAAGCAGAAAAAGAAGCAGAGAGATAGCTCTTAAGGAAGAATAAAAGATACAGAGGCAGGAGCAAAAAAAGGAGCAGAGAAATAGCTCTGAAGGAAGTATGAAAGATACAGAAGCAGAAGCAGAAAAAGAAGCAGAGAAATAACTCTGAAGGAAGTATGAAAGATACCGAAGCAGAAGCAGAAAGAGAAGCAGCGAAATAGCTGTGAGGGAAGTACAAAAGATACAGAAGCAGAAGCAGAAAAAGAAAGAAAGAAATAGCTCTGAAGGAAGTATAAAAGATACAGAAGCAGAAGCAGAAAGAGAAGCAGAGAGATAGCTCTAAAGGAAGTAGAAAAGTTACAGAAGCAGAGGCAGAAAGAGAAGCAGAGAGATAGCTCTGAAGGAAGTATGAAAGATACAGAAGCAGAAAGAGAAAAAGAGAAATAGCTCTGAAGGAAGTATAAAAGATACAGAAGCAGAAGCAGAAGCAGAAAGACAAGCAGAGAAATAGCTCTGAAGGAAGTATAAAGGATACAGAAGCAGAAGCAGAAAGAGAAGCAGAGAAATAGCTCTGAAGGAAGTATAAAAGATACAGAAGGAAAAGAAGAAAAAGAAGCAGAGAGATTGCTCTGAAGGAAGTATAAAAGATACAGAAGTAGAAGCAGAAAAAGAAGCAGACAAAAAGCTCTGAAGGAAGTATAAGAGATACAGAAGCAGAAGCAGAAAGAGAAGCAGAGAAATACCTCTGAAAGAAGTATAAACAATACAGAAAAGAAGCAGGAAGAAAAGCATGGAAATAGCTCTGAAGGATGAATAAAAGATACAGAAGCAGAAACATAAAAAGAAACAGATAAATAGCTCTGAAGGAAGTATAAAAGATACAGAAGCAGGAGCAGAAAGAGAAGCAGAGAAATAGCTCTGAAGGAAGTATAAAAGATAAGAAGAAGAAGCAGAAAAAGCAGCAGAGAAATAGCTCTGAAAGAAGTATAAAAGATACGGAAGCAGAAGCAGAAAGAGAGACAGAGAAATAGCTCTGAAGGAAGTATAAAATATACAGAAGAAGAATCAGAAAGAGAAGCAGAGAGATAGCTCTGAATGAAGTATAAAGGATACAGAAGCAGAAGCATAAAGACATGCCGAGTAATAGCTCTTAAGGAAGTACAAAAGATACAGAAGCAGAAGCAGAAAAAGAAGCAGAGAAATAACTCTAAAGGAAGTATAAAAGATACAGAAGCAGAAGCAGAAAGAGAAGCAGAGAGATAGCTCTGAAGGAAGTATAAAAGATACAGAAGCAGAAGCAGAAAGAGAAGCAGAGAGATAGCTCTGAAGGAAGTATAAAAGATACAGAAGAAGTAGCAGAAAGAGAAGCAGCGAAATAGCTCTGAGGGAAGTACAAAAGATACAGAAGCAGAAGCAGAAAGAGAAACAGAGAGATAGCTCTGAAGGAAGTATAAAAGATACAGAAGCAGAAGAAGAAAGAGAAGCAGAGAGATAGCTCTGAAGGAAGTATAAAAGATACAGGAGCAGAAGAAGAAAAAGAAGCAGAGAGATAGCCTCTGAAGGAAGTATAAAAGATATAGAAGCAGAAGCAGAAAGAGAAGCAGAAAATAGCCCAGAAGGAAGTATAAAAGATACAGAAGCAGAAGCAAAAAGGGAAGCAGAGAGATAGCTCTGAAGGAAGTATAAAAGATACAGAAGCAGAAGCAGAAAGAGAAGCAGAGAGATAGCTCTGAATGAAGTATGAAAGATACAGAAGCAGAAGCAGAAAGAGAAGCAGAGAAATAGCTCTTAAGGAAGTATAAAAGATACAGAGGCAGAGGCAGAAAAAGAAACAGAGAAATAGCTCTCAGGGAGGTATAAAATATACAGAAGCAGAAGCAAAAAAAGGAGCAGAGAAATAGCTCTGAAGGAAGTATGAAAGATACAGAAGCAGAAGTAGGAAAAGAAGCAGAGAAAAAGCTCTGAAGGACGTATAAAAGATACGGAAGCAGAAGCAGAAAGAGAGACAGAGAAATAGCTCTGAAGGAAGTATAAAAGATACAGAAAAAGAATCAGAAAGAGAAGCAGAGAGATAGCTCTGAATGAAGTATAAAGATACAGAAGCAGAAGCATAAAGACAGGCAGAGTAATAGCTCTGAAGGAAGTATAAAAGATAAAGAAGCAGAAGCCGAAAAAGAAGCAGAGAAATAACTCTGAAGGAAGTATGAAAGATACCGAAGCAGAAGCAGAAAGAGAAATAGAGAGATAGCTCTGAAAGAAGTATAAAAGATACAGAAGCAGAAGAAAAAAGAGAAGCAGAGAGATAGCTCTGAAGGAAGTATAAAAGATACAGAAGCAGTAGCAGAAAGAGAAGCAGCGAAATAGCTCTGAGGGAAGTACAAAAGATACAGAAGCAGAAGCAGAAAAAGAAAGAAAGAAATAGCTCTGAAGGAAGTATAAAAGATACAGAAGCAGAAACAGAAAGAGAAGCAGAGAGATAGCTCTGAAGGAAGTATAAAAGTTACAGAAGCAGAGGCAGAAAGAGAAGCAGAGAGATAGCTCTGAAGGAAATATAAAAGATACAGAAGCAGAAAGAGAAAAAGAGAAATAGCTCTGAAGGAAGTATAAAAGATACAGAAGCAGAAGCAGAAGCAGAAAGACAAGCAGAGAAATAGCTCTGAAGGAAGTATAAAGGATACAGAAGCAGAAGCAGAATTAGAAGCAGAGAAATAGCTCTGAAGGAAGTCTAAAAGACACAGAAGCAGAAGCAGAAAGAGAAGCAGAGAGATAGCTCTGAAGGAAGTATAAAAGATACAGAAGCAGAAGCAGGAGGAGAAGCAGAGAAATAGCTCTGAAGGAAGTATAAAAAATACAGAAGCAGAAGAAGAAAGAGAAGCAGAGAAATAGCTCTGAAGGAAGTATAAAAGATACAGAAGAAGAAGCACAAAGAGAAGTAGAGAGATAGCTCTGAAGGAAGTGTAAACGATACAGAAGCAGAAGCAGAAAGAGAAGCAGAGAAATAGTTCTGAAGGAAGTATAAAAGATACAGAAGCCTAAGCAGAAAGAGAAACAGAGATATAGCTCTGAAGGAAATATAAAAGATACAGAAGCAGAAGCAGAAAGAGAAGCAGAGAGATAGCTCTGAAGGAAGTATAAAAGATACAGAAGCAGAAGCAGAAAGAGAAGCAGAGAAATAGCTCTGAAGGAAGTATAAAAGATACAGAAGAAGAAGCAGAAAGAGAAGCAGAGAAATAGCTCTGAAGGAAGTATAAAAAATACAGAAGCAGAAGCAGGAAAAGAAGCAGAGAAATAGCTCAGAAGGAAGTATAAAAGATACAGAAGCAGAAGCAGAAAGAGAAGCAGAGAGATAGCTCTGAAGGAAGTATAAAAGATTCAGAAGTAGAAGCAGAAAAAGAAGCAGACAAAAAGCTCTGAAGGAAGTATAAGAGATACAGAAGCAGAAACAGAAAGAGAAGCAGAGAAATAGCTCTGAAAGAAGTATAAAAGATACAGAAGAAGAAGCAGGAAGAAAAGCATGAAAATAGCTCTGGAGGATGAATAAAAGATACAGAAGCAGAGTCATAATAAGAAACAGAGAAATAGCTCTGAAGGAAGTATAAAAGATACAGAAGCAGGAGCAAAAAGAGAAGCAGAGAAATAGCTCTGAAGGAAGAATAAAAAATAAGAAGAAGAAGCAGAAAAAGAAGCAGAGAAATAGCTCTGAAGGAAGTATAAAAGATACAGAAGCAGAAGAAGAAAAAGAAGCAGAGAGATAGCTCTTTAGGAAGTATAAAAGATACAGAAGCAGAAGCAGAAGCAGAAAAAGAAGCAGACAAAAAGCTCTGAAGGAAGTATAAAGGATAAAGAAGCAGAAGCAGAAAGAGAAACAGAGAAATAGCTCTGAAGGAAGTATAAAAGATACAGAAGAAGAAACAGAAAGAGGAGCTGAGAGATAGCTCTGAAGGAAATATAAAAGATACAGAAGAAGAAGCACAAAGAGAAGTAGAGAGATAGCTCTGAAGGAAGTGTAAACGATACAGAAGAAGAAGCAGAAAGACTAGCAGAGAAATAGTTCTGAAGGAAGTATAAAAGATACAGAAGCTGAAGCAGAAAGAGAAACAGAGATATAGCTCTGAAGGAAATATAAAAGATACAGAAGCAGAAGCAGAAAGAGAAGAAGTGAAATAGCTCTGAAGGAAGTATGAGAGATACAGAAGCAGAAGCAGAAAGAGAAGCAGAGAGATAGCTCTGAAGGAAGTATAAAAGATACAGAAGCAGAAGCAGAAAGAGAAGCAGAGAAACAGCTCTGAAGGAAGTATGAAAGATACAGAAGAAGAAGCAGAAAGAGAAGCAGAGAAATAGCTCTGAAGGAAGTATAAAAGATACAGAAAGAGAAGAAGAAAAAGAAGCAGGGAGATAGCTCTGAAGGAAATATAAAATATACAGAAGCAGAAGCAGAAAAAGAAGCAGACAAAAAGGTCTGAATGAAGTATAAAAGATTCAGAAGCAGAAGCAGAAAGAGAAGGGGAGAAATAGCTCTGAAGGAAGTATAAAAGATACAGAAGCAGAAGCAGAAAGAGAAGCAGAGAGATAGCTCTGGAGGAAGTATGAAAGATATAGAAGCAGAAGCAGAAAGAGAAGCAGAGAGATAGCTCTGAAGGAAGTATAAAAGATACAGAAGAAGAGCAGAAAGAGAAGAAGTGAAATAGCTCTGAAGGAAGTATAAAAGATACAGAAGCAGAAGCAGAAAAAGAAGCAGAGAGATAGCTCTGAAGGAAGTATAAAAGGTACGGAAGCAGAATAGAAAGAGAAATAGAGAAATAGCTCTGAAGGATGTATAAAAGATACAGAAGAAGAAGCGGAAAAAGAAGCAGAGAAATAGCTCTGAAGGAAGTATAAAAGATACCAAAGAAGAAGCAGGAAGAGAAGCAGAGATATACCTCTGAAGGATGTATAAAAGATACAGAAACAGAAGCAGAAACAGAAGCAGAGAAATAGCTCCGAAGGAAGGATAAAAGATACAGAAGCTGAAGCAGAAAGAGAAGCAGAGAAATAGCTCTGAAGGGACTATAAAAGATACCAAAGAAGAAGGAGAAAGAGAAGCAGAGATATAGCTCTGATGGAGGTATAAATGATACAGAAGCAGAAGCAGAATGAGAAGCAGAGAAATAGATTTGAAGTAAGTCTAAAAGATACAGAAGCAGAAGCAGAACGAGAAGGAGAGAAATAGCTCTGAAGGAAGTATAAAAGATACAGAAGCAGAAGCAGAAAGCGAAGCAGATAGATAGCTCTGAAGGAAGTATTAAATATTCAGAACCAGAAGCAGATAGAGAAGCAGAGAGATAGCTTTGAATGAAGTATAAAAGATACAGAAGCAGATGCAGAAAGAGAAACAGAGAAATAGCTCTGAAGGAAGTATAAAAGGTACAGAAGCAGAAGCAGAAAATGAAGCAGAAAAATACCTCTGAAGGAAGTATAAAAGACACAGAAGCAGAAGCAGAAAGAGAAGCAGAGAGATAGCTCTGAAGGAAGTATAAAAGATACAGAAGCAGAAGCAGAAAGAGAAGCAGAGAGATAGCTCTGAAGGAATTATAAAAGATACAGAAGCAGAAGCAGAAAGAGAAGAAGTGAAATAGCTCTGAAGGAAGTATAAAAGATACAGAAGCAGAAGCAGAAAGAGAAGCAGAGAGATAGCTCTGACTGAAGTTTAAAAGATACAGAAGTAGAAGCAGAAAGAGAAGCAGAGAAATAGTTCTGAAGGAAGTCTAAAAGATACAGAAGCCGAAGCAGAAAGAGAAGCAGAGAGATAGCTCAGAAGTAAGTATAAAAGATACAGAAGCTAACGCAGAAAGAGAAGCAGAGAAATAGCTCCGAAAGAAGGATAAAAGGTACAGAAGCAGATGCTGAAAATGAAGAAGAAAAATAGCTCTGAAGGAAGTATAAAAGACATAGAACCAGAAGCAGAAAGAGAAGCAGAGAGATAGCTCTGAAGGAAGTATAAAAGATACAGAAGCAGAGGCAGAAAGAGAAGCAGAGAGATAGCTCTGAAGAAAGTATAAAAGATACAGAAGCAGAAAGAGAAACAGAGAAATAGCTCTGAAGGAAGTATAAAAGATACAGAAGCAGAAGCAGAAGCTGAAAGACAAGCAGAGAAATAGCTCTGAAGGAAGTATAAAGGATACAGAAGCAGAAGCAGAATTAGAAGCAGAGAAAGAGCTCTGCAGGAAATCTAAAAGATACAGAAGCAGAAGCCGAAAGAGAAGCAGAGAAATAGCTCTGAAGGAAGTATAAAAGATACAGAAGGAGAAGAAGAAAAAGAAGCAGAGAGATAGCTCTGAAGGAAGTATAAAAAATACAGAAGCAGAAGCAGAAAAAGAAGCAGAGAAATAGCTCTGAAGGAAGTATAAAAGATTCAGAAGAAGAAGTAGATAGAGAAGCAGAGAGATAGCTCTGAATGAAGTATAAAGGATACAGAAGCGGAAGCATAAAGACATGCAGAGTAATAGCTCTTAAGGAAGTACAAAAGATACAGAAGCAGAAGCAGAAAAAGAAGCAGAGAAATAACTCTAAAGGAAGTATAAAAGATACAGAAGCAGAAGCAGAAAGAGATGCAGAGAGATAGCTCTGAAGGAAGTATAAAAGATACAGAAGCAGAAGCAGAAAGAGAAGCAGAGAGATAGCTCTGAAGGAAGTATAAAAGATACAGAAGAAGTAGCAGAAAGAGAAGCAGCGAAATAGCTCTGAGGGAAGTACAAAAGATACAGAAGCAGAAGCAGAAAGAGAAACAGAGAGATAGCTCTGAAGGAAGTATAAAAGATACAGAAGCAGAAGAAGAAAGAGAAGCAGAGAGATAGCTCTGAAGGAAGTATAAAAGATACAGGAGCAGAAGAAGAAAAAGAAACAGAGAGATAGCTCTGAAGGAAGTATAAAAGATATAGAAGCAGAAGCAGAAAGAGAAGCAGAAAATAGCCCAGAAGGATGTATAAAAGATACAGAAGCAGAAGCAACAAGGGAAGCAGAGAGATAGCTCTGAAGGAAGTATACAAGATACAGAAGCAGAAGCAGAAAGAGAAGCAGAGAGATAGCTCTGAATGAAGTATGAAAGATACAGAAGCAGAAGCAGAAAGAGAAGCAGAGAAATAGCTCTTAAGGAAGTATAAAAGATACAGAGGCAGAGGCAGAAAAAGAAACAGAGAAATAGCTCTGAGGGAAGTATAAAATATACAGAAGCTGAAGCAAAAAAAGGAGCAGAGAAATAGCTCTGAAGGAAGTATGATAGATACAGAAGCAGAAGTAGGAAAAGAAGCAGAGAAAAAGCTCTGAAGGAAGTATAAAAGATACGGAAGCAGAAGCAGAAAGAGAGACAGAGAAATAGCTCTGAAAGAAGTATAAAAGATACAGAAGAAAAATCAGAAAGAGAAGCAGAGAGATAGCTCTGAATGAAGTATAAAGATACAGAAGCAGAAGCATAAAGACAGGCAGAGTAATAGCTCTGAAGGAAGTATAAAAGATAAAGAAGCAGAAGCAGAAAAAGAAGCAGAGAAATAACTCTGAAGGAAGTATGAAAGATACCGAAGCAGAAGCAGAAAGAGAAATAGAGAGATAGCTCTGAAGGAAGTATAAAAGATACAGAAGCAGAAGAAAAAAGAGAAGCAGAGAGATAGCTCTGAGGGAAGTACAAAAGATACAGAAGCAGTAGCAGAAATAGAAAGAAAGAAATAGCTCTGAAGGAAGTATAAAAGATACAGAAGCAGAAACAGAAAGAGAAGCAGAGAGATAGCTCTGAAGGAAGTATAAAAGTTACAGAAGCAGAGGCAGAAAGAGAAGCAGAGAGATAGCTCTGAAGGAAGTATAAAAGATACAGAAGCAGAAAGAGAAAAAGAGAAATAGCTCTGAAGGAAGTATAAACGATACAGAAGCAGAAGCAGAAAGAGAAGAAGTGAAATAGCTCTGAAGGAAGTATAAAATATACAGAAGCAGAAGCAGAAAAAGAAGCAGAGAGATAGCTCTGAAGGAAGTATAAAAGATACGGAAGCAGAAGCAGAAAGAGAAATAGAGAAATAGCTCTGAAGGAAGTATAAAAGATACAGAAGCAGAAGCAGAAAGAGAAGCAGAGAAATAGCTCTGTAGGAAGTATAAAAGATACAGAAGAAGAAGCAGAAAAAGAAGCAGAGGAATAGCTCTGAAGGAAGTATAAAAGATCTCGAAGAAGAAGCAGGAAGAGAAGCAGAGATATAGCTCTGAAGGAAGTATAAAAGATACAGAAACAGAAGCAGAAACAGAAGCAGAGAAATAGCTCCGAAGGAAATATAAAAGATACAGAAGCAGAAGCAGAAAGAGAAGCAGAGAAATAGCTCTGAAGGAAGTATAAAAGATCCAGAAGCAGAAGCACAAAAAGAAGTAGGGAGATAGCTCTGAAGGAAGTATAAATGATATGGGAGCAGAAAGAGAAAAAGAAGCAGAGAGATAGCTCTGAAGGATATATAAAAGATACAGAAGCAGAAGCAGAAAGAGAAGCAGAGAGATAGCTCTGAAGAAAGTATAAAAGATACAGAAGCAGAAGCAGAAAGAGAAGCAAAAAAATAGCCCCGAAGGAAGTATAAAAGATACAGAAGCAGGAGCAGAAAAAGAAACAGAGAAATAGCTCTGAAGGAAGTATGAAAGATACAGAGCAGAAGCAGAAGGAGAAGCAGATAAATAGTTCTGAAGGAAGTAAAAAAGATACAGAAGCAGAAGCAGAAAGAGAAACAGAGAGATAGCTCTGAAGGATATATAAAAGATACAGAAGAAGAAGCAGAAAGAGAACCAGAGAGATAGCTCTGGAGAAAGTATAAAAATACAGAAGCAGAAGCAGAAAGAGAAGCAGAAAAATAGCCCCGAAGGAAGTATAAAAGATACAGAAGCAGGAGCAGAAAGAGAAACAGAGAAATAGCTCTGAAGGAAGTATGAAAGATACAGAGCAGAAGCAGAAGGAGAAGCAGATAAATAGTTCTGAAGGAAGTAAAAAAGATACAGAAGCAGAAGCAGAAAGAGAAACAGAGAGATAGCTCATAGGAAATATAAAAGATACAAAAGCAGAAGCAGAAAGAGAAGCAGAGAGACAGCTCTAAAGGATATATAAAAGATACAGAAGCAGAAGCAGAAAGAGAAGGAGAGGGATAGCTCTGAAGGAAGTATAAATGATACAGAAGCAGAAGCAGAAAGTGAAGCAGAGAAATAGCTCTGAAGGAAGTGTAAAAGATACAGAAGCAGAAGCAGAAAGAGAAGTAGAGAGATAGCTCAGAAGTAAGTATAAAAGATACAGAAGCAGAAGCAGAAAGTGAAGCAGAGAAATAGCTCTGAAGGAAGTATAAAAGATACAGAAGCAGAAGCAAAAAGAAAAGAAGTGAAATAGCTCTGAAGGAAGTATAAAACATACAGAAGCAGAATCAGAAAAAGAAGCAGAGAGATAGTTCTGAAAGAAGTATAAAAGATACAGAAGCTGAAGCAGAAAGAGAAGTAGAGAGATAGCTCTGCAGGAAGTATAAAAGATACAGAAGCAGAAGCAGAAAGAGAAGCAGAGAGATAGTTTTGAAAGAAGTATAAAAGATACAGAAGCTGAAGCAGAAAGGGATGTAGAGAGATAGCTCTGAAGGAAGTATAAAAGATACAGAAGCAGAAGCAGAAAGTGAAGCAGAGAGATAGTTTTGAAGGAAGTATAAAAGATACAGACGCAGAAGCAGAAGGAGAAACAGAGAGATAGCTCTGAAGGAAGTATGAAAGATACAGACGCAGAAGCAGAAAGAGAAACAGAGAGATAGCTCTGAAGTAAATATAAAAGATACAGAAGCAGAAGTTGAAAGCGAAGCAGATAGATAGCTCAGAAGGAATTATAAAAGATACAGAAGCAGAAGCAGAAAGAGAAGCAGAGAGATAGCTCTGAAGGAAGTATAAATGATACAGAAGCAGAAGCAGAAAGAGAAGCAGAAAGATAGCTCTGAAGGAAGTATAAAAGATACAGAAGCAGAAGCAGAAAGAGAAGCAGAGAAATATCTCTGAAGGAAGTATAAAATCGATAGAAGCAAAAAGAGAAAAAGAAGCAGAGAGATAGCTCTGAAGGATGTATAAAAGATACAGAAGCAGAAGCAGAAAGAGAAGCAGATAAATAGTTTTGAAGGAAGTATAAAAGATACAGAAGCAGAAGCAGAAAGAGAAGCAGAGAGATAGCTCTGAAGGAAGTATAAAAGATACAGAAGTAGAAGCAGAAAGAGAAGCAGAGAAAAAGCTCTGAAGGAAGTCTAAAAGATACAGAAGCAGAAGCAGAAAGAGAAGAAGTGAAATAGCTCTGAAGGAAGTATAAAAGATACAGAAGCAGAAGCAGAAAAAGAAGCAGGGAGATAGCTCTGAAGGAAGTATAAAAGATACAGAAGCAGAAGCAGAAAGAAAAGCAGAGACATAGCTCTGAATGATGTATAAAAGATACAGAAGCAGAAGCAGAAAAAGAAGCAGAGAGATAGCTCCGAAGGAAGTATAAAAGATACAGAAGCAGAAGCAGAAAGAGAAGCAGAGAAATATCTCTGAAGTAAGTATAAAATAGATAAAAGCAGAAAGAGAAAAAGAAGCAGATAGATAGCTCTGAAGAAAGTATAAAAGATACAGAAGCAGACGCAGAAAGAGAAGCAGAAAAATAGTTCTGAAGGAAGTAAAAAAGATACAGAAGCAGAAGCAGAAAGAGAAACAGAGAGATAGGTCTGAAGGATATATAAAAGATACAGAAGAAGAAGCAGAAAGAGAACCAGAGAGATAGCTCTGGAGAAAGTATAAAAGATACAGAAGCAGAAGCAGAAAGAGAAGCAGAAAAATAGCCCCGAAGGAAGTATAAAAGATACAGAAGCAGGAGCAGAAAGAGAAACAGAGAAATAGCTCTGAAGGACGTATGAAAGATACAGAGCAGAAGCAGAAGGAGAAGCAGATAAATAGTTCTGAAGGAAGTAAAAAAGATACAGAAGCAGAAGCAGAAAGAGAAACAGAGAGATAGCTCACAGGAAATATAAAAGATACAAAAGCAGAAGCAGAAAGAGAAGCAGAGAGACAGCTCTGAAGGATATATAAAAGATACAGAAGCAGAAGCAGAAAGAGAAGGAGAGAGATAGATATGAAGGAAGTATAAATGATACAGAAGCAGAAGCAGAAAGTGAAGCAGAGAAATAGCTCTGAAGGAAGTATAAAAGTTACAGAAGCCGAAGCAGAAAGAGAAGCAGAGAAATAGCTCTGAAGGAAGTGTAAAAGATACAGAAGCAGAAGCAGAAAGAGAAGTAGAGAGATAGCTCTGAAGTAAGTATAAAAGATACAGAAGCAGAAGCAGAAAGTGAAGTAGAGAAATAGCTCTGAAGGAAGTATAAAAGATACAGAAGCAGAAGCAAAAAGAAAAGAAGTGAAATAGCTCTGAAGGAAGTATAAAACATACAGAAGCAGAAGCAGAAAAAGAAGCAGAGAGATAGTTCTGAAAGAAGTATAAAAGATACAGAAGCTGAAGCAGAAAGAGAAGTAGAGAGATAGCTCTGAAGGAAGTATAAAAGATACAGAAGCAGAAGCAGAAAGAGAAGCAGAGAGATAGTTTTGAAAGAAGTATAAAAGATACAGAAGCTGAAGCAGAAAGGGAAGTAGAGAGATAGCTCTGAAGGAAGTATAAAAGATACAGAAGCAGAAGCAGAAAGTGAAGCAGAGAGATAGTTTTGAAGGAAGTATAAAAGATACAGACGCAGAAGCAGATGGAGAAACAGAGAGATAGCTCTGAAGGAAGTATGAAAGATACAGACGCAGAAGCAGAAAAAGAAACAGAGAGATATCTCTGAAGTAAATATAAAAGATACAGAAGCAGAAGTTGAAAGCGAAGCAGATAGATAGCTCAGAAGGAATTATAAAAGATACAGAAGCAGAAGCAGAAAGAGAAGCAGAGAGATAGCTCTGAAGGAAGTATAAATGATACAGAAGCAGAAGCAGAAAAAGAAGCAGAAAGATAGCTCTGAAGGAAGTATAAAAGATACAGAAGCAGAAGCAGAAAGAGAAGCAGAGAAATATCTCTGAAGGAAGTATAAAATCGATAGAAGCAAAAAGAGAAAAAGAAGCAGAGAGATAGCTCTGAAGGATGTATAAAAGATACAGAAGCAGAAGCAGAAAGAGAAGCAGATAAATAGTTTTGAAGGAAGTATAAAAGATACAGAAGCAGAAGCAGAAAGAGAAGCAGAGAGATAGCTCTGAAGGAAGTCTAAAAGATACAGAAGCAGAAGCAGAAAGAGAAGAAGTGAAATAGCTCTGAAGGAAGTATAAAAGATACAGAAGCAGAAGCAGAAAAAGAAGCAGGGAGATAGCTCTGAAGGAAGTATAAAAGATACAGAAGCAGAAGCAGAAAGAAAAGCAGAGACATAGCTCTGAATGATGTATAAAAGATACAGAAGCAGAAGCAGAAAAAGAAGCAGAGAGATAGCTCCGAAGGAAGTATAAAAGATACAGAAGCAGAAGCAGAAAGAGAAGCAGAGAAATATCTCTGAAGGAAGTATAAAATAGATAAAAGCAGAAAGAGAAAAAGAAGCAGAGAGATAGCTCTGAAGGATGTATAAAAGATACAGAAGCAGAAGCAGAAAGAGAAGCAGATAAATAGTTTTGAAGGAAGTATAAAAGATACAGAAGCAGAAGCAGAAAGAGAAACAGAGAGATAGCTCTGAAGGAAATATAAAAGATACAGAAGTAGAAGCAGAGAGAGAAGCAGAGAAAAAGCTCAGAAGGAAGTATAAAAGATACAGAAGCAGAAGCAGAAAAAGAAGCAGGGAACTAGCTCTGAAGGAAGTATAAAAGATACAGAAGCCGAAGCAGAAAGAGATGCAGAGAGTTAGCTCTGGAGGAAGTATAAAAGATACAGAAGCAGAAGCAGAAAGAGAAGCAGAGAAATAGCTCTGAAGGAAGTATAAAAGATACAGAAGCAGAAGCAGAAAAATAAGCAGAGAAATAGCTCTGAAGGAAGTATAGTTGATACAGAAGCAGAAGCAGAAAAAGAAGAGAAATAGCTCTGAAGGATGTATAAAAGATACAGAAGCAGAAGCAGATAAAGAAGCAGAGAGATAGTTCTGAAGGAAGTATAAAACATACGGAACTCTAGTTGATGAATAATATACTCTCTTTTACTATGTATCTTTTCTTTACTACGATACTAGAAATAGCATAACAATGTTTGTGTGTTATCAAATACAAAAGCGATCTTTATTGAAAATCAGTGCTGGTATTACTTTAGACATAGCCAGTAGGATAATGAGTTTCATACTTTTCTCAAAAGTAGAATGAAAGTGAAAGTAATAACACGACTAATCATCGTACTCTCTCATTTCTATGTCGCAATGCAGCTAGTTAGACCTAACGCTACGTTAGCTATCACTTTTTTTTTCTTTAATCTTCTAACATGTAAACGATGCAGAATACGGTTTTCAGCCTGTGCATCTGGTTTTGTGGGTTCATTTGGCACCTCTGCACTCAATAGGTAAGGATATAAAGAATTGAAATGCTTCTCTGACAACCCATTGCGCCGAACAGACCTTTATAACTAACCTGGTATAATCTAAAAAGATAATAAGCAATATATGTTAATGTGACAATACACTTTTTCTCTTTTTCTTTTCTTTTTTTCATATAGGCAGTGGTAATGTTTCAAAAATTCAAAAATATGCTACTGGTAAGAAAGTCTTCTGTGTCTGGAGCCACAAAAGTTTCTAATCTTCACTCTTAACGTATTTCGCTTCCCCACCGGCAGTAATAGAAATTTTAAACGAAGAGAAAAATAAGAAAAAAAAAAGAGAAAAATGTGTCTGAATAGATTTATTTGAGCCAAAAGAGCAATGTTAATAAATATGAATTTGTAAAGGGAAACCTAGGAAGGTTAGGGACGGTAAAGGAAATAGAAAGCAATAAAAGATAAGATATATGTACTTACATATCAAATACAATGGGACATTATATATATATATATATATATATATATATATATATATATATATATATATATATATATATACTTCAATTACACGACATAGCCCGACTAGATAATGAGAAATTACATTGTTATCATAATACGAAGCATTACAAGAGGAGAAAGAAAGAAAGAAAGAAAGAAAGAAAGAAAGAAAGAAAGAAAGAAAGAAGTTAACATGGCCATATTTTAGAATGAGAGAGGAAAGCTAGAAAAAAGTGAGAACGAATAGAAAGGGACTAAGAGATGTGATAAGAATGAAATATAGAAAGTCACAGCGAGTGAGAAAACCAGAAGCGTGTATATTGAATAGCAAAAAATTAAGAAAAAGTGCCGATCCAAATTTAAATAATCCTGTCATTTATGATGTAAGATATGCTCGCATATACCTAACCTATACAAGATAGATAGATAGATAGATCGATAGATTTGTATATCTTACCACAGGATATATATATATATATATATATATATATATATATATATATATATATATATATATATATCCTGTGGTAAGATATCCGACTGATGTAAAGTCAGTCTGGTTTCGTTCTCGGCCTGAAGCATTTCTTGGGTCGATCTACGCTGAAGATTTATGATATAACGAAACAGTCTGCCTGTGGATGACGGTATATATATATATATATATATATATATATATATATGTGTGTGTGTGTGTGTGTGTGTGTGTGTGTGTGTGTGTGTGTATGTGTGTGTGTGTGTATATATATATATATACATTCCACCTTGCGAGTATGAATTCATAATGCACTTTTTAAAACCAATATATATATATATATATATATATATATATATATATATATATATATATATACGCACACGATAGTTAGATGATGAATAAAGAATTATAATTGAATTGGCGGAATAGGAATGGAAAGACTAGATGGTGAAAAAAGGGATATAAAAAGAAGCGAAAATAAAAGAAATGATGTCTTTAAAAAAAGTAACAAAGGAGATTGTGAAGGGGGGGGGGAAATACGCTAAATATGACAGAGATAGAAATAGAGAGACAAAGAGTCAGAGTGCATTTCAAATAAAAAAAAAGACGAAAATAATAAAACATAGCTTTTTGCATTGCAATAAGAAAGAAAGAAAGAAAGAAAGAAAGAAAGAAAGAAAGAAAGACCATAGAAAAATGAACAAGAGATAAAAAATACTAATTAAATAGATAGATAGATAGATAGATAGATTGATAGATAGATTCGAACATACACATATTGAGAGAAAAAATAGTTTTAAAAATAGAGGATAAACTCTTCACTTCTCACCATTTTTACATCAAATATCGTTGCTTTTACTGGGTAAAGTGAGACGTTTGCACACACATTGATAAAAAAAAGAATTTTAAATGTTTAGGCATTCCCTCTATAAACATTCATATATATGAGTGGGGAAAAAAATTTCTACTGGCAAGAAAGTAAATATCCAAAACATCTTATCAAATACAAATATGTATAAATATATATATATATATATATATGTGTGTGTGTGTGTGTGTGTGTGTGTGTGTGTGTGTGTGTGTGTGTGCGTGCGTGTGTGTGTGTGTGTGCGTGTGTGTGTGTGTGTGTGTGTAAAAATATGTTTATTCAATATACAAAAATTATATAAGTACATAGATATAAATGGAGGGACACACACATATATATATATATATAAGTTTGGATAAAGAACACACACACACACACACACACACATATATATATATATATATATATATATATATATATATTCTTGCATACAGAGATTTTTATTTTTTTATTTTTTAGTTGTAATTATTTACTGAAATGATTATACTTATATGTATGTATGTATGTATGTATGTATATAGATAGATAGATAGATAGATAGATTAAGTATATAAGGAAATAGAAAAAAATAAATGTTTATATATATAAAATTAAGTATAATAAATATTTATACATATACCTGATAAACAAATAAATATATATATGTGTGTGTATTGATAAATTTATATTAATCTAACATATATACATGTCTCTATGGAAATAAAATGTGCATGTCTACATGCAGCAAATAAGTATATATATATATATATATATATATATATATATATATATATATATATATATATATATATGGGGTATATCTCGTTTATAATATATATTAACATTGCGGATTGCAATTTTTAAAGTATTCATCCATAACCGATACATCTTCATCAAATTATTCATGGATAAATAATGCATGTATCAATGAATATTATGCGTTTGTGCAATTGCATATGTATATGAATGAATGGACGAGTAGAAGGAGAAGAATTAGGGTGCAAACAGTGAAAGAGAGAGAGAGAGAGAGAGAGAGAGAGAGAGAGAGAGAGAGAGAGAGAGAGAGAGAGGAAGCAAGAGAAAATGTACTGAAAATAAATTGCTAATATAAAAGGTAGGCCGTATTTGAAGGAAGTCGACGTCGTAGGAAGAATCCGCAGAAGAGCCGAAAGAATTCGGAATATTATGTTAATTTTAAACCTGGCCATAAAAGAGATATTTGATAGGGGTTAAGAGGAATAAGAAGAAAGTATTGTTAATGATAGAGAAGAGTGAAGGAGAAAGAAGAAGAAGAAGAAGAAGAAGAAGAAGAAGAAGAAGAAGAAGAAGAAGAAGAAGAAGAAGAAGAATGGGGGACCATTGAGAAAGGGTACTTGCTAAATTGAAGAGTAATTGAAACAACGTGAATACATATCGAAGAAAAAGAATTAGAAAGAGCATTGGAACGGTTAATCTGAACCATGGACTTTTTTAGAGGATTAGAGAACTTTGATACTCTCATTTTCTCTCTCTCTCTCTCTCTCTCTCTCTATATATATATATATATATATATATATATATATATATATGTTTGTTTGAATACCACGGATTGTTTCTTTTTTAAAATCTTCAAGTGAAGACGTTCGAGTCTTCTTACTAGTCTTCTTATGTCTGGGTCAAGTTGGTAAAGAAATACAAGCCTAAGCGCTTTCGACCATTTCATTGGTCATCTTCGGGAATTGTGTTTGATCGTCTGTTGCTGTGAGTTTTATTTAATATTTGAAGTGTTTTTTTCTTTTTTCTTTTTTCTTTTTTTTTTTTTCTGTTATAGATGGAGTTTGCGCATTCTGCTTGGATGGTTAGATCATCATTATCATCATGTCACGCTATCAGCACGGATATTTCTGACCCTCTCTCGCCACCCCTCCCTATCGTCGTGTATCGATGTCCTTCTCGGTTACTCCCTAGGTAGGTGAACTTGTCAACCAGTTTCAGTGCACTACAGTTTAGTGTGGAGATGCTGCCCGTTTGATTGAGGCACATATATTCCGTCTCATGGGCGTTAACATGGAAGCCGATACCTGCAGCGGTTCGTTCCAGACTATATAGCAGGGTTTCGGCTTGTGCGGGTGCATCTTCAAAAAGTGCTATGTCATCGACGTAGTCAGCGTCGGTAATTGTTTTAGCGGGGTACCTTCTGCTTCTTTCTTTTGTTAAATTGAAACTGTTTTCTTTGATTTTATTAATAGATGTTCTAAGCACATAGTCTAGACATATGGTAAAGAGATATGGGGCTAATGTATCTCCTTGCAGTATACCTGCTACAATATGGAAGTAGTCTATGTCTCCATCCGGAGAACGGACATTTACCTTAGTGTTTCTATAGAGCATCATAATGGCTGCGACTGTTTCTTCTGGTAAGCCGTATGCGAGAAGGATTTGCTCCATCTTTCCTCTGTGAATAGAATCAAAGGCCTTAGTAAAGTTAACAAGTAATATTGTTGCTTGTAGGTTTTTTGCGCAGACACCCTCAAGAATTCGACGGATAGTCAAAATTTCTGTGGTGGTGGATCTATTTCTCCGGAAGCCATTTTGGTTCTTCCTAAGTATGTTGTCAATTTTGGGTTCTATGCGGTTGCGTAGTAGGGCATTGTATATTTTGGCCGCTAGGGAAAGATAATTTGGAAAATCCAGCCGACATATTTCGCTAAAGGTTCAGCGTCATCAAAATGCAAATAATTTCGTTTTAGAATGATAAAACGTTTTCTTTTTTTTTTTTTTACACACACACACACACACACACACACATATACAACATACAACATACACAAACCAACAACATACATGTACGCAACACACACATACAGCTCAACACAACACAAAGACAAACACAAATACATATTCATATATATATATGTGCGTGTGTGCGTGTGTGTGTGGATGACAATATATATGCTCCCCCGCGGTGGTTGAGCTATCTGGCGAAGGAATTTACGGCTGCCACTTGCATAATGCAAAGCTCTTCGAATGAATTGAGCACTGATAAGGCAAAAATGTAAACAAACGAAGGCTACAACATTCTGCCTTATAAATCCTGAGCTGACGTGGTTCGTTTCTTGGCTGAGTGGTATGATACTAAAGTTGGGCGGTTTTCAAACCCAGCTATATTTGTTTAAAAATATATATAATGTGTATTTGCATATATATATATATATATATATATATGATATATATATATATATTTGTTTAACTGCCTAATATATATATATATATATATCTATGTTTGTTTAAAAAAAATATGTATATATATATATTTGTTTAAAATATATATATATATATATATGTTTAAAAAGCAAGACATTTACAAATAGTATTCATTTCCATAATAGATCTATTTCGCTTATTCAAGCTCGTCAGATGGAATTCTTTGGATATTCACAATCATTATTTACTTGGTATATATATATATATATATATATATATGTGTGTGTGTGTGTGTGTGTGTGTGTGTGTGTGTGTGTGTGTGTGTGTGTGTTATACTTTGCTTGATTACTTTATTTCACACCAAGCCAAATGTAAGAGGTACCTCGTGAGTATAGAAATCATTGCACTACAAATACACACACAATTTGGGACAATTTCTAAAAAGTTCCGGTTTTTTAAATCTCCAAAAAATAAACAAATTTCAAAAATTCAGTCAATTCAATCATCTGAAAACGAAGATGATCTCTCAGAGAATGACACTCAAAATTTTGGAGACAACGTGTTTTGGTTTTGTTTGTTTTTGTTTGGTTTTGGTTTTGTTTTTGTTTTGATTTTGATTTTTTTGGTTTTATTTTTTGTGTTTATGTTTTTATTTTCATTTGGTTTTGTTTTATTGTTGTTTTATCTAGTACCAACCTCTTCCCTCTTAAACATTTTACAATTTTTTTATTCAAGAAAACATTACAGAGTTATTAGTACATTTTCTAAAAGATAAGTACAAACGTTAGATTTACCTATTTTAAAAACCAAAAGACGGAAGTGTTCCGCTGGAATCCTAACATTTGGAGGTTGAAAAAAAAAGTGGAATATAACGAAAATATTGTCATTTTCTAGCTCTATGTGTTAAATGAAATTGCACGTAGGTTTATGTACTCTTCTCTGAAATATCCTCTAAAATGGGAAACTGATTCAAGTATTTGCTTTCACAGCAGTCTCACTATGCCCAGTATCACGCTCTCAGAACGTACTGAAATTGCACGTAGGCTTATGTAATCTTCTGTGAAATATCCTCTAAAATGGGAAACTGATTCAAGTATTTGCTTTCACAGCAGTCTCACTATGCCCAGTATCACGCTCTCAGAACGTACTGAAATTGCACGTAGGCTTATGTAATCTTCTGTGAAATATCCTCTAAAATGGGATACTGATTCAAGAAAGATAAATTACAGCTGCCAATTACAGCAGTGGCAACATAAGTATAGATAGAAAAAAGCAAAAACTAAGAAACAGAAATGACAAGAAAAACAACTGTATGGGTATTTCAAGTGACAAACTAACAAGATTGCACACAAAGATAGAAACATGGCTACGAAAGTGAAATCTCATATTAGAAACTTAGCCGCACAAAACAATGCCATAAGGACCAATAATATTAAGGCGAAAACCGGTAATACGCAAGAGAACAGCAATTGTAGGTTATGCAGAGAAAGAGATGAAACGATTAATCACATTATAAGCGAATGCAACAAACTAGCGCAAAAGGAGTACAGGTCTAGGTACGACTAGCTGAGAAAAGTGATCCATTGATAAATGTGCAAGAGATTGAATTTTGACCATACTGCCAAATGGTATGTGCACAAATCAGAATCAGTCTTAGAAAATGAGATGCATAAAATTCTAATGGATTTTATACACAAACGGATCAGTTGTTCCTGGCCAGACGACCAGACCTAATGTTAATCAACAAAAAAAGACGATTCGTCTTGAGGATTTTGCTGTTCCAGTGGACCACGGATTGAAAATCGAAGAAAGCGGAAAGATAAACAAATACTTAGACCTTGCCAGAGAACTAAAAAAAGCTATGGAACATGAAGGTAATACCAATTGTAGTTAGTGCACTTGGAACGGTCCTTTTAAAGGGAAATGAAACAGTTGAAAATGGAAGGAAGAATCGAGACCATCCAGACTACAGCATTGTTGAGTCTTTCTTCTGAGACTTTTTGGACCGTTCCAAGCACTTCAACTACATTTAGTATCATCATCACCCACATATTCCACAGCTTTTTAAGTTTTCAAGCAAGGTCCAAGTATTTGTCAATCATTTCGCTTTCTTTTATTTTCATTCTACGGTCAGCCAGAACGGTAAAATCCACTAAATGGACGTTTCCCTCTTTTTGTTGTTGTTGTTGTTGTTGCTGCTACTATTGTTGCTAGTTAGCACTGGTTGGTCTTCTGCCCGTGTTCCGTTTGTATTTCAAAATTCCAGAAAATAATATTTCACTCCTTGTGAGTTTTCACACCTTCTATGGGATATTTGGTTCATTGGGATAATGGTTAAAGTGTTCCCCAATGGTCCTGGGTTCAATCCTAAATACTCAAAAAATGGTACTTGATGCCTCCTTGCTTAAAATTTAGCATTATCCTATTTACCCTATTTACCAACCCCTCCACTCGGGCAGGATATGACACAAGGTCAGTTTTTAAGCGGAGTTTAACAGGTTTGAATTCAGAGTTTTCCTTCTCCTAGACTGGTTGCCTAACCAAGGCTGAGGAATCCAGTCTGTCCTACTATTTACCCACAGCTGGAGGGAGAATAATTGGATTCATACTTTTCCCAAGGATATTAGTGCTATGTGAAATGCAAACAGTTTCGTCCAGGATTTGAAATCGTGTCGCCGTGTCCATTTCCTACGACGATAACCATTACACCACGGGCACCTCCTTTTCCTACTCATTACTGGTTTGTTAGACAATTTAGCATTATAAGTTATGGATCAAGGGTAAGTGGGGCAATCCAGGGAAAGGACTAGTGCCCTACCCTACAACTCGGTGTAGTAGTTATTGAAAAGGGAGCCTTCGGGTCACCCTCAACTACGGTCGGCTAAGTAACTAAACTAACTAATGGGACTTTTCCACATAGGAATTCCGGTTTCCCACCATTTATTCCCTGCGTTCTCATCACTGCACAACTAAGAAGTGCATTTTATATTTATGAGATTTGTTCAAAAAGTTCTATCGGAGATGAGAGGGGAAATCAAGACCATCTAGACTACATCATCATTGTTGAGATCAGCTTCAATACTGAGCAGAGTCCTGGAGACTTGAAGAGACTTGTAGTCACTCAGTGAAAGACCATCAACTAACACTGGTGTAAAAAAAACTCACAAAGAGTGAAATAATGAAGCCATAAGTCACTCATATAAGTAATGATATAGTCAGTAAAGTAGGATAAGAAGCACGAAAGATATTCACTTCTTCAACCAGGTTAGAATGCAGTCATCGCCAAAATGTGAACAGGATTATTGATTAATTTTTCTCATCGCCTGAATTTGCTGAGTCATAAGAACAAATGAAGATTTTATTGTTTTTCTCGAATAAACCTTACCTGTTGTGTATATATATATATATATATATATATATATATATATATATATACGAGCAAAAAAACAGCAACCTATAAATTCTAACCGACCTAAATGTAAATATTCCTAAATGTAAACATTCCATTTTTAGATTAGCAAAATTGTGTTCCATGTTTGTTTCAAGTTGAAACATGTAACAACACAATTATACACATAACACCTGGTGTAGTGTAATTTTTTGCAAGATGGGCAAGTAAGCCTTTTTTATTGAGTTCGATTCTCAATTGGCGCCTCATACTTCTGGCCTTGTGCCAGACTAAATTAAGCTTAGTTAATGTGAAAACTGTTACACATGGCTATGTACTTATCATGGACAACGCATGTACTGTAATGGTTAACGAGCTAGGTTTGCAGCCTATAGTTACTGAGTTCGATTCTGACAGGGGCAACTATCCTCCTGACCTAGTGCCAAACTTACTTAATTACAAAACTTGCATATGGCTATGTTCTTATTATGGGCGCCTCACATGGTGTAATTGTTAACGAACTAGGCTTCCAAATTTATAAGTGAGTTCGATTCTCACGGGAGTTCATCCTTCTGGCCTTGTACCAAACTTGGTTTATTACAATAATCAGTAAAGTAAATATAGCTATGTACTTATCATGGGCGCCTCACATGGTATAATGGTTAACGAGTAGACTATTGTTCCTGAGTTCAATACTCCCTGGGTACCCAATTTTTCCGGATTTCTGTTAGACTAAGCTAAGCTTAATAAATGATAGCATCTAGTATTGTGTATTTGTTAGTAAGTTAAGCCAACGAACCGTTGTAAATGAGTTGGATTCTCACTGTGTTCACCCTAATTCTAGTCTTGTGTATATGTATATTTTATCTTCGTTGTTTTTAGTTCCAGAGTCAAAGCGTTTTAGTTTGAGAGTTAAAACCTTAAGCGGAGTAAACAAAAGATATATCTTTATTATCTATATCTATAAAAGAGGATGTTTGTTTGTCTACCATAGAAATGAATATGATAGCTGATAGAATATCTCTTTCAGCACCAATTGGGGTAAATGTTTATTAGAAAATTAATGAATCTAATATCTGCCTTCGAGTTCATTTTACGTCAGTTAAATTAATTTATCGAACTTTGTATGGAAACCATATTAAAACTAATTTTTTTTTATCTCGTTCCAAAAACCCGATGCAAAATGTTATATTAGATGATTTTATTGGAATAAAACATTCAAAATACTTTTTTAATGAAGAAAAAGATTAATGTTAAGTTGATTAATAAAGAAAACTTTTTATTCGATTTGTAGAACAAATATTTTTATTAAAAAAATATTCATTTTAATGAATGTATTTCACAGTAAAAAATGCCTGCGTTTCAGTTTCATTGTTTGATATAAATATATATAGACTGTAACATGTAATTTTATATATATATATATAGAGAGAGAGAGGGGGGGGAAGGGAGAGAGAGATTGATAACAAGGTAATCCAAGTAGAAGAAGAGATTTAATTTCTATATGTAAATGCTCTATCATTGATATTGAGCACTATTTAACAATACTGCAACATTTGCTTCTTCATTAAATCACCAAATGAGCTTGTAAGTACCATAAACCTCTTTTATATATATGTATATATATTTATCATAAAATGATTAATTTTCTCCATTCATAAAAACATTCTTCACAATGAAAACTGAATTAAAGAATTTTTTAAATCAATATCTCACAAAAATACTCATAATTAATTAATTTCAAATACTACTGCGGATCTACCTAGTAATTTACGAAGTTCTTTGTTTCGATTTGGCACAAGACCGAATAAATGGGGCACCCAATGAGACTCGAACTCACTCTTGGAGGTTTGTTAATCTAGATTGCTAGCCATTACACCACCAGAGATGCCCTGTCTATATACAATGTTAGATATTTTATCTTTTTAAAATTGATTTATGTTTTAAAAAATTATGTATTCATTTATTTAGATTTAACTAATTTTCAAATTACAAAAAAAATGATCTTTATTTTTTAAATTGATTAGACGAAAGTATGTTTTTTTCTTAAATTAAAAATTAAAAAACATAAACATTGTTATGCATATTTATTTCAAAAATTACATAAAATATTCTATTTTATTGTTATTGTTGTTATCAATTCTTCTTAAATAAAAAAGATTTAAATTGATATAAAATGAATAACTTCTGAATGACCAAAGTTTCAGAATCTAATTTCTAAACTTTTTTTTCCATAAATAACTATATTGATGTGTTGATTTTCATTAATTTATCTGACATTTACTAACAATAAAATTACGAAAAAAATATTCAATATTATTTCATAAAAAAAAGAAAGAAAAAAATTCCTCTATCTGGAAATTTATAACCACCTATCCATTGGCCTAATCAGCTGACTGCATCTCTGCAGGCGAGTAAGACTCCCCTAACGAGTGCCCTGGATATGACACTAAATAATCTAATGGTAAGGCTTCAGTAATACTGTAGCTTAGGGAAATGTGGAGTAACCCTTCATTGCCATCGCTCCCAGGTTTACTCTGGCCCGGAGTGGTAGCACCTGATAGGGTCCTAGCTATGAATTAAATAGAACTAAACTGCGTGCTTATGTTAAACTGAATTGTTTGAAATAGAACTGTTTGGACATATAATTGTGTATAAACAAAAAGCTGTACTTTTACTAAACTGAATTGTTTGAAACTTTTATCAAAATGTTTCAATTCGGCGTTAAATGATGTAAAACAAAACTACCAACCAATTAGCCACCTATCCACATAGGACAAATGCTCATGAGAGCCATAGTTACATCAAATCATTCTACCTGTCGAAGAATTTTTACAAGGTCTCAACCTGGGAATCATGTTTTCTGGGGACTAACATCAGGTCAGGTAATGATATGTTACACTCGATATCAATGTTACATTTAATCCCGCTTAAATAAGCACATCGGTAATATCAGTTAAAGAATTGAAATAGTCGTTATTTCCTAATTTACAACATCATTACAAGAATCACAAATAATAAATGGAAAGAGTTAGGCTGATATCCAAAAATTCCTCTACAGATGAAGGGAATTATCTTGTGCAGGCTATTTCAAAAGATTATGTGACTGAGTTTGATTGCTACCGAAAATTTCTTCAGCAAATGGAGTGAATTATCTTGTGCAGGCTATTTCAAAAGATTATGTGACTGAGTTTGATTGCTACCAAAAAATTCTTCAGCAAATGAAGTGAATTATCTTGTGCAGGCTATTCCAAATAATTATGTAAAAGAATTGGTAGTTATACATACAAAATTATCTTCTGCAAACTATTTCAAATGATTATGTGAGTTAGGCAGCTACCAAAAAATCCCTCTGCAAATGAAGTGAATTATCTTGTGCAGACTATTCCAAATGATTATAGAAAACAGTTAAGCTGGTATCCAAAATTCCTCTACAAATGAAGTTAATTATCTTCAGCTGATTATTCCAAATGATTATAAGAAAAATTAAGGCAGCTACCGAAAAATTCTTCCGAAAATGAAGTGTGTTAGCTTCTGCAGGTTATTCCAAATTATTATGGGAAAGAGTTAGGCAGTTACGGACTCATTCCTCTGCAAATGAAGGATAATTCATATCCTCTGCAGGCTATTCCAAGTGATTATGCGAAAGAGTTTGGCAGCAACCGAAAAATTCCTCTGCAAATGAAGTGAATTATCTTCTGTGGGCTATTCCAACAAACTCTCTTATCTATAAATCTATTGAAACTGTTGTTGCTTAAGATGAGATGATTAACTGTCCCACTGAGTTTTAAATTCATTGGAACCTCTAAGACTCTTCCCACATATTTGGAACTCGAATAATGTTGCTGAGAACTTTGGATCGGCGTCGACTTAGCAATGCTATCAGATTTGTTGTTAAGAGATTGATTCAACATGTTACTAAAATAACTATTCTAACAGGTTATATAGCAAGGGAAATATTTTTATTTCGAGAATTCCTCTGATACCGTCGGTAATACTGTTGTGTTATCGAGAAAGATAAATAAACCACAACGTCAAACACTGTTTGTAGTAGGATTTCATTAAAAGAATGTTTTTTCTTTGTGTTTTGTTTTGTTTTGTTTTTTGTCTTTTTTTATTTTGTTTTGTTTTGTTTTATTTTTCTCATGGACAATTATATGTTAGTGGCTTCAGAGTTGGAAGTTCCAATAATCTTGTTATTTATGCACCCTCTTAAAAAAACAAAGAATGAGGTATACTCTGAAGAACTTAGATAATGTACTGCTATTGTTTTCATTCTCTGCTGTTTTACATATAAGGAAAAATACACAAATCTTACTGCATTTTCTGTCTTTTCTTTTTTGTTTTTCGTTTTTTCAAATTCTCATCCATTTTCTGATTCTGAGATAAGTTAGCCCAACAAATTTTAACATTCAAGACGTACAATCCTTCTATAGTAATTACTTGGTCTATACATTTAAAGTTAACAATGAAGGAATGATATAACATTTAATTGGAAAATACTAGATATTATTTTTCATTAAATTCAAAATTATGAAGTTGGAATTTCAACACTGCAATGAAGCTGATGACGACATAAAATACTTTGTGTCAGTTTCATGGTCAATACATTATTGAAATTACCAATGCGAAATTGACTATTTAATTTGAAAATCCATGTTAAAATAAATGATTCTATTTAGAATGTCACGATGTATAATGAACCTCTAATCTAATTTTAAAATCATTTTTAAAATAACAGGGTTTCGATTAAATTTTGTATAGTATACTGTGTCGTTATTAACAACGAGGAACACGTATATAAAAATATAAGATTATATTTTTTTCTTGGCGATAATACTTGTGTGGAGCAGAAAAGCACGAAGGAGTTGTCAGGAGACGGAAGAGCCAGTGAACAACTGACTTTAGCCGAAATTCGGGAACTTACATAGTCTACAACTCTCACGTGACCTGCAGCAATTCCTCTTTTTCGTTAACTATGGTTACGCCCACGTCTCGCTTCTTTGATTTCCATTGGTTATGCTGTCTGCTTCCCATTGGCTACTTGCCCAAGCCCGGTTCTGCGGGCGTACGCATATGCCACCATCACCGAATTCAACCACGTCCATAGGTCAAAGTGATATTCCGATATCTTCGACCGGATGCACCTATTTCAACATCCACCGTATTCACAGCACCTGTGGGCATGGTGACATTTCCACAATCACCTTGTTGATATTATCACTGCGCGGATGCAGTTGTCTCAATATCCACTGATACACAGCACCTGTGGACATGACATTTCGGTGATCACGCCGGTCTTATCAATCTATCTGTCAACAACATCCGCCGTATTCACATCCGCAGGTCACGTTAATGTATTACATAAATATTGTAATTGTGAAATTTCAAAATGTTGATGAAACTCACAACAAGAAATACATATCTTGGACTACAAATTGTTATAATTTTTAATGCAGAAAAGAATAAATATTTACTTGTAAAATATCTGGAAAAATTAGTGTTTTCATTGAATTGTGAAATTTCAATATTTTGATTAAACTCACAAGAGATACATTTGTGGCAGTTTCTCGGACAATACATTTTATGATACAGAAAGGACATATAATTTTTGAATTTCTTTTTAAAAATGTTTCCATTAAATTGAAAATTTGTGATGACAAAATTTCAAAATTTTAAAGGAACCAAAGATGACAGTAAATACATTTATGTCAATCTTGAATTTTGAAATTGCCATGTAGAATGTATTTATTATTTAATTGTGAAATCCCTGTCCAAATAACAGTTTCCATTAAATTGAAACTTTGTGATTGTGACGTTTCAACATTTGATAAAACACAAAAGGGCATGAAATACTTTGTCCTTTGGACAATACATTTTTGAAAGTGAGGACGTAGAAATTAACTACTTCTTAATTCGAAAATCTCTGATTAAAAAACTAAATTTCCCTTAGTTTCAATATTCTTATAGTGTTATTTCGAATGTGTAATACTGTTGCAATCGTTTCTTGGACAATTAAAGTGGGTTGGCCACCTTAGTCGAGGATGACCCGAAGGCTACCTTTTCAATAGCTACCACACCTAGGTGTAGGGGGCGCTACTCCATTCCTTGAATTGCTCTACTTTACCCTTACCTAACTTTATAATGCTAAGTGTTAAGCAAGGCGGCATAAAGTACCATTTTTGGAGTCTCCCGGGGATTGAACCCCGGTCTCCTGGATCATTGACGAACTCTATACTAAGTAAGTCTGCATATTTATCCTCTATCCAAATCAAAAGTGTAAAAGAAGTGTCAGTCTGGTCAATATTTTATGAAGAAGCACATTCCATCATTAAAACTGACCTTCAAGTTCATTTTGTGTTGCTAGGGTCCACTTATTAAATATCAAGTTTCATACTAGTAAAGTGTAAATAAACAAAACCCTATTGCTGGGGTATTCATCGAATAAGGACGTATTATTCACTTTGGCTCATGTCAGAAAAACCCTCCCACTGGATAGGTTTGTGGTAAAACTCGTAAATAAAGTTATTAATCTCATTCAACATCTCTGAAACCCGGGCAACCCCGAATAAATTCACAAATCGTTTGTGTGCGTGTGTGTGTGTGTGTGCATTTATAATGATAAGATAATATTTGATTCGATGACGACAAAAACTTAGCCGAGGCTTAAGAAATGAACTACACAGGTGATTCATTTTTAATGGAGAAGGCTTATATAGAACCACCAATGTATTTGGATGAGCTGATAACAGAAGAATGAGCACCAATGTGGCACAGATTTTGAATTCAGTTTTTTTGGGGTTTTTTTTTTGGCCTATCAAAGTTGTCATACCAAGGCCAAAGCACACACACACACACATACACACGCATACACTCACACATACACACACACATATATATATATATATATATATGGTTGTGTGTGAGTATGTGAGTGTGATTTCTTTTTAATGCAAACATATTACTGTGGTCACCCTTGATTTCTCCTTTGATGTAAAAGACTTTTCCTTTTCATCTTCTTTCATCTATAAATATATTTTCTATCACAGACATATATCATGTAGATTTTCACTCTGATAACTTTTTATTTACTTAACACACAGACAACTTCTAGGAAATTATTTCTGGGTCAAATCGACAATCAAACATTTGATAATGCAAAATATATCTATCTCAGTATGTTTATATCTATCGATATGAAAAATATATACACATAACAGTTCATAACTCTCTCTCTCTCTCTCTCTCTCTCTCTGCGTTCAGTCTTTAGATAGATAGATATCGGCTGTAAATTTTATAGACAGAACAAGATACTCTCATGAAATGTCAGCAAATGAGGTTTATTTTTCAACATAAAGCCCATTACAGTCTACTCACTTCTCCATCCGCGGGACAATGCTTGGATCCCACTGGTCAAAAAGTCCAACAATAGATATAACGTCATCATATAGACTTTTCAGCCAATTAACTTTTCAGTCCACCCTCGTAACGTATCCTGTTTTTATAAAAACTTAACTTTTTTCTTAACCAGGGATCCCAGCATTTTATCATTTCCAGCGGCATAATACACACCCGGGAGACCTGGGTTCAATCCCAGGTCGAGTCATACCAAAGACTTTAAAAATGGAACTTGATACCACCTTTCTTAACACTCAGCATTATAAGGTACGGTTCAAGGGTAAAGTGGAGCAATCCAGGGAATGGAGTAGCGCCCTCCCCTACACCTTGGTGTAGTAGCTATCGAAAAGGGAGCCTTCGGGTCACCCTCGACTATGGTCGCTAACTAACTTATTTAAAAAGCTATACAGTATTGAAACTGGAAGCAAAAATGTGAATATGTAGCAATCCAAAAATAAGATTGTTCTTTATTCACACACACACACACACACACAAAAAAAAAAAAACACACACACACACATGTATATATACATATATGTATATATATATGTCAGTAATATCCAGTCGTCGTCCGAAGAGAATGGGTGTGGATTATTCATGTATAGAATATATGAGATATTTTATGAATTTTCACTTCTATGTGAGTGCTCGATACGTGGGTATTGTTATATATTCCTTTTCAGGTTTATATAAGAAAACTCACATACAGAACATATAAAAACTCAACCATGATACAATTGTCATTATAAATTTATTAAAATTAAGCGTGTATGTCATCTGATGAGATGATTATATTCTTCACCGAAATAAATCTATAATGACAATTTAACTATGGTTGAGTTTCCTTCCAGTTACATTATTGCTGTTGGAGCCTTACCCATCTCACCATAATGGACTCTTCTCACCGTTATTAGTACTGAGAGATTTCGCTACCAGAGGCAGATCAATATCGGTATTATCCGAACTATACGAGACTTCTTACCTTTTCTATGTAACTCTATCTTTCTTGTGTAATATAATCTGTTATCTTAATATCCGTGTTTGTGTTTTCATTAGTGACCCTTTCCGAGGCCACAACATACTGGCGACGAGAAACTCGAACGAAAAAAGGGACTCTCCAACAAGCAAAAGGGGTTAATCGGACAACATACTGGCGAAGATACATCGCAACAACAAAGAGATACCCAACTACAAGTTGTTAAAGAATCTACAACAAAGTTCCAGCATACAACGAACCAAACAAGATTTTTGTTAAACAACTACAAGGTATTAAATTGTACAAACGACGGAGTCTGTCGGATAGCAGATATTTTAAAAAAAATCTGTAAGTAAGATTGTCACGTTATCAAAAAGTGATTTTCATATTTTTCTTTCTTCCCCCCACTTCAGAGAGAAAAATTTAATTTGGTGCTTACAGTTTGTGTTGTACAAAACACACACACACACAAAAGTAATTATTCTTGATTTCTGAGTATATTTACTAAAATAAAAGCCCCCCACACACACACACTCCAGAAAAAAAGATTTTTTTTGAATAGATATTTTTTTTAAGTCTAAAAAAATGGAAGACCTTAAAGAAATGTTTGCACAAATGATGAAGTTCCAAATGGAGTCTCAACAAAAAAATGAGGAAAAATTCCTTCAACTTCAGAAAGAAAACGAAGAAAGAATCTTAAAAAACGAGGAAAAACAACAACGGTTCTTCCTTGAATTGCAAAAACAACAAGAAGCACTTTTTAAAAGTCGAAGTTATAACCAGCCTACAGATAGTACTACTATTTTCACTCAAAATGCAGTGTGGAAAGCACTGGAAACATTTTCCTACGCACCAGATGAAGATAAGACCTTTGAGGCATATTACAGAAGATATGAAGATATCTATATTACTGACTGTGCTGATTGGACTGATGCAAAAAAAGTCTGGCTATTTCTACAAAAGCTAGATACTGGGGAACACAACAAGTTCGTTGATTATATCTTACAAAAAAAAACTTGCGAACTTGGCTTTTTAGAAACAGTTAAATTACTGTCAGACTTATTCAGCTCCAAAACGTCTCTATTCCACAAAAGATGGAAATGTCCCAACTTAGCAAAAAGGGACAGTGGTGATTATTTAGGGTTTGCCTCGGTCGTCAATAAAAATTGCGACGATTTTAAACAAGGCGAATTGTCAGCGGATAACTTTAAATGTCTGATATTCGCACAAGGCCAAGAGTCGGCAAAAGACGCGGAAATCAGACGCAAAGTGTTGTCGAAATTAGAGAACATACCTGATCTCACACTTCAAAAATTGGCTGAGGACTGTCAGAGGATAGTGAGTGTCAAAAAAGACTCAAAAAATATCGAGGAGTATGGTGTTGCTTACGTAAGGAAAGTCAAGCATAGATCTCAATCATACTCTCCGGTAAAAGGGAGAGAAAAATATGATTACTCAAAATTTCAATACCGACAGACTAGGGACAACGAAAATAAACCACCCAGCGCTTGCTACCGCTGTGGAAAATTACATTGGGCCAAGGACTGTCCCTATCGTACAAAAAAAATGTCAAAACTGCGATAAATTCAGTGTAGAAACAGAAAAATAATTAAAAACAGAGTCAGACATACAAAAAGCGAGGACAAGTCAGACAAAGTTGTTCGTAAATATATAACAGTCAAAGTACTAAATAAATCCGTAAGATTTCAGTTAGACTTTGGCTCTGATTTATCAATAATAAACTTACAAATATGGAGAAAATTGAATAGGCCAATAATAAAGCTGACAAGCAAGACGGCACGAACGGTAACAAGAGACAAAATAAAATTTGAAGGCGAAATAATTATCCCAGTATCACTAAATGGTATAACCAAAAAATTAAAAGTCTTCGTACTGTTTGGGTCAGGCTGGTTTCAGAAATTTAATCTCTGGGATCAACCAATTAACTCGTTTTGCCAAAAAGTAGAATGCATTACGATCGAAGCTGAAAAAATTAAGATGGAACTAAAAGGTAGTTTCCCCGAAGTATTTTCAGCTGGTCTTGGCAAATGTACTAAAATTAAGGCAAAATTTGAACTGAAGGATAATACACGCCCCATTTTTAGAAAGAAGCGAAACGTACCGTTTGCTGCAACCGAAGAAATAAATAAAGAGCTAGATTGATCTGTGAATATGGGCATATTATCAGAAGTGGAATTCAGCGATAAGCTACTTCCGAAACAAAATAGGCTGTGAAAGACCATATTAGTGCCTAAAAAAGGTTCAACCCGGGAGAAAAAATCAATTTAAAAGATATCAAAATAACACGTCCTGTTGGGAACGTGGAATAATTAAAGAACCAGTAACAGAAATGCCATTTGAACGACTCCAACGACGTACCACAAACAGAAGAAGAGCCAATAGACACTATTTTCGATATGTTCAATTTAGATCCTCCTCAATCAACACCTAAAAAACGTCGGTCAGGGGGAAATAGGAAATTCACCGACCCGTTGATGATCGACCCAAAAAGAAAAGAAATATTAACAGCACTTTTACGAAGTAAAAGGCTTGGGGGAGGGGTGTTGTGGGAGCCTTACCCATCTCACCATAATGGACTCTTCTCACCGTTATTAGTACTGAGAGATTTCGCTACCAGAGGCAGATCAATATCGGTGTTATCCGAACAGTACGAGACTTCTTACCTTTTCTATGTAACTCTATCTTTCTTGTGTAATATAATCTGTTATCTAATATCTGTGATTGTGTTTTCATTAGGGACCCTTTCCGGGGCCACAATAATTATATATATACGTATATATATACACTGTCATCTACAGACAGACTGTTTCGTTGTTTCATAACTCTTCAGTGTGGCTAGACGCGTGAGATACTTCAAACTGAGATCGAAACCCGGCTGACTTTACGTCAGTAGGATGTCGGATATCTTTCCTCGGCGTAAGTAAAGGAATTTTTTACATATGTATTTATACATATACGTTATCGGCCACCGGAATGCTCAATTCATGTGAAGAGATTTGCATTTACGCGTATGTGGCAGCCGGCAAGTGCTCAACCCTCTGAATTTTTTAGAAAGAAAATTAAAAATCTGATTAAACAAATTGAAGCACTTATTTATGAGCAATACTGTTTGATTTCTTGTTTTTAAATGCATATGAACCTTCGTGAGTTATTTAATGCTAAATCCATACTTATAAAGGAACAATATTGATACTATTTAACCTATTACTGATCGGAGATAAGAGGGCTCATTCATTTTCCCAAGGGTTATAAGTCCAAAATTGAACGTATTAATAAGACTGGAGTTCGAACTTGATTACCTCGAAGCCGCAATTTAGCGCTTTAGCTATTACGCCACCGAGACACCCCAGGCGATATTGTTGGGTGTTGAAAAACAACGAGGAACACCTATATATAAAAATATAATCTTACATTTTCATTCATCGACAGTGACGCTTGTGTGGAGCAGAAGAGTAATCGGAGAGAGAAAGTTCGCTCACACAGAGAAGCCATTGGAAGTCGGAACTGTCAGTGGGAACTGACTTTAGCCCAAATTCTCGAAATTATATAATCTTAAAATTCCCACGTAACCCACACGCAATTCTTGTTTTCCATTGGTCACGGCTTACATCCACGCAATGCTTGTTTTTGATTGGTAATGGTTTACACCCACACAATCTTTGTTTCCGATAATCACTTTGTTGATTTTATCATCGGCCGGATTCATCAGTCAACAGAATCCGCCGGGTACAGCGCAGGTCAAGGTAATATATTACAATATTGAGTATGAGGGATATCCGAAAACAAAAGTATAAACTTTTACTACTGTGAAAAGTTTATTACTATTCAAATAAAATACTGCATATGCTACCAACACTACTATGTGACGATGTCACCGTCTAGATTCATTCACTCGTCTTATTGATGCACGAATGCTTTCATATCAATTGTTCTTATGTCTGATTATATATTATATATATGAGTAAGATATGATGTTTAATCAGACAGATATGTTGTAAAAATAAAGAAAACGGAAATAAAATACATATTAATGGATAAGAAAATTTACAAATAAATATTAGTTTAGATCCACCGACGCGTTTCGACCAATATGAATGAAATTATCTAAGATATGAAATTAGGAAAATTTCAGGTAGAAAGTATTTTAGGTCATTTTCAGGGTGGGAATTAGGAATTTAAAATAATGGTTTGAACGATAAAGAAAAATACTTTAAAAATTACGCCATAAAACGTAGTTTTTTATAAAGTTAAGGAGAAACACAGCGTCTATGAAAAGTCGACTTGTATTGGTAGAAAATGAAAGAAAGAAGAAATAAGAGAAAGAAAGAAAGAAAGAAAGAAAGAAAGAAAGAAAGAAAGAAAGAAGAGGAGGGAAAAAGAAATAGCATGGAGAAAAGGAGAAATATGTAATATACTAGCTTAGCAGGCGACGATGAACTTAGCATATTTAATGCGGTCGCAAGATCACATCAACAAAGTGGTTTCACAGGAAAGAGAAAAATGTAATTTATTGTCTGTAGATAGAATGACAGATATTTTCGTTCGCAGATAAGATCAACAAATTACTGAGGAAAAAACGGAAGTTTGTAATTTCCGATAACCAGCCATAAACAGAAAATACGTGAGGCGAAGAGGGTGTTCATATTTCCGCAGGGGACTTGAGAGACAATTTAAGGTCTGTAATTTTGGACTGAAGGCAGAGATCCACAGGTCGCTCAAGCGAAGCGGAGAGATCCGCTGGTCGCTCAAGCAAAGGGGAAGATCCGCTGGTCTCTCAAGCGAAGAGGGAGATCCGCAAGTCTCTCAAGCGAAGAGAGAGACCCGCTGGTCACTCAAGCAGACCTTTCAGCTCCCCTGGGTATGTGTTCTCCGGTCGTCGCACTACTTCACAAAAAAAGTCCCCGCCAGAGAAGAAAGATATGTCCGAACTCTCTCTGACTATTCCTACTACACACAATCGTCGCCGTCGAAGAATAAAAATATAAATTATATTTCTATATATCTACGAGACCTTCGTTGTTTGTCCAGTGGTGCGATATGCGACAAATATTGCGGACAGATTGAATCTAGTCGGAAGAGAGGTAGAAATATGTTTAATCGTCGTTTTTTTCGTTTTACAACATATATATAATAATCTATCTCAGTGAATCTATCTATCTATCTATCTATCTATCTCAGTCTGTTCATATATCTCTATTTATCTCTATTTATCAGCATGCCCGTCAATATTTCTGTTTATTGCCATGTTAACATGTCTATCACTGTCATTTATGCTTGTCTCAATTTCTTTACACCAATCTCAATCAAATTATTGATCTCAATCTGTTGTCTCAGTCGATTAATTCCTGTCTATCTATCAACCTATCTATTTATCTATATCACTCTATCTTTCTATCTTTGTATGTCTATCATTCTCGATCATTGGAGGTGCCCGTGGTGTAATGGTTATCGTCGTAGGAAATGGACACGGCGACACGAGTTCAAATCCTGGACGAGACTGATTGAATTTCACATAGCACTAATACCCTTGGGAAAGGTATGAATCCAATTATTCTCCCTCCAGCTATGGGTAAATAGTAGGGCAGACTGGGTTCTTCAGCCTTGGTGAGGCAACTAGTCTAAGAGAAGGAAAATTCTGAATTCAAACTTGTTAAACTCCGCTTAAAAGTTGACCTTGTGTCATATCCTGCCCGAGCGGAGGGGTTGGGTCAATAGGATCATTCTCTATCATTTTCAGTCTATCCATATCTATCAATCGAAATAAGTCTCTCTCCCGCTCTTTCTTTCTCTATATATATTTACATATATATATAGTAGTAAGTAAAGTAAAATTGGCGACCTTGGTCGAGGGTAACCCGAAGGCTCTTTTCGATAGCTACTACACCAAGGTGTAGGGGAAGGCGCTACTCCCTTCCCTAGATTGCTCTACTTTACCCTTGATCTCTACCTTATATTGCTGAATGTTACACGGGGGGGGCATCAAGTACTATTTTTTGAGTCTCTGGTATGACTCGAGCTGGGATTGAACCCAGGTCTATCGGGCCATTGGCGAACGCTCTAACCATCATGTCAGGAAAGAGAGAAGAAAGAGAGAGAGAGAGGTGCTCGTAAGGTAGTTGCTACTTATGTGCGAAATAGACAAATCCTAGACAAGGCTGTTTGCATTTTCCATAGTGTTTATATCTTGGGAAAAGGCATGAATCCAACTATTCTTGCTTTAGCAATGTGTAAATAGTTGGGAAAACGGGTTCTTTAACCTTGGTATGCGATAACCGGTCTAGATGAAAGAAAACCCAGAATCCAAACCTGTTAAACTCCGTTCGAAAATTGACCTTGTGTCGCATCCTGCTTTTGGTGGGGGGTTGTATATATATATATATATATATATATATATAGGGGGGTCCTCATAGCTTAATGGCTAAAGAGCTGGACAGTGACATCCTTGTTAGCGAGTTCGGGCTCCAGTCGCGCTATAACGCCTACTTTCGAACTAATAGCTTTGGGAATATCATGAACCCTCCCTTATCCTCCTAGCTATGACTTAAATCGTTCCATTAGTGTTCTTCTATAAGGAAGGCTTTGTAATTAAATAACCCACGAAGTTTGACATGCCATTAAACAAAGAAAGCAAACCAAACCAATTAATCTCAGTTTATGTATCTATATATCTGTCAATTCTATTGTGTTCATATCTCTATATCTGCTCATCAATCTATCAGTCAGTAAGTCTGTCTATATTTCCGTTTATAGACGTTATCTCAGTCGTTGATATTTATCTCAATTTCTTTATACCTATCAAGTTATCGATCTCAGTCTGTTTATATATATATATATATATATATATATATATATATATATATATATATATATATATATACAGACGTTTTTTCTTCTTTCACGTTCCATTTTTTAAGCTCGATTTGATTTGTCTCATCTCCATCCAACCCACCAACCGTCTGTATTTCATCTTTTCATTTGGTATATCTGTGTTACAATAACTCGACTAACCGGTCATTAAATATTATTACTCATTCTTCTTTCACCGAGAATCTCTCTCTCTCACTCTCTCTCTCTCTCTCTCTCTCTCTCTCTCTCTCTCTCTTATCAATTTTTGATGCTTGTCAATTGTTTTTTGAGTCGTTGTCAATTCTTCTTCGTCTGTCACTTAGGGAAAGAAAATATGCCTAATAAAAATAAGAAAGAAATGTAATGTAATAATAGAGAGAATTAGAGACGGAAAGTATATGTCAGCTTGATGAACGCAGAATGGGCGTCATGTTCTGGGTAATGCAATTCTTTGAGATGCTGTGTTATCAGATATCATTCGGCGAGGAAAATTTATCCCTTGAAGAGGTGGGTTGCTGTCAAAATGAAATAAAAATCGAGTTGAAAATAAACAAGAGGTTGAAAATCATAAAGTTTTTAGAAGATGAATTTTCAACAACAACAAAAGAGCGGGGCAGTCCTCATGGCGTTATGGTTAAAGCGCCGGACTGCGGAATCGTAATAAGCGATATAAAACTCCAGTTGTGCTATTACGTTCACTTACGAACAAATACTATTGGGAAAGGTATGAACTCCTTTTCCTCCAAGTTATATTCCTGTTCTTCTCGAAAGATGGCTTTGGCATTAAATAACACAGGAAGGTTGATATGCCATTAAACAAAGAAACCAAACCAACAACAAAAAACTGGAATAAAGTGTTAGCATGTCTATATCATTTAACATTCAAAAATTTATATATATATATATATATATATATATATAGATGTCTGTCTTTTATAGCAAACCACACAGACATATATATATATATATATATATATATATATATATATATATATATATATATATATATAGCGCGTGATTGTGTGTGGGGGGGTGAATTTATGAATATGCGTTTATATATATATATAGGATATTTGTTTATATATGTACGTGGGGAATTCAATAAGTCTCCAGACATTTTTGTACAGGCATTTAAAATTGTCGTAGACTCTTGAAAATTCAGTATGTTATTGCTATACATCTTATGAGATGACTGATCAATTTTTATGATTTCAGGTTCAAATCAACAGCTACAGCAGCAATTCGAATACACCCAACTAAAGTCTGATTGTCACAGCTGGCGAATTTCAAAAATCCAATCTGACACTTTAGAAGAACGATATACAATAAAATTCTGTTTTAAACTTGGAAAAGATGCCACAGAAGCGTATGGAATGCTTCAGACTGCTTTTCGATCACCTTGCATGAATCGAGCATCAGTTTTCGAGTGGCATAAGAGATTCAATGAAGGCAGGGAGTCTGTGAGGGTTGATAAGAGGTGTGGGAGGAGTAAGGAAGTCAATACTCCAGAGTTGATAGGCCAAACGGTAAGGGTTAGGGTTACTATGTTGAGCTTTTAAGGGATTCAGGAGAGATTCGGTCGGAAGAGGTCCGCACTTTGCAAATCGGGTCAGTGACATTTACACCAGGACAATGCACCAGTCCACAACTCCATCCTTGTCACAGACTATTTGACCAAGATGGGCATCAACACAGTTACTCAGCCTCCCTAGAGTCCAGACCTTAGTCCTTGTGACTTTTGGTTATTCCCTAAGATCAGAGGCTATCGTTATGAGACAATTGAGGATATGAAAGAGGCTATGACGAAGGTCATTGACACGCTCACATTAGAGGACTTCTATGGGGCCTACTAGAAGGAATTGGAACGGTACAACAAGTGCATTGCAGCCGGAGGAGATTACTTCAAAGAGGACTAGAGTTTCATGTGTGTACTATCAATAAAAGTGCCCATACGAAAAAAGTCTGGAAACTTTTTTAATGATCCTCGTATATATATATATATATATATATATATGTGTGTGTGTGTGTGTGTGTGTGTGTGTGTGTGTGTGTGTGTGTGTGTGTTCGCGCTGACTCAGATATACTAGATGGAGAATACACTGATTGCATCCTCAGCACAGGGGTAAGGACACATTCCCAAAAAGGTGAGTCCTGGATGAGACGCTAAATTGCATCCAGTGTTGAGGCTCCTGTTCGGTGCGAAGTACATCTTTATTGTCATTACATCCAGGTTCACTCTGACCCGGAGTGGTAGCGGTTGTTAGGGTGCCATCAATGAATCAACCAGGTCTATTCGAAAATTATTAAGAATAGGAATACCTGATACCATATAACTCAGCGTAAATTATACATATATATATGTGTGTGTGTGTGTGTGTGTTTTTCTCAGCTATTTTTTCTCATGTTTTATTTCTTTATTCTTCATACTGCCAACTCAAGTGATCAGAAAAATTTCGGTTGACTGATGATCTTATATTCCAAGCAGAATCGCAGAGATCTTAAGTACATAATCCCATTATTTATAACTAGAACTATAAGGTTGGTCTATTGATTAGTGAAACTAAATCGTTTAACTATCAACTTGATATAGTCCAGTGGGCTGTGGCTATGGAATACACCGACGGCATCTCTGCACCCCATAACGATATGACATCAAATAATTTGATGGCAAGGCTCCAGCCTTGGAGATTTTCAGAATATACAGTTTCCCTTCATTGCTTTTGCTCCCGCTCCACTCTGGCCCCGAGTGGTAGCGACTGATAGGGTCCTATCTATGGGTCAAATAGAATAAAGAATGTGTGCAAACAAATGACTTATGTTAAGTTGTGACTGTTGTACAACAATACTTGAAACCATTTAAATGTATGCAAAAAAGAGCTCAGGCTTGTTTAAGAATGTCATCTACAAAATGTGTTTACAAATTATATATATATATATATATATATAAAAAGAGTATTTAGCATTAAATAAGCTACAATGGTTGATATGCCATAAAACCAAACCAAATCCTATATACTTAATATATATGCATAAAGAGGATTTGGCATTAAATAACCTACAATGGTTGATATGCCATAAAACCAAACCTCACCAAACCAAATTCTATATATTTAATATACATGTATAAAGAGGATTTGGCATTAAATAACCTTCGCAGGGAGCCTTCCCCCCATCTGTACCTGCTTTGCAAGATTGAGGCTCCCTAATAGGGAAACACTGAATGGACTATACGTTTTCTGTTATAAAACAACCTTGTGTCGCATATCAGCTTAGTGAGAAGTCACATATGGCCGTCTTTATTTATGACATTTTCTCTTCTAGTTTATGCTGGTCCTGAAGTACACATGACACTTTGCAATATAGACTTGACTACTCATCAGTTTTCTATACCGCTTTGTATTCAAACCACTGACTGCTACCTTTTTTGTTCCTGCTGACACTACAACAAGGCTCGAACTCCCTCTGGTCTCTACTGCAACATCTCCGGTGAACGTCTGATAAAAAAAATTCGTAGACCCTCCCAAAACTAAATAACTTTTTTAAAAAATGATACTTTGTCTACTGATCTCACATTATTCTAGAGTAAAGATTATCGTCGTAGGAAATGAACACGGCGACACGAGTTCAAATCATGGACATGGTTGATTACATTTCGCATAGCACTATTACTCTTGGGAAAGGTATGAATCCAATTATTCTCCTTCAAGCTATGGGTAAATAATAGGACAGACTGGAGTCTTTAGTCTTGGTTCGGCAACGAATCTAGGAGAAGGAAAATTCAATTCAATTCAAACCTGTTAAACTTCGCTTAAAAATTGACCTTGCGTTACATCCTGTTCGAGTGGAAGGGGTCGGTAAATACATACTAGAGCCGAAGACATGAATATATAATGGATGGTAAAAAAAACTAACCCTTTTATCCCCATCGAAAAATTCTACCTTATTTTATCATCACTGTCGACCTTCCTAACTTGTTTAGCTATCCTTTTTATACTACTATAGACGTATATCGATGTTAATACATACATACACTCAGTCTATGCTCACACCCACCCATAGAGATACGTTCATGCCCACAGGCATATACATACTCTACGTTTATATGCATACATAGTCATATGTATGTATACCCTTGGAAAAGGTATAATCCTACTTATCCGCCCCCCACCTATGAGTTAAATAGAACTTTGACACAGAATAACCCACGAAGGTTGTTTGCCATTAAATAAAGAAACCAAATCAAATCATATACGCACGCATACACCAGCACGTATATGCATTGGTGCATCTTTATATTTGCACCAAGGGACAGAAGTCCCAAGTATGGCTCTTGATAATACTTTTGTCCTCTTTCGTTAAAGGCGGTTCACGATATTCAGTAATTTAAATACTTCATCAATGAAAATTTATGCATGTCTCTGGTCTTAAACGCGACACTTTCCTTGGATAACGTCATCGTATCTGAACTAGCTGCCACTTAAAACATGTGTTTGGTCGTGTTTGTAACAAAGTTTGTGATAGCTGGCCAAAGACAGCTATCCCGCAAGCGTTGATGGAAAGAAATTGACAACGGTCTCTGCTCTATTTGTGTCGACCGATGCATTTTATTTCGATATTGATTGTCTCCCCCTGCCATTATCTCTTTGCTGTTGTTGTTCTCGACCTTCACTTCCCGGGACTTTTTTTTTCTTTTTTTACTTTATCACTATTTTCACCTGCCATTCACAGAGCTTAGATTGGCCTCATTTTATTTTACTAGAATCGAGAAAATAGCCTTTAGCTCTCTATTATATTTATTCTTTTTTCTGTTCTGGTTTTCACTTTCTTTCTTTTGTGTGTGTATGTATGTGTGTATGTGTGTGTATTGTTGCTGTTGTTGTTATTTTAATCCTATATGGTTCTGCCCTTATGTCTGACTTTCTTTTTCAGTTTGTTTTAATCAATTCTAGGGAAGACTCGTTCCTTTTTATACAAGTCTTTACTCTTTTTTATTTGATAGTTATGCTCCTTCTTTCTCTTTTTTCTTTATGTTTTATTCTCTCTTCTTCTTCTTCTTCTTCTTCTTCTTCTTCTTCTTCTTCTTCTTCTTCTTCTTCTTCTTCTTCTTCAGTGTGAGCTTTTGTCTGATTACTGTCAAAAAGTAAAAATTTATCATACCTAAGTACATCAATATCGACACCTACTTAGATAAACATATACACAAGGATCAATTTGAAGCTTATGTGTGTACAGATATAGATATGAATTTATACTGTATATTTTTATATTATTAAGCGGATATGTAGATGTATTTCCAACTGTTATTCAGAATTTGTCTATTCTGTCCCAGACACACAAACATATATATATATATACACGAAGGGTGTTTAAAGTGTATTTACCAAGACAAAACGGAACATTGAATGAAACGTTAATTTTCTTAGAAACAGTTCCTTTGACATTCAACTCACTTATTCCAATGAGTTTTCCATTGGTCGAAGCATTTCTGAAACTCCTCTTTCGATACAATGTGAAGTTGCGGCGTTGTATTTCTTTTAATGTCCCCCATGTCGTCGAGTATCTTATACTTGAGATGAATTTTCAGTTTATAAAACAAGAAAAATATGAATGGTGTTCGGTCCAGTGAGTATGGTAGGCGCTGCACTTGTACAATATTTTACACATGAGATGAATTTCAGTTTATGAATCAAGAAAAATATGAATGGTGCTAGATCCAGTGAGTATGGAAGGCACCACACTCGTACAATCCTATATTTTGCTAAAACCTGGCTCTAAAAATATTGAGATTGGATTTTTTTTCAAATTGGACCTGAATCCAATTCCCCACTTTTGTGATCTGTTGTCTTAAAGGCATTAAGCTGTGTCGACGAGGCCTAGAATACTCCAACAGCTTGCCTTGCATAGAGGTAAGAATTTTAAAAAAAGGTAGCTAGATGTATGATACTAAACTTCAAGCGATGATGAGGCTCCAGTTCTGGAACTATGGGAAGTGTCGGGTCATCTCTTCGTTATCATTACACCCACGTCTACCCTGTCCCGGAGTGGTTGCACTTGTCAAAGAAACCTCTTTGAAAATTAATTGTGCCTAACTGTGCACAAATCATTTATATCAAGAATAATTACTTTAAAATATAATTGTTTTAAAAAAAAGAATTATTGTTCAGTTTCTTTCTTTTAATGCATATCAACATTCATGGGTTATTTAATGCTAATTGAAGCCATCCTTCTAGAACAGCAATGATACTATTTACCCATAGCTGTGGAAAGGGATTATTAATATTATTATTCTTGAAACCAGATGATTGTTTTAAATATAATTGTGTAGAAATTATTGGTATTAGATAGGAATACTTAAAAAACACAGCTCATTGGCCTAGTGGGTAGAGTGTTCACTAATGATCCGGGAGACCTGGATTCAATCCCAGGTCGCGTCATACCAAAGACTTTAAAAATAGTACTTGATACCTCCCTGCTTAACACTCAGCAATATAAGGTACGTATCAAGGGTAAAGTATAGCAATCCAGGGAAACGAGTAGCGCACTCCTCTACACCTCGGTGTAGTAGCTATTGAAAAGGGAGCCTTCGGGTCACCCTCGACTATGGTCTCCAACTTTACTTACTTAAAACCATACGCATTCAAACAGATGATTAACATTGTATAGGAATAATTACATGGAACCATATAACTACACTGTTAGTGTCAAAAATAGTTACTTGAAGCAATAGTTGTTTACAAGGGATTATTAATAGTTACTTAAAACCATATAACAAATTTAAATACTTGAAACCATATGTGTACAGGTTTGGTTTGGTTTGTTTGGTTTTATGGCATATCAACCTTTGTAGGTTATTTAACGCCAAATCCATTTTTATGTAAATAATCTGTTTATTGAAAACAGTTCAGTTTAGCATAAGTACACAGTTTAATTGTCAAAAACATTTCCATTTCAAACTATTCAAGCAGTTATATGTAATAATTCAGTTAAGTGTAAATACAGTTTTAATGTCGAAAAACAGTTCTATTTGAAACAATTCAGTTAAGCATAAGCATGCAGTTTAAGTGTAAGTACGGTTTAATTATCAAAAACGTTTCTATTTCAAGCTATTCAGTTTACTCAATTCATTTTAGCATGAGTATGCTGTTAGTTCTATTTAACCCATAGATAGGGCCCTATCAGGTGCTACCACTCCGGGCCAGGTGGACCTGGGAGCGATGGCTATGAAGGGGTACTCCGCATTCCCCAAAGCTCCAGCACTGCTGGAACCTCACCATCAGATTGTTTAGTGTCATATCTAGGACACTTTTTAGGGGGGGGGGTCTTACCCCTCTGCAGAGGTGCAGTCAGTGTATTCTACAGCCCCAGCTGACTGGGCAACCATATGTGTACAAATTTGGCATTAGATAGAGATACTTAATACCATATGTGTAAAAAACAAATGTTGTTATTAAATAGGAATAGTCATGTGAAGCCTTATAACTGGGCATATATTATTAGTATTAAAAATGGTTATTTGGAGCTATAATTGTTTACAAATGATTATCATTACTTATTTGAAGCCATATCATTTACTTGAAAAAAAGATTGACCTCGGTACTAAATAACCCAACAATAGTTTTCAAACAGATCTATTTCACCCTTAGATGGGATCCTACAGTTACTACTTCTGAATCAAAAAGAACCTGGGAATATTGTATTGAATATTTACTCCGTACTGCTCTAATCTCCAGAACTGTCACTTCATCACCAGATACATTGATTAAGTTTGGCTTGGTTTGATTTGGTTTTATGGCAGATCAACCATTGTAGGTTATTTAATGTAAAGTCCTGTTTACACAGATATATTAAATATATATATGATTTGTAAACACATTTTGGAGATAGCATTGTTAAACAAGCATGAGATCTTTTTTGCACGTAGTTAAATGTTTTCAAGTATAGCTATATAACAGTCATAATTTAATATCAGTCATTTGTTTGCTCGCATACTTTGTTCTATTTGATTCATCGATGGGACCGTACCAGGTACTACCACTCGGGGTCAAAGTGGACCCGGGAGCAATGGCACTGAAGGGGTACTCCCCATTCTCCTCGCAGAGATGCAGATGGTATATTCTACATCCCCAGCCTTGATTAATTTTATCAACACGTCAACCTGTCGAGGGTCATTTTATGTTTTCAGGTTACCAAATCGCTTACATTCTACGTTTATTTGCATTTTAGTTTAATTGTTTCATACGTTTTTCGCGTGCAGTTATATGATATCAAATATTCCAATCTAATAATTATACGGTTGGAAGTAACTAATAATATTCCTTTTATAACAATTATACCGTCAAATAACTATTCTTAGTACAAATAATTTTCATACGATTATATGGCTTCAAGCATTCACATCTAATGCTAATAATTATATGCTTCCAAGCAATGATCTCTATTTTATAAAAGTCATTTGTTTGCACACAGATATATGGTATCAAATCTCTAATAATTATCTTTTGTAAACAATTATTGCTTCAAGTAATTATTCTTACTCTATATAATTTATACACGGTTATAAGGTATCAAGTATTCTTATCTAATACAATTAACTCATACCCAGGAAACCTTCTTAGGGGTTCTTAACCCACTACACGTAATACAGTCCGCGTATTCTAAGCCCCACCGAGAGATAAAATGGGGTATCAAGTCGTGACGGTTAGTTTGCGAATGAAGCGTGTTTAATCTGTTCTGGTTTTCATTTATGGCCTTATACCAGACTTAGTTTTAATCCCCGTTCATCTGAATTTATCATTTTTTTCTTTTCTCCGATATTTTTTATCACTTTAGTCTTCCAATTATTTCCTTTTCACTGTAACTGACCAGTGTCCAAGAGTTTTATCAGAACCAGTTTTAGCTGGCTTTCAAACATCGAAAGATCAACTACTTGCTCTCCCTTTAAATATCAGTTCTTCAACTCCACAACCATCCGAAACGTCTGACATCCATGGTTAGCCTTGTCCCTGCGGCTGCCCCAAATACAAAGAATGTCAGCAATGACAAAACGCCCGTTGTCTCCCGCAACCCATCATCGTCTCACACTACACCGGCGGTCACAATTTTCCGTGGCATATCGTTTTGGCACGAGCCTGACATTCCGATTCGTTTTATCACGCTTTCGTGCTCTCCGCATGCCAGCAGCCTCTGGGAATGCCGAACAGCCAACATCGATGATAGCTTGATAAATAGAAGGCACAAATTGATTGCGTTGAAATAACAAGATAGTCATTCACAGTTCTGTCGATCGTGTTGATGCTGACACAAGAAAAGGGAATGATCAAAGCTATCGATTTAAAAAAATGACAACTGCTGATGTTCGGTAAGAAATAGAATAAATAAACTACGCAGTACAAACAAAAAAGGACTTACGAACCAAGTACCCTAAGTATTTTGCTGGGGTGAGTCAAAAATTTTGCAATATTTTAGCCCGTGCTACTTTATCCCGAGTACATTACATGACCGAAACATTTTAAGCCGTTATAGGTATCTACTTTCGTTATTAGTATTGTGGTAGTTGGTGCACTGTCATGTTGTGTATAGCTTCATTCAATGTGATTTGAATGCCACACAGGTGAACATGCTACGTAGAGGATCTCAGGAACCTATGCTTTACGAGTCCAAACTGGACCATAACACCACGGAAGCGACCAAAAACATTTGTTATCCAAAAGGTGCCGAGCAGTTAATCATTATACTATAACTAAAATAGTTCAAGTAATTTCACTCATCAGGCGAACTCGGCATCTCACAGTCCAGTATGTTTCTTCTCTTTCACAACCAAAGCAAAAGCATCCGGAATTGCCGAATTGTGCCTCACGTAACAAAAATATATTTTTTTTAATTTTAAATTATTGCGGGTCGTGAATATTTTTTCGAGAAGTTCATTTAATTGATCCACTCGCCGTAAAATAAGGGAAAAGAAAGAGGTTTGTTATTCAGATCAGTCTATGGTTCAAATTAGAATGGGTTTCCCATATAAGCATTTCTGAAAAATTATATTGTTAGCAAATGGTACCGGATAATCAAAAAAGCCAACACGAGTTGACAAAGTTCAATATCTCACCCAGTAGGCCAATTGTAACAAGATATACTTGATCTATCACTCCGTAGACCGGGTCTTCTTTAGGTCACAAGTCATCAGTTATCTAAATGGTGTCGGGTGTTGGTTGGACGATATCACCCGCCAAAAGCAAAAGTGGGGGTAGAATGTTCTGTGAACCCTAGTATATGAGTACGAATTTCGTGATTCTCCCTCTCTTTTTTTTTTTGGTGGATGGGATACGAGGAAACACTTGTTCAATTTGTCAATCATGATTATCTTTAATTTTGACAAGTTATTATTTCACTGTTTGCGAGCTTATCACAGTAGTAGTATCTGATGCATTTCATAGGAAGTCTTTTTAGATCTACAGGACTTTTCTTAGTATTCTTGCCAGTTTCAAGAATGATGAAGACTGGATGGTCTCATTCCTTCTCCAGATCTCTTGTTACCCTTGTCTCTTTTCGAGGTTCTTTGGGATAGCTCCTTTGGCACCAGATATCATTGGTATCACAGTCATCTACATATTCGATAATATTTTCAGCTTTCTGGCAAAGTCCCTTTATTTAGCTAGTTTTGTGGGGTTGTTTTTATTTTAACTCTATCACCTGCTGGAACGGCAAAGCTATACAAGTTGACGCTTTATTCGTCTTGATGCTAATAAATAAAGCTGGTTTTCTGGATTGCATTATTACGTCAAGTCTAATGAGTTTTTCACATTAGATCTAACTGGTGGTTTTTCACTAGAATATGAGTGACAACAAGTCTCCTCAGATCTCCACGACTCTTCGCAGTATTTTAGCCGATTCAGAAGTGGACGGTCTCAATTCCTCCTCGTAGTCCCCCTCCCTCAGTTTCATTTTCATGTTCGGAAGGCCCCAACTCTGCTTTGTATCACTGTCACCCTCATAACTTCAGCTTTTTTATGAAGTTTTTTTTTTTTTGCCTCCTTTTACTTTAACGCTGTGATCTGCAGGAATGGCTAAATCTTCTATCTGACAAATTCTTTTACTTAAACTAAAAGTAGATGTGCTCTTTTGTCCTGGATTACGAGATCCGTTTTTATTTCAAAGTCCCTGAGAATTTTCTGCTTCTCATTTTCCACAAGAAATTATAGGTTGCTTATGTGCCATTTTGTTAGTATGGTCAAATTTTAGTCGTTGGCACAATTCATTGTTGGTCAACTTCCAAGCCAGCCGTGTACTTCGTTTTGGTAGGTTGTTGCATTTGAATATGATATGGTTGGCTTCTCCCTCTCTCTCTCTCTCTATATATATATATATATGTGTGTGTGTGTGTGTGTGTGTGTGTGTGTGTCTCTCCATCTATCTGTCTAGCTGTCTACCTATCTACCACTCTATCTGTCACTTTCTCTCTATATATCTAGCTGTCTGTATCTATCAATCAATCTATCCTCTAACAATCTATCTCTCTGTCTCAATCTATCTACCTGTCTCTGTCTTCCTCTCTCTCTCTTTCTCTCTCTCTCTCTCTCTCTTTCTCTCCACAGAGCTAACACTTGTTATCCTTCAGAGTTTTATCTTTTTTAGTTTTTATACATTTACTTATTATGTCGTTATTTTTATAGTGAATTGAAACTCAGTTTCTCTTTCTGGATTTCCACTGCGTTGCTATGTCCAGCTCATTTCGTCCGTAATTTCCTAGGTTTGTCTTCTGAAGGGTCCATAACATTGTTTATCTTACCATTTTTTTTTCGATTTAAGATATCATGTTTTCCATTTTTTTCTTAACGTTATTGTGGTTTTTATTGCTATTATTCTTTTTTGTTGTTGTTGTTTTTTGTTTTTTATTGTCATGTATTTTTCTGTTATTTTCCAATTCCAGCTGATTTTTAGAGCAAATCATTCAAGTCTTTCTTTACAACTGTGAGTTTGTGGTGGATGTGACTGACAGGGAGAGGTCAAAAAGCCTTTGCTGTTTCGGTGGGCCAGGGTGTTGTGGTAAGTGGATAAACACTAGTTCTGTGACGAGATTTAAGTTGACCCATGATAGTTTAGGGTGACCCGAAGGCTCCCTTTTCAATAACTGCTACACCTATATGTACGGGAGGGGGCTACTTCTTTCATTGGATTGCTTCTCTTATTCTTGATCAGTAGCTTATAATTCCGAATGTTAAGCAAGCAGGCGTCAATTACAATTTTTAGAGTCTTTGGTATGACTCGACTTAGGACTGAACCCCACTCTCCCGGACCATTGGCGAACATTCTAACCATTATGCCAATGGATCGGTGTCTCATGAGACTTGGAGAGATTTGAAAAGAGACAGTTGGTACATGGATAACGAAAAGTTTAGTCGACTGATTTGTGGCTTAAAATCATTGTTGGTACGTTCATTTATAAGTTTAGTAAATGACTGCAAACATTAATTGTATCTATAAAATATAGAACATCAGCAAAGGTAGTTACCAATATTCTTTTTATATAATTGTATAAAGCTAATATCATTTTGTGAAAAATTTGACGGTATTTAAAAAAGAATATTTTTGAATTTGTGCGGAGCAATGCTTGAAAGATTTATCGATTTAAACATATTTGTTTTTGTCAATATTGTTAGTGCAAACTCTAAAATAATTAAATGTAATTATTTTATACCTCTGGCTTGAAAATTTAGAATTAAAACTAATTAGTAATGTTTTATTAAATTTTCCGTTTTTATTTTTGTTGAAGGGGTAACCTTTTGTTTTTTAAGTTTAGTAAGAGAATTCGTTATATTTTTCTTTAGAAGTTTATAAATTCAAGTTTTTTTTATTATAACCAAAATTACTCCCCTTTGATTATTGATTATTGTTATTGGCCCACTCTCGATGACAGCTCAACTTTCCACATGCAGCTGTATATCAAACCGCTTGGTCAACAGATAAACTACCGCTTCATAGTTCTTAATTATTAATTGAGCGGTAGTTTGGCAAAACAGCGCCTGATATGAAAGCAGAACTAAGTATTCACCCAATCACTCCACCATGGTCAATTTTTAAATGGTTGTTTATTTTAATTCAGGATTTCCCTTCTCCTAGATTGGTAGCCGAATCAAGAAACCAGAATGCCCTTCTATTTACTCAAAGCTGGTGGAGAAAAGATGGTTTTAGCCTTTCCCAAAGGCTTTAGCGTTAAATGAAACAGCTCTGTTCAGGATTTGAACTCGGATCATTTCTTATGATGATAAGTGTTATTCTAAGCAACCCTCTTCCAGAAAGTAAAAGTATGTCAGTGAATTCCTACCAGAAGTAAAAAAAAAAAAAAATGTCCGTATTAATCGATACTTGTTGAACGTTTACGTTAATTAAACAGTTGATGGAAACACAAATTAGGTAAAAACTCTTGGACACCCGAAAAATTTGGTGATTGTGTGAGGAAATTATGGTTTTGCGGCCAAGGTTTTGTCATTTATTATTAATACCCAAATTGGTTGGATCGTTGGTTGGTTGAGTTTTAATGGCCTATAAACCTTTGTTGATCATTTAACGCCAAATCCATTTTTATACAAATTATCAGTTCTATTTCAAACAATTCAGTTTAGCAAGAGTCCACAGTTTAATTGTCAAAACATTTCTTTTTCAAGCTATTCAATTTATTCAAACAGTACTAATTCAGCCAGTTCAGTTTAGTATAAGTATAGATTTTGCTTACACACAGTTAAATGTCAAAACAGTTCTATATTAAACAATTAAGTTTAGTGTAAGTACAGTTCCAATTTCAAAAGTAGTTCCATTTCAAATAATTCAGTTTAGCACATGGACGCAGTTTGAATGTAAGTAAACAGTTTAATTGTCAGAAACATTTCTATTTCAACCTATTTAGTTTAGTCAAACATTTCTAATTCCAAAAATTCAGTTTAGCATAAGTATGCAGTTTAGTTCTATTTAACCCATAGATAGGGCCTTTATCAGGTGCTACCATTCCGGGCCAAAGTGGACCTGGGAGCGAAAGCAGTGAAGGGGTGCTCCGCATTCCCCAAAGCTCCAGCATTACTAGAACCTCACAATCAGATTGTTTAGTGTCATATCAGGACACTCTTGGGGGGTCTTACCCCTCTGCAGAGATGCAGTCGGTGTATACTACAGCACCAGCCGACTGGCAATACTCTAATTGAGTGATTTAAACATTTATTATTAATACTCTAATTGATTGGTTTACCTGTCAAGGGTTATTTTATGCCAAGAGGTTAGGGAAACGCGTTCATTGTACGTTAATATTTACATTTTTGTGTAGTTTTTTAAGAGATTTTTTCACATGGTCTAATAAAATAGGAATAATTTCTAAGCAAATCAATTTCATCCTAAGATGGGACCCTAAAAGGGACTACTAGTGCGGGTCAGAGTGGACCTGAGAGTAATGGCAATGAAAAAGTACTCTCCACTCACTAGAGATCTGCCCTGTCGTTTAGCGCTGTAGAATATGCCGACTGCACCTCTGCAGTGAAGTAAGACATCCCCACCAACTGGACCACCTGTTGGTGACCCGTATTGCTTGAGAACACTGAACTTTGGTGCTTACTAGACTAGATGGACTGTCTAAAAGGCCTGATCTGATCAATTGGCTGGTCAAATCAAGCCAAGGGCCTATATGATTGTCCCAACTGTATGTATCAAATTGCTCTTGTGGCAAATAAGTAGCCAAATCTTTTTTATTGTAAAGTGGCTTGAAGGTGGTTGCTGAGGGTCAGTTGCTCTGCGATAGCAATAACTGAAACCATTTAAGCTGTGCGCAAACAAATGTTAAATATTTGATAGAATTATTAGTATTATATAGCAATACGTGAAACCAATGAAATGTGCAAACAAACCCGTTTAAACATAAAGTTACATACAAATCAAAAAGCAAAAGTATGTCAGTGAATTCCAACCAGAAGTAAAAGAAAATGTCTGTATTTATCGATACTTGTTGAACGTTTACGTAAATCAAACAGTCGATGGAAACACAATTAGGTAATGTGTTTCAGCAGTGATGATTACGTGTGTATAACAAATCACATTCAACACAACTGTCAACTAAACGAAATTAAGAACGACACGATCAGCTCACCAACGTGGACATTTTTCTAACAACGGTGCCGGCATCGCTACTGTGAAAAGTTACAAATTATATATATATATATTGTCATCCACGGACAGACTGTTTAGTTGTATCACAACTCTTCAGTGGGACTAAACACGAGGGACACTTGAAACTGAGATCGAAAACCGCCCAACTTTACGTTAGATTTAGTATCATACCGCTCAGCCAACAAGTTAACCACGTCAGCTCGGCAATTATAAGGCATTATATCGTAGGTTTCGATTGTTTACATTTTCCCTTACCGGATAACAGAGTTCACATTTCATTCGAAGAGCTTTGCATTATGCAAGTTCCAGCCGTAAATTCCTTCACTAGAGTGCTCAATCCCCGTGGAGTAGTGTATATATTGTCATCCACAGACAGTTTCGTTGTATAACAACTCTTCAGTGTGGCTAGACACGTAGGACGGTTGAAGCTGTGAGGAGAAATTTGGGTTGGGGGATAGGGTGGCCGGAATTTTGTGGATTTTTCTAAATTTTCATTTGAAATTTCTCATATCTTTGTCTGAAGATGCAGATCTAACATTTAAAAAGTAAAGAGTCTGCTGAAATAAATATAGTCACAAAAAATATGTGTGATTTTTAAAGGTTTTTCTTTTATATGGAATTATTTGCTCTGTATTTTAATTTATTATTATTTTTCATTGAGCTCTCAATTGGATTTTGAGTAAAATGGATCTTGTAGAAAGAAAATCCTCAAATAGAATCGTTCCCACCATTAGCTGACTTGGCTTTGGATAATATATATATATATATATATATATATATATATATATATATATATATATCGTTATGAGACAACTAAGGAGATGAAAGGGGCTGTGACGAAGGTCAGTGACACGCTCACACAAGAGGACTTCCATGGGGCCTTCCAGAAGGTGTTGGAACGGTACAGCAACTGCATTGCAGCCGGAGGAGATTACTTCGAAGGGGACTAGAGTTTCATGTGCGTACTATCAATAAAAGTGCCCACACGAAAAAAGTCTGGAAACATTTAATGATCCTCATATATGTAAGATTTTGCATTAGGTTACCCAAAGAGTTGATATGCGATAAATAACCACCAAACCAAACCAAACCAAACCAGAGCTTCAGAATCGAAGTCTCACTATCGAATACAGTTAAGTCTAATACCCAGGTAACCTCTTTTGGTGGGGATCTTACCCCTCCACAGGGGATACAGTCAGTATATTCTAAGCCCCATCAATAGAAATTCCTAATTGATTTGTTATCTGATAATACAATTCTATCTGTACTGCATATTTTATTTTATCTTATTTCATTTCATTTATTGTTTCTTATTTTTCTTGCGTTATCAAAGGAACAACTTTCTTTCAGAACACAAATAATATTTTTCACTACCAAAACAAAACTGCTTGGTGAAACAGAAGACACGTATTAACGATCCAGAAAATTTTATCATATTTCCCTCTTCGTATTAGTGTTGAGATTTCATTTGCCTTCTTCGTTCCGTTGTTGATGTTATTACTAGACAGTGGCGTCTTTGACCACCTTTGTTGGTTTTCACGATAAAAGCGGCTTGATTTGCCACGGAATCTCTGTAACTGCCTAGAACAAGAGTAATTGGATTGGTGCCAAGGATTAGTGAATGAAAGGAACAAAGAACTTCGGACAGGATTCATGAAATTTATTTATGGCTTCCGGAGAAGAAACGGAATGCTTCTAATATCACCAGAACTGATATTTATACTGCCGGGGTTGTCGATGATTTTACTGGTATACTGATGTACTATTTATTTTTTCTTTTGTTGTCTTCGGCAAGCAGAAAATTCACTAGCGGCTTGTTCAGTCTGTTGAAGCTCTACCTAGGTCCCGTTTGTTGCCTCCAATAATTTCGGTACAAGACACTCGGTTGGCTTGGTTTTGTTTAGTTTCTTTGTTTAATGGCAACCTTCAGGAGAGATTTATGGCCAGAGCCATCCTTGTAGAAAAATAGTAGTGGTACTATTTAAGCCATAGTTAGGTGGGATGTTTGGTATGATTTCTTTGTTTAACGGCATATCAATCTTCGTGGGCTATTTAGTGCCAGGGCCATCCTTGTACAAAAACAGTAGTAACACTATTTAAGCTATAGTTAGGTGGGATAATGTTTGGTTTGGTTTCTATATTTAACAGCACATCAATCTTCGTGGGTTATTTAGTGCCAGGGCCATCCTTGTACAAAAACAGTAGTAACACTATTTAAGCTATAGTTAGGTGGGATAATGTTTGGTTTGGTTTCTATAATTGACGGTATATCAATCTTTGTGGGTTATTTAGTTTGGTTTGGTTTGTTGGGTTTTATGGCATTTCAACCCTTGTCGGTTATTTAATGCCAAATCCATTTTTATGTAAATAATTAGTTCTATTTAAAACAATTCAGTTTAGCATGAGTGCACAGTTTGTCAAAAACATTTCTATTTCAAGTTATTCAAACAGTTATATATAACAATTCAGTTCAGTGTAAGTACAGTTTCAATGTCAAAAATAGTTCAATTTAAAACAATTCGGTTTAGCAAAAGCACGCAGTTTAAATGTAAGTACAGTTTAATTGTAAAAACATTTCTATTTCGAGCTATTCAGTTTAGTCAAGCAATTCTACTTCAGCTTATTCAGTTTAGTAAAAGTACAGATTTTGTTTACACACAGTTACATGTCAGAACAGTTCTATGTTAAACAATTCAATTTAGTGTAAACACAGTTTCATTGTCAAAAAAAAGTTCTATTTGAAATAATTCCGTTTAGCACAAGCACGCAGTTTAAATGTAAACACGGTTCAATTGTCAAAAAACATTTCTATTTCAAGCTATTCAGTTTAGCATAAGTATGCCGTTAGTTCTATTTAACCCATAGATAGGGCCCTCTCAGGTGCTACCACGCTGGGCCAGAGTGGACCTGGGAGCAATGGCAGTGAAGGGGTGCTCCGTATTTCCCAAGGCTCTAGCATTACTGGGACCTCAACATCAGACTGTTTCGTGTCATATCCAGGACACTCGTTGGGGGGTTTTACCCCTCTGCAGAGGTGCAGTCAGTGTATTCTACAGCCCCGGCTGACTAAGCAAGGGTTATTTAGTGCCTGGGCCATCCTTGTAGAAGAATAGTAGTAACACTATTTAAGTTATAGTTAGGTGGGATAATGTTTGGTTTGATTTCTATATTTAACGGCATATAAATGTTCGTGGGTTATTTAGTGCCAGGGCCATCCTGGTAAAAGAACAGTTGTGGCGCTATTTAAGCTATAGTTAGGTGGGATAATGTTTGGTTTGATTTTTTGGTTTAATGACATATCAACCGTTGCGGGTTATTTGATGCCTGAGATATATAGTAAAAGAACTGTGATGGTACTATTTAACCCATAATTGGGGAAGAGATAAGTGGCTCCGCAACTTTCCGAAGGTTATTAAACCGAAAGTGAACGTAATAGCGGGACTAGAGTTCCAACTCGCATAATACAATGTTGCAATCCAGTTCGTGAGATACACCGCTACAGGGACCACCTATTGACGCTTGTACCAACTCGCCAACCTGCTTACCGAGCATAAAGAGCAGGGATGTTAAGCGAGAGGGAGACTACGAAAGTGCTAGACTGAGGGACCCACCTCTTCAAGCTTTCCAGCTTACCCAATGACTATTTAAGTCCTTAGTGAAAAAAGAATATATATATACATATATATATATATTTATTTATTCATAAATTACTGGCCCACTGGCATAATGGTTAGAGTTCGCCAGTGGCCTGGGAGACTGGGGTTCAATCAAGACTTAGAAAATGGTACTTGATGCCTCCTTTCTTGACACTCAGCATTATAAGGTAAGGATCAAGGGTAGAGTGGAGCAATCTGGAGAAAGCAATAGCGTCCTACCCTACACCTCAACGTAGTAGCTATTGAAAATGGAGTCTTCGGGTCGCCCTCGACTACAGTCGCCAACTTTTATATATATATATATATATATGCTAAAAGAATGAATTTACTAGAGCATCCTCTCCGACATACGTGGATACGAGATCATGTTTATTGTTGGAACTCTTCTATGTTTTGATGAAAGGTCCCCAAAATAGCTTATATTCTTGTTGGGTTTCTTGGGCGGTAACGAAGTTTTTATATTCGTTATTTGGAGTATGTATTTCAGATGTCTCCTGAAGACAATATCAAACTTGTCTTTTTCAGTTATCGTAAACTGATGGCTTATATCACTATTGGCAAGCGAGGACTAGACATCAGTTTCCAACTGAGTAAGGAGATAGATAGATAGATAGATAGAAACAGACTGTGAAAAAGATCTTTGATGAAAACTCAGAGAAAAATTTGTTTACTTTGTAATCTAAGAAAAAAGAGATTTTTTGAATTTTTTAAATTTCTTTGTTCAATATTGAATTCTTTTCTATTTTCTAAATTTGATCCAATCAAAATGAAAATAATCTAAGGGTTTAAAAGGTCTTTACATCTGTTGAAACACTGACAACGTTAATTCCCCTTTCAAGTGAAGACGTGAAGAAATAAATTGAGGAATTCGTTGAACATAGAAATGCGTTGAGAGATTTTCTAATTCACTGACTTTGCCTGGAGAATAGATTGTGTACAGTCCTATAAGTCCCCCATTCCTATGCTGCACATATCCCGCCTCATTTAAAAGGAGGTAGGGTCAGATTTATTCCCTGACGCCTGAGGTGTCTCGAATAGGAGCATGCCGACAGGGCTGGACAAATTTCGACACTGCTGGAGGGTCACCGCGTTATTGCCGATCGTGCGGGTGGAGTTTATTAAATATCGATTAGCTTGGCATAATGAACCGTAAAGCTTACTTGCAAACACTATTGAAGATCGAATAAGCTGGGTTTGAATATCAAAATAACAATCTATCTATCTATGCATCCTGTCGATGGGGCTTAGAATATACTGACTGTGTCCCAGGAGAAAGATCCACCAACCCCGCAAAAAAAGATGTCCTGGCTAATACTAAACTGCGTCTAGTATTGAGGATTTCGTTTTGGAGCTCTAGGAAGTGCGGAGACACCTGTTCATTATGATTACTCCCAAGCCCACTCTGAACTGGAGTGGTAGTACTTGTTTGAGTCAAACCCTAAGATAGATAAAATTGGGAAAATAAAATGATACATCTGTTTGCAATTTATTATTTGGTTTAGTTTAGTTTTATGGTATATAAACCATTATTGGTTATCTAATGCCAAATTCGGTTTATTCATATACGCACAGTTAAATGATCAATTTCAAACAATTCAGTTGAGCATAAGTCAAAGTTAAATGGTTCCAACTATTACGAACAATTCAATTAAATATCAGTAATTTATTAACACACTGTAAATTGAATTGTTTCAACATTTATTTACACACTGTAAATTGAATTGTCTGAAATTGAACTGTTTAACAGTTCAATTTCAAACAATTCAATTTACCATAAGTTATTTGTTTTCACTCAGTTTAAATGTCAAATAGTTCTATTTAACCCATAAATAGGACCCTATCAGATGCTATCACTCCGGGCCAGAGTAAACCTGGGAGCGATGGCAAATAAGGGATACTTCACATTCCCCAAACCTCCTTTATTACTGAAGCCTCACCATCAGATGGTTTAACGTCATATACAGGACACTCGTTGGGGTGAGGTCTTGCCCCTCTGCAGATAATTATTTGTATTGAAACAATACAACTGTGTACAAATTATTTGTATTAGATATAAATACTTGATATCATCTAACCGAGTGCAAAAAATCCTTGAGAAATTAAACAAAAAAATGCAACTATATACATACACCGACTACACTTTCCAAACCTCTTGGCATAAAATAACCAAGACGGGTTGACATGCCGTTAAAATCAATAATCATCTAGCTCGCTAGCTAGTTAGCTAGCTATCAATTCATATACATCTACTCATTTCTACTGGTAAATCCAACAAAATTCAGTTTTTTACAAGTGGGACAAAAATAGATTGTCTTACGTAGGCTAATTCTGAAAAAAAACAGGATTTGAACTCTTTTGCTCTTTTGTATATATACCCAATTCCTTCACCACGGACAGAATATGGTAACGGTCGATCTTTAAGTGGAATATAGCAGGTTTTAATTCAGAATTTTAGTTGCTTTACCAAGACTACTATTTTTACCATAGCTGGAAGAACAGATGGATTAATGCTTTCCACGAAGAGATTAGCACGAGGTGAATCGTAAACAGCCTCGTCTCGGACTTGAACTCGGTCACAGATTCGGTTTCCTACAACGATAACTTTTACACTAAGCGTACCTTCCTATCGGATCTCTGTGTAAAGTTTTAAACTTTCCAAGAATGATGAAAAGAATTCCTAAAAATTTGGTTTGAATCCGAATCAACAATGGCGAAGCCTTAGCTGTACAAATGGATGGACGGACGGATAATATTGCAAATTGATCTTTGACAAAGCCGTTAATCAAGGATTTTTCAAAAGGGATGTTTCACCCGTGTAAACAAATGATGACCAGAAAATAGGCGATGAGTGGGTGTAAGCTGATCACGTGGGTTGACAGCCGGAAGGACAACAGGAAGAATGCATTGGTGTTATGAAATTATATATACAGGTACGCACGGCAGACTGTCAGTCACGGACACATAGAGTCAAGAAGAGTGGCCAGCGTGTGCCCAGAGGTGGACGGTGCCCTCCACACACACACACACACACGCACACACACATACAAACACACCGGCCGAGAAGCAGAAGTGCTCAGTGGGGCCCTGAATATGGAAGTGCAACGTTGCAAAGAAGAAAAGGCGATTATAGGAGTTGCTCGTCCGTCTTAGTCCCCTTGTCTCTCTCTCTCTCTCTCTCTCTATCTATCTATCTATCTATCTATCTCTCTCACACACACACACACACACACAGACACACACATTTACAGCGGTTTTAACCTTTTCCAGAAATAAAGAGAGAGTTATAGTTTTATAATCAACTGTTCTGGTCCTTCATTCCTTCATCATGCTACACAACAATATTTGATAAATCATAATAATAGATTTTTTTATGTTCAGTTGATTTTTTTTTTATTTGTTTAATTTCGTAAATATTTTTTCTATTTGTGTACTCGCAAATTATAATGGAAGCAAACAGATTTTTTAAATGAATATTTACAAACAAAACTTATTTAACAAGAATAGAGACTTTTTTATTTGAATAGACTTTCTTTTTTTTAAAAAAGTCATACAGTTTAATTCAATTAGTGTAAAACGAAACTAAAATCTATTAAATATGTCTATTCACTCGAAAATCTTCGAGTCACTGTATTTACTTGAGTGCAATGTTATCTCGATGATAATGCGACTCTTAGTTTGATTTAACCTTTTCTATTATGTGACATCCGAGCCCAGTCACAGTTATACAAAAGTAATATCACTGTAGACATTAAATATGTCTTATCACATAAAAGGCCCCAAGAGACTTTGCTGGTTTGTTGTAAGTTTGTCAGTTGATAAAATAAAGATTATTATATCTATATATCCATGATGCCTTTTGTTTTCTAAAAGTTCAAAGAAAAAGAAAATAGAAGCAAAGAAGAAATGCAAACAACATTCTGACTTTCTCCACCCGATATCCCATACTCTATACCCTTATCGCTTTTGATGAGAAAACGATCACGACTGGATTTAAAGTGGATATAATGAAACATTCAAAGACTGGTAAAACGCCAACAAACATTGTCAAAGAGTTGGGCTACTGTCGACCAAGGGTTAAAGTAAGCATTAGAGCTGGATTATTATAAGGAAGAGTTATGGAATATGTTTCAACAAAAGCGACGGTTATCACTAAATAACTCATTTAATAATCAAAATTGAAAGGCAATTGTAATTTGGTTCGATGATCAAAATCAACATAACCATTAATCATTTTCTTTTCTTTTAAACAGGTTAAGAAGCGTTACTTTAATGTTTTATTCTCTCTCTCTCTCTCTCTCTCTCTCTCTCTCTCTCTCTCTCTCTCTCAGCTATAAATACTCTACTGTCAACATCATCATCAACTCGTACTGATCGTACAGATTCTCTTGAGTCTATCTCACCATCTGTCCCTATCGGGTATCTCTTTAGGTAGGTCTTCAACACAGCATGCTGTGTCAAAGTGTAGGAGTCCACAAAATAACGCCTCTTATGAGTTCTTCCCTGCTTCTCCAGTTGTGCCCAGCATGTTTTGTTGGTCTTACTTGAATGTTTTGAGAGATTGGGAGTAGGTGGCCGTACAGCTGCTGTTTCGTAGGTTGCTGCTTTCAGGATTTATTCAAAACAGCACGCAGCATCCATATATAGTTCCCATCTTTTTCTTAAAGTTCACTTGATGCACTGTACAATCTATTATCATCATTTCTGTCTTGGTGAGATTTTCACATCTGGCGGATTTCATTGGAATCCAAGAGACAGCAAGCCTCCTAATCTTTCCAGGATTCTTGTAAATATTCTTGCTTATCTTAGTAGGGAATTGTCAGGTCAGTCTTCAATCTTCCTAGAATTTCTAGCTCCCCTATTTACTTTCCTAAGTTCTTGAAGATTTTTCCGTGTCTACGACTACAATTAGTATAAGTTGTCACCTTCATTTTCCTAAAAATATTTAACTCTCTGCCAAGAGACTGATATTTCTGGAGTTTTTCGCTTTCCTTCATTTTCATTCTACGATCTAATGGAATGATGAAGTCTATACGCTTATTTCTTATTGTTTCTGATATTGGATAAACTATATTTGTAGGTCATATTTTCTTGACTAATTTCTGGTTGGTTGGTTGGTTGGTTTTAAAGCGTATCAACCATTTTCGGGTCATTTAACGCCGGATTAAGTCATTTTGAAAAGTTTCGAATCATTCAGTTTAGTATAAGTATAATTTTTTGTTTTCACACAATTAGATGTCAAAACAGTTCTATTTCAAACAATTTCAGTTTAGCATAAAAAAGCAGTTCTATTTCAAACAATTCTGTTAAGCATAATACACAGTTTAGTTCTATTTGACCCATAAATAGGACCCTATCAGGAACTACCCCTCTGGGCCAAAGTGGACCAGGAAGCGATTGCAATGAAGGGGTACCCCGCATTCCCCAAAGCTCCAGCATTACTAGAACCTCACCATCAAATTGTTTATTATCCTATCCAGGACACTAGCTGGTGGGGTAGTCTTACTCCTCAGCAGAGAAGCAATCTGTGTATTCAACAGCCCCGCCCTAGCCGACTAGGCAAGTTAATTTCTGGTTTGTGAATGTAACTCTGTATATTCAAATTTTAGTCACTTGCCCTATTCCAGTTGATCTACTCCCTCGATCAGTTGTACATTCTCTTCTATTCTTTTTGTGACAATTGGCTGCATTCACTTTTGTTGTTTACCGTTTCCTTCTTCCTTCTCTCTCTCTCTCTCTCTCTCGCACACACACACACACACACACACACACACGGCCACTCACAGACACACACACCCATATCCTACACTTTGGGTGATTTGCTTTTATCTCAGTGTTACAGAGAATTCTATGCGTCTCATTTTCGAGGATATGTTCTAGTTTGTGTTATTTGCTATTTGTCAGCATTGCTAAATTTCCAATTTTTTTTTATAATTCCCAGTGTATCACATTTCCCACCAGACTTGCCTACTTTTGAATTTCTTTGAAACTAGTTTGCTGCATTCACTTATTATTATTGTTATTTTACTCCTAACAAATTTTTCACTCCAGCGTTATCGATGATCTTTTACAAGAGTCTGAATGACAACAAGTCTCCTCAGGCCTCCAGAACTCTTCTCAGTATTCTAACCAATTTCAACAATGCTGTAGTTTGCAGGGTCTCGATTCATTCTCGAACTTCCAACTCTTCCAGTGCCCTTTCCAAGCCTTTTAAGACCGTTCCAAGCGCGTCAATCACAGTTACTTTCATGTTCTATACCTTTCTTTGTACTCTTGTCTCTTTTTTCGCTTTCTTTGTGTTTCTCTCTAGGATCCGCTGGGACAGCAAAGTCTACTATACAGGTTTCATTTTTTTATCACTAGGTATTCTCTTCTGCCCGGGACTATTATTTTAATCCTTTGAGAGTTTTCCACACCCACATCAGCTGATGGTCTTTCAAAGGAGATGGAGAGACAGCAAGTTTCCTCACGTCTCCAGGACTCTTCTCAGTATTCTGGCCAATTTTAACAGTGCTGTCGTTTGGATAGTCTCCACTCTTGTTCTTATTTCCAATTCTTCCACACGGATTACAATTGGTATCACTATCACTTTCATATTCCATAGTTTTTTCAATTCCAGTTGAAACCTAAGAAAAAGCTAGCGAATGAAAAATAACTAAAATGGTGGTTAGAAATGAAATTGAAATCTTTATTACATTAACAAAATAAGATACTTGCCAGCAGCGTGAAAAAGGCAAACCACTGCTCGTGGTGTACTAGTTAATCAGCATACTAACCCCCTCTAACAATAGTGTCCAACGTAGTTATAAGGAATTGGAAATACCCATTAATGCTCATAGGTATGGTATATAACAGTTCCCTAGCAAGGTCCAGGTACTTATCTCTCTTTTTACCTTCCTTTAATTTCAATCTGTGGTCTGCAGGGACGGCAAAATCCACAATTCGGCAAGTTCTCTTTTTTTCTTTTTTTTTTTTTTTTTTTTTTTGGTGACTATCATTATCAGTTCATGCGATTTTTTGACACCAGCGTTAGGAGGTGATCTTTCACTGGAATATGAGTGACAGGTCTTCAGGACTTTTCTCGATATTCTTGCCGATCTCAGCAATGCTGTAGTCTGGATGGTTTCGATTCTTCCGCTAAGTTCAAATTCTTCTAGTAACCTTCTCCCAGCTCTTCCGGGCCGTTATTATAATTATTATTTTTATAGTGAATTTTATTGGTGGCATTCTCTTCAGTGGTGTAATCTAATTAATTTTTCCTCGAATTTCCAGTAACCCTTGTCTTTTTTTCTGCTTCTTCTCGATTGTTTCGAGGAATCCATGTTTTGTATTATAATGCCAATTTATCATTTATTTTTTGTTAGAGTGGTGCAGCTATTTTATTGTTGGTTGGTTGGTTGTTATTTTACGACGTATCAACCCTTGTTGGGTATATAATGCTTTATATATATGTATATATATAATTTCTAATCGAATAGTTTGTTGTTAATTTTTTTTAAACAAGCTATAAGAGCTCAGTTGTTTGCACACGTCCATTAGCTAACGCTGACGTGAAAAACTCTCAAATAATAATAATAATAATAATAGGAACCATTCTTGAAGTCGACCGGAGAAGAACTTAAACAAATGGACCAGCGAACAAAAAAACTAATGACCATGCATAAGGCATTACATCCCAGATATTGACGTTGACATACTATATGTGTCAAGAAAAGAAGGAGGAAGGAGACTTTCCAGCATTGAAGACAGTGTTGACGCATCAATACAACGACTCAAAGCGCGGAGAAAGACTGATTACAGCCACCAGAAAAAATATTGACAACACGATGACCAACAGAACGACAATAACCAGAAAACAAAAATAGGAATAAAAATTATTCTATGAACGTTTTAAGTAACTAATATGCAATATCTCACACGAGAAAACGTAGACGTGGCTAAGAAAGGGAAACCACAAGAGAGAAACTAAATCTCTCCTAATAGCAGAACAAAACAATGTCATAAGAACCAATCATATCAATGCAAAAATAGATAAGACGCACAAAAACAGCAAATGTAGGTTATGTGGTCGAAGAGACGAAGCGATCAATCACATAATAAGCGACTGCAGCAAATTAGCACAGAAAGAGTATAAGACTAGATATGATTGGGTGGGCAAGGTGATCCACTGGGAATTGTGCAAGAACATTAAATTTGACCATATGTCCCGGAGAATCAGTCCTGGGAATTAGACACACAAACTCCTTTGGGATTCTAACATAGAAACGGATCACCTAATCTCGGCCAGACGACCAGACCTTATCATGATACACAAAAAAAAGAGAACTTTCAAAACTGTGGACTTTGCTGTCCCAGCTGTCCACAGAGTAAAATTGAAAGAACGAGAAAAGAAGGATAAGTACCACCACCTTGCTGGGAAATTGAAAAAACTGTGGAACATGAAATTGACGTTCATACCAATTGTAATTGGTGTTCTTGGTACAGTCACCGAAGGATTAATAAAGGGACGGGAAGACTTGAAAATATCAAGGCGAGTGAAGACGATCCAAACTACTGTATTATTGAGATCGGCCAGGATAGTGAGAAGAGTCCTGGAGACTTGAGCAGACTTGCTGTCACTCAAACCAGGGAAATACCATCAACAAACGCTGATGTGAAAAATTCTCAAGGAGTAAATAATATGGGTTTACTTGACCCGTAGATGTGACCCTTATAGGTACTACCACTCTAGGTCTGAGAGCACCATCGGGTGATGGCAGTGAAGGAGTACTCCACATTCCTCTAGGCTCCAGTGTCCTGGGTATAACATTAAACTGCATCTGATGGTGAGGCTCTAGTCTTGGAGTTTGGGGAATGTAGTAGTGTACCTTTTCATTATCATTACTCCCAAGTCCACTCTGATCCGAAATGGTAGTACCTTTTAGAGTCCCATCAAATCTATGGATCAAATAAAACTGTTAATCTTTCACTCGGAATAATTATCATTAATATCAAATAGAATTATTAGTGTTGAATAGCAATATTTGAAACCATTTAACTTCCAGCAAACGAATAAACTCTGACTCTTTTTAGAATTATGTTACCGACAAACAATTCGCTTACAATTATATATATATATATATATATATATATATATATATATATATATATATATATATATATATATATATATATATATATATAAAACCTGTAAGGATTGATATACCATAAAACAGAGGAGGTGCTCGTGGTGTAATGGTTATCGTCGTAGGAAATGGACACGGCGACACGAGTTCAAATCCTGGGCGAGACTGATTGCATTTCCCATAGCACTAATACCATTGGGAAAGGTATGAATCCAATTATTCTCCCTCCAGCTTTGGGTAAATAGTATTGCAGACTAGGTTCTTCAGCCTTGGTGAGGCAACTAGTCTAGGAGAAGGAAAACTCTGAATTGAAACCTGTTAAACTCTGCTTAAAAATTGACCTTGTGTCATACCCTGCCCGAACAGAGGGGTTGGGTAAATATGATCAAGTAGAAACAAAAAAGCTCCAGGGTTGAAGCCTCACCATGAAATACAATTTGGTATTATACTCAGGACACTTATACCTTTTATTATACTCGAAATTTTGATAATAATCGATACTTAATATTCACCATTTTGACTGAATAGATTTTAATCAAAATGAGATACATAGGTTGGTTGATTGGTTTGTTGGGTTTTATGGCATATAAACCCTTTGTAGGTCATTTAATACCAAATCCTGTTTATACATGTTTATTAAATTGATCTGATTTGTAAATGAATAGTTTGTAGGTAACATTTTAAATAAGCCAGAGATCATTTGTTTGCACACAGTTAAATGGCTTCAAGTATTCCTAACTCATAATTCTCTTTATTAAATCATTTGTTTGCATAGTTAAATTGTACATTTGACCCATAGATAGTACCACTCCAGGCAGACTAGGAAGTAATGGCAATGGCAGAGTACTTCATAAGATAGACAGATAGATAGATAGATAGATAGATACGCTTATTTGTTTGGGATTTTTTTAATGATTTTATATTAAATTGGTCTTTCGTGGTGTTTTGTTTTAAATGGATTTAATCTTTCCATTCTGCTTTTAAAAAAGAGATAAAAGAAAAGAAAAGAAAAAATACAATAATATATACAGCAGCTTTTAAATCCAGATCTGACATTGTTTTGTTAAAAGATAAAGAGACTGATATTCATTCACCAAGCCGATCAGAATGTGATAAATCTTTTATCGATTTATTGATTCAAAGCAATGGTAGACACGTGATCAAAGGCTGATAGATTTCTCCATTTCTAATAAGATATATGGATTTTACACTGATTTACATTAATATAAACGTTGTAAAATCATATTGTTCAATTTAGCAACTGCATTAATAGTCCTCATCTATTTTATGCTAAAATATATTTGTTCATTTTTACACAAATATTAATTCATGCAGGTACGAATTCTTCTTATTGTTCCTGTTCTAACTTAATATCAAAATGTGAATAAAAAATAGTTCCAAGCTTTAAAATTAGAATTTTGAATATTACTTTTTACAGTTCATAAAAAAAATTTTCAGAATTAAAAATATTTGCCTTTTTATCTTTAAAATTCCATTTAAGTATAAATAGTTTAGTCTATTTCGATAGTTTTGCTTGTGACATGGAAACGTCTGAGAAAAAGTATTTACGAATTTAAAAATTTAAACAAACTTTACGCTAAATAATTTCCAAGCGATTTTCGTTGGTTAGTTAGCTGGATTTTAAGACATATCAAAATTTGTAGATTATTTAACGTGACATAAAGCGGTTGACATGAGTAAGTCACGTGGTTCAAGAGTTGGGAGTTTTTAGCCTGTTTAACAATCTTTCACAATTTAGATAAATTTTGATATCGGTCTCCATTTTCGTGCAGTGAGCACTATAAAGATTTTTAGGGTTTAAAACGATCTATCTATATATATATATATATATATATGAGTTCCTACTTACTTCACTAGATGGTACAGTCGGGCTGCAGAATACACCGACATGTCTTCAGAGGGATAAGACTCCCCACAACGAGTGTGCTGTATATGACACTAAACAATCTGATGATGAGGCTCCAGTAATCCTGGAGCTTTGGGGAATCCGGAGTACCCCTTCATTGCCAATGCTGTCAGGTCCACTCTGGCCCGGAGTGATAGCAACTGAATTGTTTGAAATTAACTGTTTTTATATTTAACTAAGTGTTTAAACTTCGTATTTATGCGAAACTGAAATGTCTGAAATCGAACTATTTTAGACATTCAAACTGTGTACGTATGCTAAACTGACTTGTTTGATATAGAACAGTTTTGACATTTAATTGTGTGTTAACAAATAAAATATTCTTATACTAAACTAAGTTTGGAACTTTTATCAAAATGACTTAATTCGGCGTTAAATGACCCGAAAATGGTTTCTACGTCGTAAAACAACTAACCGACCAACCAACCAACATCACCAGCAGTACCCAGCCTATCTTACTCGTTTTATTTGGATGGTTTGCGAAATGAATGTTAAGTGGTCGTATAGTGGCTGTTTTGAGGGATGCTACTTCCAGAATTTGTTCAAATATAGCCATCTACTCATTTAATGGCAAGCCTCTTAAATGAGTTGACCAGTTCACAAGCTTCTCATCGATAGAAAGCATTAAAATCTGTCATTTGATATGCTTACCATTTTTGGAAAAAAAACTAATAAAATTTCATCAACTTTTAAATGTTTCTTTAATCAGTTTTTTCTTTCAACATTGATTATTTTTATTCTATCCAATGGTGAGGCTCTAGTTCTGGAGCTATGGAGTGTATTGAGACACACCTTAATAGCTATTACTCTCAGATCCATTGTTAAAAGTCTCATGTAGCGAGACAGGCAAGAAAAGTCTCACATAGATAGACAAGAAAAATTTGTATAAGTACGTGTAAAAACATAGTTTTAATACCTTGGATCCCAACTATGGGTCAAATAAATCTGTTTCAGATAATATAAATGATTTTTAATATATATATATATATATATATATATATATATGTGTGTGTGTGTGTGTGTGTGTGTGTGTGTGTGTGTGTGTGTGTGTATGAAAGAATAGTGTTCCCCTGATGCCTTCTCACGGTTTTGACACTGTCAGCTATCCGTAGTCCTATGTTTTACCTTAAAAATCATAAAGTAATGATGGTATTATGGATATACAAGTCATTAGCTGCAAAGGAATTCTTTTAACTGAAAACGTAAATGTCCTCGACCAAAAGAAAAAAACTTAAGTATAGATATCTCATGACATTGCTTCTGATCTTCCAGACAATTGCCCAAAAGTGCATGGATAGATAGATAGATAGATAGATAGATAGATAGATAGATAGATAGATAGATATTTGGGAGATATTGATAGTGAAAGGAGAAAGAGAAAGAGAAATGACTAGATTGAAATAAAAATAGTTGTCTCATATAGATTCAGAGACAGGTTGACAAAAACTGATGAAATTACGCGTAAAAACATAGATAGATAGATAGATAGATTTGTTACTTTTTTCTTTAAAATTGGCACTTTGTTATTTCTTTCAGCTGATTTTAATCTTTCCTTTCTACTTTTTTAAAACCTATGTTAATGCCACCCAAGGGAGACCACTGTGCCATTATCAAGAAAAGCTGGTGAAGAGTACATTTACTTCAAATAGCAGATAGAAATGTAAAAATTGTAGTTACTTTATATTTATTTATTTGTCTTTTACTTTCGTTTATTTCATTTCGATTTTTCCCCTCGTCGGAGTTTAAGAGCAAGATGTATTGATATCAGATGATTTCATGACAAAAGAAAAAAAAAGAAATGGGGAACACTAAAAAGCAATTGAAAAAGATACGGTTTTTTATTTTTGTTTTTGTTTTTTATTCTTTGTTTTTTGTTTTGTTTTGTTTTTTATGGCCGGCAGCTGTTGCTGAAAGTTTATAGATAAAGATACGATCGCAGAGACATAGCAATGAGGCAGCAGTTAACGGGATTGAAGATTTGCCGTGTAGAGCGGTTTTGCCAAAAAATGAAACCAGCAGACGACAGGGAAAAGGAATTAGTTTTCTTTTCATCGATACAATGTTAAGATATAACGTTGGTATCCATTTTGCTTTTAAGTTACTTAAAACAAAATGAATGTCGATAGATAAATATTAATAGACTAAAATCAATAGATAGGTAGATAGATAAATATTGATGATAAGAGAAAGAGAGAGAGAGAGAGAAATGACTAAATTGAGATAGTCTCATATAGATTTAAATATTGGCATACAAGAAAACATAGAATAAGTATATGTACTATCATAGATAGATAGATAGATAGAGAGAGAGAGAGAGAGAGAGAGAGAGAGAGAGAGAGAGAGAGATTTGTTACTTTTTCTTCAAACTTGACATTCTTTGTCATTTATTTTATCTGATTTTAATTTTTTCATTCAACATTTTTTTAAACCTGTATTAAATGCAGTACTTGAAACCATTGAACTATGTGCAAACAATAGCAATACTTGTGTGCAAATAAATTAGCTCTCACTCATTTAAAAATAGGATTATCTATGAACGATTCATTTACAAACTATATATATTTAATATATATGTATAAACGGGATTTGGCATTCTATAACCGATAAGGGTTGATGTGGCATAAAAACCCAACCAACCAACCTACAACAAAGATAACAGAAGGTCTGCTTGGAAAGCGTTTTACTATTTGATAATAGCAAAATGATATCCTCCCAGAGGAAGAGGCGTGCCCAGTTTTTAAACCAATGGTTCATTTCCCGTGCATTATGCCCAGGTCATAATTAGAGATTCTTTCTTGACAAAAAGCCAAGCCTTTTGAATAAGTCAACCCCCCATTAAAATAGTGATCCTAAAATATGAACTCCATATTTTCCTGGCGCACTTATGCCAAGTGGATGAGAAAAAAACTATTGGCTCAGTTTCATGAAGATTTCCCTTCAAGCAGGACCTTCTCCCTCGCGTAAAAAAAGTAAGGGCTCTGCTTATAGCCCGGTGCCTGAAGCACACTTGACGAGAAATACAGATGGAACTTATCAATTACCGATAATATTCTGCTGTTTAAATTAAATTTATTGACTAAAAGTGTACACATTTTTTTAATTTACATATCAATTGCATCAAAATATTTTTGTTACTTCAGTAAAGTTAAAATCACGTGACAAAAATAATTCTCTTCACTTCTGTGACTGATGAACCCATTTCGAATTCTTAAAGCTCGCAGTGACTCAAACGAATCTCGATGCATCTCGGGTGATGTAATGGTTAGCAAGCTACACTAGCAAACCTAAACGAATGAGTTCGAGTCTCATTGGTGCCCATCCAGGTGGCCTTGTCCTACATCTAAGCAGAAAGCTAAGTAAAATTACGACTCAAACAATACTCTTCTAGACCCATTCTTATTGGCTTCAAAGTTTCAAACGGAATTCACATTGACATTAAACACCCTGGAAATAAAAATTAAAAAACCCGGCAACTAAATTATATAAAAATCTATGCAATAATCTCCAGGCAGAGGTTGTGTCGATACTGCTATATGGATGCACTATATGGACGCTAACTAAACGGCTGGAGAAAAAACTAGACGGAAATTACACAAGAATGTTGAGAGCAGTATTGAACAAGTCCTGGCGACAACACCCCACGAGACACCAACTCTACGGACACTTGCCCCCCATAACGAAAACTATACAAGTTAGACGAACCAGACACGCGGGACACTGCTGGAGAAGCAAGGACGAGCTCATAAGCGATGTACTCCTGTGGACCCCCACATATGGATGTGCAAAAGCAGGACGACCAGCACGAACTTACATACAGCAACTATGTGAGGACACAGGATGTAACCCTGACGACCTGCTGGAGGCAATGAATGATAGGGAGAAGTGGCGAGAGAAGGTCAGGGATATCCGTGCTGGCGGCACGACATGATGATGATGATATATATATACGAGTGCGTACGATAAGTTTCCAGACTTTTTTTATATGGGCACTTTTATTGATAGTACACGCATGAAACTCTAGTCCCCTTCGAAGTAATCTCCTCTGGCTGCAATTCACTTGTTGTACCGTTCCAACAACTTTACGAAGGCCCCATAGAAGTCCTCTAGTGTGAGCATGTCAATGACCTTCGTCACAGCCTCTTTCATCTCCTCAGTTGTCTCATAACGGTCCATCTTGGTCAAATAGTCTGTGACAAGGATGGAATTGTGGACTGGTGCGTTGTCCTGGTGGAAATACCACTGACCCAATTTGAAGAGTGCTGGCCTCCTCCGACAGAATCTCTTCCTGAACTCCCTTAAAACCTCAACATAGTAACCCTAACCCTAACCTTTGGCTAATCAACTCTGGAGTATTGACTTCCTTACTCCTCCCACACATCATCCCTCACAGACTCCCTGCCTTCATTGAATATCATATCCCACTCAAAAACTGATGCTCGATTCATGCAAGGTGATCCAAAAGCAGTCTGAAGCATTGCATACGTTTCTGTGGCAATTTTTCATGTTTAAAACCGAATTTTATTGCATATCTTTCTTCTAAAGTGTCAGATTGCATTTTTGAAATTCACCAGCTGTGACAATCAGGCTTTAGTAGGGTTTATTCCAATTGCTGCTGTAGCTGTTCATTTGAACCTGAAATCATAAAAATTGGTCAGTCAGCTCATATGATGTATAGCAATAACATACAGAATGTCAAGAGTCTACTACAATTTTAAATGCCCCTACGAAAAAAGTCTGGAAACTTATCGTATGCACCTCGTATATATATATATATTTATATATATATATATATATATATAGTTAATTTGTACTCCGAAAGTACTTGTAAATCTTAGTTGTTACTGTGCTCAATAAACAAAAATCACAATATATTATCAATTATAAAGAATGTTAAGCAGGGTAATAATTCACGACAATTGGTTTCATGTCTTCGATCGTCAGGTGAGCAGCTAATCCACTCGTCTGATAGTTAGATAAGAAGAGATTTGGATAGATTAGAACAAATTGAGATAGATAGATAGATAGATAGATAGATTATAAACTTTCCGATCCGAGTGAGCCAGGTCATAAGCCGCGTATGCCGTCTTATAGTTGACCGAACTTGTCATTTTTGTGGAGACGTGTCACGTTCTTTTAGATGACCTGCGGAAACGAAGCCTATAATTTATATTTACTACTTTAAATTTATTATGAACAAACGCCATGATGCCGGTTCAAACTCGATTTTATTCAATTCCGTCTAAGGCTAACAGAGAAAAGAGTCTTTGAACGAACTCACTTGTGAGATTCTCGCTCATGTGAAAGCAACAGAGGATTCGCCTCAACTCTGAAAAATTAATGTTCGTGTAGAAATCATTTCCATGGCTCAAAGGTTTCAGCATTTCGAGACGGAAGCTGGAATAACTAACTGTCGCATCTTCACTTCAAGACTGACTCTTCAGAATTGAATTGACTTGAAAACCCCAGGTTTTCTTTGTAGAATCCTCAAAGAAACGTCAACTTCCTGTATGCTTGAGCGAGACACGTGACCAGCTCACACGTCCATGGAGATGAAAGAAAACGGGAGCTTTTAATGATTTCCGTTCTCGTGTCCGGTCCGTTTCAAGGTTATTTAATACTCAGTTTTTGCCCTACGGTGTGAGGTATACTGTCCACAATCACTCTGTGTACCCCTGCATATCATGATATATTCCTGTCAGCGACTATTTAGTCTTTATAAGGAATATTAATACTTTCCCATATTCTTTTTCTTAAAAAATTCAATGTTATTTCTTATAGCGTACCCAGGGGTGTGATGGTTCGGTTTGATTTCATTTAATATTTCAACTTTTGAGGATTATTTATTGCCAATGCTATCCTTGTTGACGAACAGCTGTGATACTATCGAACCCATAGCTGAAGGGATAAGGGGGTTCTTATCTTTCCCAAGTGTATTAATCCGAAAGTTAATGCAATTGCGCAATTGGATTTCGAACACGCTTGCTACAATGTCGCAATCCAGCACATTAGCCACTATACCATGTGATTTCTCCTAGTTGTAATGGTTACTGTCGTAAGAAATCGATACGGTAATTTGATTGTTGAGTGGAGGTGCCCGTGGTGTAATTGCTATCGTCGTAGGAAATAGACACGGTGACACGAGTTCAAATCCTGGACGACACTGATTGCATTTCACATAGCACTAATACCCTTGGGAAAGGTATGAATCCAATTATTCTCCCTCCAGCTATGGGTAAATAGTAGGACAGACTAGGTTCTTCAGCCTTAGTGAGGCAACTAGTCAAGGAAAAGGAAAACTCTGAATTGAAACCTGTTAAACTCCGCTTAAAAATTGACCTTGCGTCATATCCTGCCCGAGCGGAGGGGTTGGGTAAATAGGATACGGTAATTCGATTTCACGTCTTTAACGAGGCCTTTACATTTCACATAGTGCTGATATCTTTAGAAAAGGTATGCATCTAACTATTCTCTCTCCAGCTATGGGTAAATAGTAGAGTAGACTGGGCTCTTAAACCTTGGTATGGCAACCGGTCTAAGAGAAGGAAAATTCTGAATTCAAAGCTGTTAAACTTCACTTCAAATATTCACCTTGTGTCACACTCAGGAGGGTTTGGTAAGTACATGTAAGGTCCCTGGAGAATTTAAATCGCTAAAAATATTTTGAAAAGTGACCCCACTTCCAACAGGAAATTTGTCCTGAATCGTAAAATGAAAAATACAATAAAACTAAAACATTTTCATTAATATGGATAGCTTTGCCTCTTATTTTAGAAAAAGATTTTCTTAAAATGTTTTGTCAAAATTTGTTACGCTTCACCTCATTTAGTTTTTTTTTGTTTTTGTTTTTTGTTTTTTCCACCCGCCAATAAAAAATTCCTGTAAGGGAAAATATTACTATTTCTCATTTGTATTTTGTTCATTAAGACGAAACTGTCTCGATGAAGATTTTACAAAGATCTACTTTTAAGTTAAATAAACAATTAAACTTGATAAATGAATTAGTTAGTACAAAAGATATATACAAGGGTCATTCTATAAATAAGATGAATTTTGCCTTAAGAGTTGCCAATAGGAAGCACTGTTTGCAGTTGCACCATTTTCAAGGAAATCATTTATGATGTGTCCTTTCATGTCCCTGAAGACTATTAGCATGACCTTCTTTACCGACTGCCGAAATGTATTCCCCAATGTTAACTGTTAAAAAGAAACTCATTTTTGTTCCAATTTCCACTGATAAACTAGTTAACTAGCTGGTGAAATAAATTCACAATGGATTATATCTATTGAATTTTTTTATATCAATGATATTTTTTACTCTGCATGTGATATTTTAGTATATTTTGCAATGTAGTAAATTTATTTTTAAAAAAATTTCTTTTGCTAACTGAAATTTAAATTTAAAACGGAAGTGGGCTTAATGAAGAGGTAACTCCTCACCCGTCTTCTATTTTCTCCCACTCTTATGTGTCTATTCTAGTTTTTTATCAAAAAGATCTGAAGAAGTCCTGTTAATTTTTTTTCGAGTTTTTGGAAATTTCAAAAATGCGTAACAGGATGGAAATAAATTAATAATCCTATGTGACCGGTTTCGTTGTTTTTTCTTAAAGAATTTATTGCTCTGTATTATTGGTACATTGAGCTCTTTACCAGGAAAATTTTAAATATTCATTCATGAATAATTTCTTGTCCTGATGGAATTACTCCCAACTCCGGTTTAACTGGACCAAGAATACTATATATATATATATATGTGTGTGTGTGTGTGTGTGTGTGTGAAAAAGGCAGACAGAGATTTTTTAATCTGCCTTGCTTTTGCATTTTTTTCTAATTGATGATATACTGTGATATTGCTCTGTTTTGTTTTTTTTGTGTGTGTATGTGTGTGTGTATTGAGAACTATAAAAATTTTACGAGTGAGTTGGTTTGATAATGTTTGGTTTTGTTTCATTTGTTTGTTTAATAACATATCAACCTTTGTAGGTTATTTAATGGCAAAGCTATCCTTGTAAAATAACAGTAATGGTACAATTTAAACCATAGCGGAGAGGATAAAAGGATTCACACCTTTCCCAAGGGTATTAGTCCAAAAGTGAACATAATAGAGTTACTGGAGTTCGAACTCGGTTACGATGATGTCGCAGTTTAACATGTTTGCCACTACGCCTCAGGCAATTCACTCTTTACGGTTTAGAGGCGCTTGTAGCGTTTAATTTTACCAATAATATATATGTCTCTGCGTGGTTCTGTGTGTTTGTTTGTCTGTCTCTCACTGTGTGCTCGTGTCAGTGTGTGTGCGTGTGTTCCTCACGTATCTTCACACTAATATTACGTATCCGACATGAAGATGAACCAAGATCTTTGTAGGGAAAAAAACTAAATTTAACATGAAAGGCTTAAAAACTAGAAAATTCTATTTATCGGTCAAGAATACCTGAATGGCTAAAAATAATGACAGCAAGCAAATTGAAGGCTAATTTAATAAAGGGATTAATACCCAAGGCAAATAAGGCAGAAAAGATGAATGGCATTTGGGAGGGAGAGGATAAAACACGCGAGAATTTGGCGAGAGAACAAATTACAAAGAGAATAAGAACAAGAAGAAGAAGGGATAAAAGATGAGATCGTAAAACCGATGAGTAAAGCTAAGCACGTGTATCGTATTGGAGACTATGTCTTATTTACACGGACACACATACACAAAGACGCAATATATAAGCGGTGAGGACGCTTCGCTTGATGTAATGGTTAGTGACCTCGGCTAACAGACTAAAGTTAGTGAGTTCGATTCTCAGTGAGTGCCCTTTACTTTTGAGTTTGGGCCAAACTAAAATAAACTTAATAAATTATGCTCATATAAACGGCCTGTATGAGGGGTGAATGTGTGTTTGCAATCAGAAAGTTAAGAGATAGAAAGAGATTGAGATAGATAGATAGATAGATAGATACATACATACATACGTTAGTTTTACTCCTAGGCACCCATCCCTGAAGCATTTCATGCATTAGAAACGGGAAATTTATTCTTAATGAATCCGTTGCTTCCTTTTTTCTGTATTTATGAACACACACGGACACATAGAAAAAATTAGGAGATAGAGGGAGATCTGTAAGCAAAGATGTTCTTACATTTACATGCACACAAACGCTTACACACATATGCAGCAAAAATGAGGGACAGTTATGTACATTGAATACAAGGGTTCTCGCATCGACAGCCAATGCTATTTATTTCGAGCCTCACTGTGTGACTTTTATTCATTAGCTAAGTAATTACAGATAAATAGTACGAGGTTAGAAATCAGCTTTCGACACCCAATTTCAACTAATCCCAGTCGGCTGTGGCCGTAGAATACTCCGACAACATTCTCCAGACCCCTCTCAACGAGTGTCCTGGATATGACATTAAACCATCAACTGGCGAGGCTCAAGCCTTAGAGATTTCGGGAATGTGGAGTACCCCTTCATTGCCATTGCTCCTAGATCCGCCCTGACCCAGAGTGGTAGCACCTAATAGGCTCATATCTATGGGTAAAATAAAACAAACTGTGTGAAAACAAATGACTGATGTTAAATTGTAACTTTTAAATTGCAATACTTGAAACATTTTAACTGTGTGCAAAAAAGACCTCAGGCTCGTTTAAGAATGTTATCTTCAAAATGTGTTTACAAATCACATATACATTTAATATATATGAATAAAGATGATTTGATATTAAATAACTGACAAAAGCTGATATGCCATAAACCCAACCAAACCAAACCAATTTCGACTAGATTTTCGAGGTTTTGGACACTAATTATTTGTGTCAAATTTAACATCACAACTGATGTCTGTCCATTAAGACCATCCGTCCATCCCTGAAAGAGGATTTTAGAATAAAGATGTATATAGTTAAATTCGTACAGAACAACACGGCTAGCGCGCCAACTAACACAGCTCTACTTCGTTTCTCCTCCTCTAGCGATGTCTGTCTCTGTGAGTTAATGAGACCTGCTTTCTTTTTCTTTTCTTCTTTCTTTCTTTCTTTCTTTCTTTCTTTCTTTTTATCCGGAATGATTGCACTTGATCGGGAATTATTTTCGAACACACATCCGGACAACGAGAGGGAAAGCCCAAAATTAGAAATGGTGGATGGTGGGTGACAGCATTTTATCGTCCACGTAATTTAGCGCGTATTTTCTGCTTTGGATGTGAGAACAGTGGAGATCAGTTAATTAAAAATTATATATATAGCTCTCTTACTCTGCTTCGTTTGGCCTTTCTAGTCATTTTTCTACTGAACGCGTTCAGCTATTTGTAACGTTCTACCATTTTGTTTTTTGTTTTGTTTTTTGTTAGTTTTAGCGGAGGTTGTTTATTTTTTTTTTTTTTTTGTTTTTTTTGTCTAATCAGTTTATGCGTTGGCGTGTCTAAAACACAAGTTGCGTTGTTCGTGTAAGTCTTTGTCAGCGCAGAACATTTTTTTTTAATTTCATTTTTTTTTTTTTAATACAGAAACGTTCACCTTGAGATTTTACATGGAAACATATTAAAATCTTTTATCAGACAGATTTTTTTTCCAATCAGACTTTAAAAAAAAAAAAATTTGTCTTTTTATTGGCATAGTGGGCAGAATGTTCGTCAATGGTCCGGGAGACATGGGTTCAATCCCAGGTCGAGTCATACGAAAGACTAAAAAAAATGCTACCTGATACCTCCTTGATTTACACGGCATTATAAGTTACGGATCGAGAGTAAGTGGAGAAATCCTCACAAAGAAGCAGCACCCCTCTTTTACACCTCCGTGTAATAGCAATTGAAAGGGAGCCTTCGGAAAGTCCTTGACTACGCTATATATATATATATATATATATATATATATATATATATATATATATATATATAATTCATCAAGGGTGAAAAGTAACCTGCTGAAAATAAACTTTTGAATTACGGTCAAATCACGCTAAAATAGAGGTTCCCACTATATCACAGAATTTAAGCAACGACGAGCCAATTTACTAGTTGAGTGAGTAACTACTTATAATCAGAAGCTACAGTAAGCAACCAGTCTTATTTGTCAGCCTAATCAAAGCTCAGTAAACAAGAAATAAAATAATAATGAATAAACTGGCTTAGTTTAATGGCATATAAACTTTCATGTGTTATCTAATGCCAAAGCGGTACTATTTAACCAATAGCAAGGGAGATAAAGGTGTTCATACCTTTCTCAAAGGTTGAGTCCGAAAATGAACGTAAATCCGCACATGGAGTTCGAACTCACTTACTAAGATGTCGTAAACCAATACGTTAGCTACTACACCACGGAGACTCTGTCAGATAGATAGATAGATAGATAGATATAGGAGTAGACTGTAATAGATGCATAAAAGCAGACTGCGATAGATAGATAGATAGATAGATAGATAGTACTATGTAGGATATCAGCTTTCGACGGCTATTTTCAACTCGAAAATATTTATGTACTTGAAATAAAATGGCGCCATTATAATTAAATGGAAAAAAATATCGATTACGATCAATCGGCTATGTTGAAAATTGAAAAAATAAGCATTTTGTTTTTGTTCGGTGAGTTAAAAATTAACACTCTCTCTCTCTCTCTCTCTCTCTCTCTCTCTCTCTCTCTCTCTCTCAAATCCGACACTAGGCTGTTTGCAGTTCACGTAGCGCCAATACCTTTCGAAGATGTATGAATCCAACTATAGCCCCCATCAACTCTAGGAAAATAATAAAGCAAACTGGGTCCTTAAACCTTGGTATGGCAATTGGTCTAGGAGAAGGAAAACTCTAAACTCTGTAACTATTTGTACTCCACTAGGCACACAAAAAGCATTATAGTCTAACCTTCAAATACTTATAAAATTTGTCGTTATGGCAAAAGTATTAGACTGCAACCACAAAGTAAGCGAGTTCGAACTGTTGTCACGCTACTAAGTTCACTTTCGGACAAATACCCTTGGGAAAAGAATGAACCCTCTTACACCCCCAAATATTTTGTAGTATTACTGTTGTTCTTCAACGAGAATGTTTTTGGCATTAAAAAATCCGCGAAGGTTGATATGACATTAAATAACCAAACTTATAAATTTGGTCTAGTGGGTAGAGTGTTTGCCAGTGGTCCGTGAGGCTAGGGTTCAATCCCAGGTCGAGTCATACCAAAGACTCAAAAAATGGTACTTAATACCTCCTTGCTTAACACTCAGCATTATAAGGTATGTATCAAGGGTAAAGTTGAGCCATCCAGGGGAAAGAGTAGCACCCTCCCCTACACAACAGTGTAGTAGCTATTGAAAAGGGAGCCTTCTGGTTGCCCTCGACTACGGTCGCCAACTTTACTTACTTACTTATAATTTTTTAGAATTCATAACTTCATTCGATGTTTTTCGATTGATCTTCCTGCTTAACATATCGAACAAAAAAAACCCTGGAAAGTATAAACATATGCGAAGTTTAACGATAAATCAAAAAGTTTTAGATTTTAAGTTTCATTCACACTTTAAGTCAATTCTATTTAGTTTGGCTTGGTTTGGTCTGGTTTGGTTTTATGGCATATAAACCCTTTTATGGTATTTAATGCCAAATCTTTTTATACATATATATTGAATATGTTTAATTTGTAAACACATTTTGTGGATAACATTTGTAAACGAGCCTAAGGTCATTCTTATGTACACAGTTAAAGGGTTCCACGTATTGCTATGAATCAATAACAATTCAATTAAACATCAATCATTTGTTTAGATACAGTTAAATGATCAAACAGTTCTATTTCAAACAATTCAATTTAGCATAAGTCATTTGTTTGTACACAATTTAAATGTCAAACTTCTATTTGACTCATAGACTGGACCCAATCAGGTGCTACCACACCAGGTCGGAGTGGACTTGAGAACGATGACTGTGAAGGGGTACTCTGCATTCCTCAAACCATCGACATCAGTTTGTTTAGTGTCATATCTAAGAAACTCATTGGGGGGGTGAAGAGTCTTACTCCTATGCAGAGATGCAGTCAGTGTATTCTCTAACCCCCACCGACTAGGCAGGTCAATTCTGTGGAATTCATAAGACTTCCAATCTTGAACAATTATGAAATATGTTCTTATAATGCCCAAAAGTCAAAACCGCTCGAGATTAATATATTTATCTATAAAAGAAATAATAATTTCTAACAATGTTTATGTTTCAGTTCTTTTGTTCACAACACATAGACACATACACACTAACACATGAGCGCACGCCTCTCTGTGTGTGTGTGTGTGTGTGTGTGTGTGTGTGTGTGTGTGTGTGTGTGTGTGTGTGTGTGTGTGTGTGTGTTCAATAAATAAGGAGAATTTTTTAGAAAAGTTTAAATAAATTTTTCTTAATTTTTTTCATGTAAACCCTGCTGTACCTCTCTCGCTTTGCAAAAAATGGGGGTTGGGCACTTCCTAAAGAAAATTATCACATGTGATGAAACATCGGTTTGACTCTACGAGCCCGAGTCGAAAAGACAGTCCCTGGAGTAGTTGGTTGGTTGGTTGGTTGGGTTTTATGGCATATCAACATTTGTAGGTTATTTAACGCTAAATCCATTTTATACAAATAATCAGTTCTATTTTAAACAATTCATTTTAGTATAAGTATATAAGTTTTTACACAGTTAGATGTCAAAACAGCTCTATTTCAAATAATTCAGTTGAGCATAAGTACGCAGTTTAGTTCTATTCGACCCATGTGCTACCACTCCCAGTGAACCTGGGAGCGATGTCAATGAAGGGGTAATCCACATTCCTCAAAGCTCCCACATTACTGGAACCTCGCCATCTGATTGTTTAGTGTCATATCCAGGACACTTGTGGTGGGGAGTCTTACCCCACTGCAGAGATGCAGTCGGTGTATTCTACAGCCCCAGCCCACAGGGCAAATTCCCTAAAGAAAATTATCACATGTGATGAAGCATCGGTTTGCCACTACGAGACTAAGTCGAAAAGAGAGTCAATGGAGCGGAGAGACACACTGACTCTCCAATAAAGAAAAGGTTCCGGGGGCAGTGGTCAGTAAAAAAGGTCATGCTGACAGTATTCAAGAACATGAAAGGACCCATTACTATTGATTTGCTAGAAAAAAGTGCAATTGTAACTATCAACTATGCTTCTTATTGCCAACTCCTAAAGTAAGTGAAAAAAGACATGAAGGATAAACGATTTCCATTTGAATGATACCTCTCAAAGAATTTCTGCATGGAACAAAATTTTCAAGCGACGATGAAGTGAAAAACACCGTGAGCAAATGACTAAAAACTCAATCCAAAGATTTTTATGCAGAAGGGACAAAATCATGTTTTTCGATGGTAAAAATGTATTTAAAAGAATGAAGATTAGAATGAGAAATAAAGCAATTTTCTTCCTGAGTGAAATATGAGTCGTTATATTGAAAAATTCAACATATTCATTAAATAACCCTTATATATATAGTCATCCACAGACAGATCTGTTTCGTTCTATCAGAACTCATCAGTGTGGCTAGACAGTATCTCCCCGTAGCTGGGATCGAAACCCGGTTGACTCAAACGCTAAACCAAAGCTTCTAACCATTTAGCTACGAGGAGATATTAGCTACGAAATACATTTTTAAACGGTTATCGATCACAATTACTATTGTTTACATACATCCGTTCAAACGGCCGCCGAGATCTCAATTCAAATACGAAGAGACTTGCAAAGGCACTAATGGCAACACGATTACTTCTTTGCTAGAGAACTCTAGCCTACGGGGGTAGGTATATATATATATATATATATATATATATATATATATATATATATATATATATATGTGTGTGTGTGTGTGTGTGTGTGTGTGTGTTGTATAGCCATGACCACTATACATACACACATGCATGCAGAATCATAACGACGACGCAATAAAGACGAGCGACACAGTTCTCTAGAAAAAATATACCTCTCACTTTATTTGAATGGGTTCGAAAGGGTTACTAAAGGTTTTACTATGTGAGAGGTGAGTTGGAATCTGAACAGAACTGCAATATATTGATCCCCATTCTTATGGCCATAACAGCGTTTCTTTCCCGTTCTCCTGGCTGCTCAACCGGGAGTCTTGGGGCCCAGCCTCTCTGGGACATGTTTCTCATTCCAGTATCTTCTCTCCAACTGACTGACTTCCTGTCTTCACCCAGGTTACATAATTGTTCGATGTCCACCTTCTTCATGTGGGAGTCATAAATTGCACTCATTCAACTAGTCCACGGTCAAGGTTATATCCTGATATTCCTCGACCGGATGCACCTGTTATTTACACAGGTGCATTTCCTATTTTGACAGCTTGGCCGGGGTCAGTAGGTTACATATATATATATATATGTGTGTGTGTGTGTGTGTGTGTGTGTGTGTGTGTGTGTGTGTGTGTGTGTGTGTGTGTGTGTGCTTCTGTTTCTTTGTAACTGAATTAATGGAACACCAGGACATTTTAGCATAACCTTTTCATTTATAAGGAACCTCAAGATTTGACTGACAGGCGATAAAAGTGAAATTCGTTTTAAGTCGAGTTATGGTTACTTTGAAGAGGGGGGATCCCAACTTGGAAAATGTTTAAATCTCACACACACAACTACAGTTATCTCCCTGGTCTCTCACTCTCGAAAGTCATTTATACCAAAACAAGAAAGAACATAAAATATCGCATTGCTAAAAGGATGGTAAATTTAGCGAAAGAGAACAAATAATTAAAAAACGTTCTAGAAATTTCTAAAAAAATTCTAGATTTCTTTTTTTTAAGTCAATTACTCCTTACTTTATAAATACTTACATATTACAAAGACGAGAATTAAAATCTTTAAAAAGATATTGAAAATCGACTGACCTTTTCTTAACATATCTCACCTGGATCCTAATTGGAAATAAACATTGAAACTTTTTTTTTCTTAGAATTTAAAAACCTTTACGTTTTGAGGACGTCCCAAAGACCTAATGGCTAAAGAGCTAGTCTTCGAGATCGTCGTATGGATGTTCAAAATCCAGTCATACTATTGGGTTCACGAGGGAAAAAATATGAACTCTATTACCCCCCCCACCGCCAGCTATGGGTTATTCTTCTACAAGGATGATCCTGACTTTAAATAACCCCAAAAAACTGATATAATAAGAAACTAAACCCTTACGTTTTCAATTTTTGAAAATAAAACTGTAAAAAGATATTTTTAAGTTTAGTTTCATTATTTAATGGAATATCAACTTTCGTGGGATATATAATGCCAAAGCCATCTTTCTAGAAGAACAGTAGTGGTACTATTTAGCCCATAGCTGCGAGGATAAGGGGATTTATATCTTTCCCAAGGGTGTTCGTCCGAAAGTGAGCGTCGTAGCGCGACTTGAGTACGAACACGCGTACTACGATTCCGCAGTCCATCGCTTTAACCATTACACCACCACGACACCCCATGTTTAAGTTTGTTTCACTTAACTTCATTTGATGTTTTGAACTTTTTTTTAATATTTAACTTAAAATTGTTTTCAATTTTACAGGGAAACTCTATTTCTAGGCAAATTTTACTTTTCGAACCGGCTCATTGGCCTAGTGGGTAGAGAGTTCACCAATGGTCCGGTAGGCCTGGTTCAATCCCAGGTCGCGTCATACCAAAGACTTTAAAAATGCTACTTAATACCTCCTTGCTTAACACTCAGCAATATAAGGTACGTATCAAGGGTAAAGTGGAGCAATCCAGGGAAAGGAGTAGCGCCTCCCTCTACATCTCGGTGTAGTAGCTATTGAAAAGGGTGCCTTCTGGTCGGCTCGTCGACGGATATAAATCTTCTAATTAAAAAAAGATAAACAAATAAAATGAATAAATAGATTAATTTACAAGAAATATAGAACAACATTTTCTTACTATACATTATATGTGATATACTCTACACCTGGGCAACACCAGGTAGCCTTTATGATATATATATATATATATATATATATATATATATATATGAAGAGCCAAATGTAGGCTTGCTTTTATTATTATTTTCTATTGTGGAAAAAATTGGTTCATTCATAGCTCAATATGGAATTTTTTTACGACATCATCAGCATGAAAAAGTTCTTTGTTGATAATTTTCAGAAAATCGATTATAAAAAGAAAAAAAGAATCCTTGTTGGAACGTCTGCATTAGAGTTTTAAATCAACAACAAATGTGTGTGAAGAAAGATAGGAAACAATTGAAACATTTGCTTGTTTCAATTAAGCGTTATTTCATTTTCTAAATGTGCATATCGAGAAAATATTAACAATTGATCCATTGCTGAAAGTGAAAAAAAAAGAAACGAATAAATATAAAACCTGTTAAATAACCAAACCTACTTCTAGACCAACTTGTACGTATATTATGATAGATATATCGGAGAACTGCTCAGTCGGCTGGGGCTGTAGAATACACTGACTTCACCTCTGCAGAGGGGTAAGACCCCCCCCCCAATGAGTGTCCTGGATATGATACTAAACAAACTGATGGTGAGGTTCCAGAAATGCTGGGGCTTTGGGGAATGCTGAGGACCCCTTCATTGCCATTGCTCCCAGATCCACCGTGGCCCAGCGTGGTAGCACCTGATAGGGCGCTATCTAATGATTAAATAGTACTAACGGCAATGCTAAACTGAATTGTTTGACTAAACTGAATAGCTTGAAATAGAGATGTTTCTGACAATTAAACCGTACTGACATTTTGACGGCGTGCTTATGCTAAATTGAATTGTTTGAAGTGGAACATTGAAACTGTACTTACACTGAATTGAATTGTTTAATATAGAACTGTTTTGACATTTAACTGTGTGTAAACAAAATCTATACTTGTACTACACTGAATTAACTGAATTAGAACTGTTTGACTAAACTGAATAGTTTGAAGTAGAAATGTTTTTCACAATTAAACTGTTTACTCATGCTAAACTGAATTGTTTGAAATAGAACTGATTATAAAAATGGATTTGGCGTTAAATAACCTACAAAGGTTGATATGCCATAAAACCCAACCAATCAACCATATATTGGAGAAGACTGAGATAGATAGATAGATAGATAGATAGATATGAGAGACTTTCAAAATTTCAAAGCCTCACCAAGATTTTAGATTTATTACATACCTCTCGCCTTACAATGCCCTGTACCTGCACAGGAGTTAAGACAGAAATCTGAATTCTTCCTTCTAGTTTTATAATTTGTAGTGTGTTTCCACAACAAATGTATTTAGTTATAGCGTTTCTTTCTGTGTGTAGCTTAGAACTTTTTGAACGACTAACGTAAATCTTTGGATGGTTTGCTGGTTTTATGGCACCTCAAACTTTGTAGGGTTATTCTCTACAAAAGTCAGTTCAACATTATGGTCTCGAATACAATAGATGAATGTATGATGTTAAATTTAAACAGATCTATTTGACCCATATCGATTACCCTGATAGGTAATAGAGTGGACCTAGGAGTAATGGCAAGGTACGACTACGCACTTACCAAATATCATGAACAAGAGTCTCGCTACCGGATGTAGTTCAGTGTCAAAGCCAAGATAATCTTTTTTAAGAAACGAGGCCTTTCCACTCGACATAAAAACAATCAGCGTTTATTAGGGTTCGCTGACGAGAAGTTAGATAGATAGATAGATAGATAGATAGATAGATAGATAGATAGATAGATAGATAGATAGATTATTTGTTTGTTTATTTGTTTGTTTGTTTGTTTGTTTAGTTGGGTGGTTCATTTTACGGCACGTCAATCTTTATGGGGTTATTTTATGTCAGTTTAACAATTATGATAAGTTCAATCACATCTATTTGACCCAAAGATGGGATTCTGACAGGTAAAACCACACTAGGACAAAGGGAACCTTGGAGTAATAGCAATGAAAGAGTGACTCCATCGACTCGAATAATTAAGAATTGGAGCCTCACCACCGGATACAGTTTACTGCGATAGATAGATAGATAGATAGATGCAAAGTGAAATTGATTGACACTTGTAAGTCACCAACTCGTCACTGCATCATTGTGCAAAAAAAGGCGAATTTTGTAGCAGTAACTGTTCCAAAATGCAGCATTCACAGCAAATGTACTAAAATATTCCGTCATGCTTAAAAGAAAAGCACTGAATATGAAAACGAGGCCATCAAAAGAAACATCGACGGAAACTTACATATGTATGTATGTGTACATACACATACATATATAAACGTGTTTCTGCATGTCTGAATATATGTATCTAAATCAATGCATATGTGCATATTCTCCTCGACCTTAGAATGCTATAATACTAAGAGCAACAAAATAGTTCTTATCCCAACCAATAAGAAAGTACTTTTCTTTTCTTTTTTATTTATTTTTAAAACGATTGATTATCTTCAAAATGATAAAGCTTTTATTGATAATCTCAACACGCCAGGTGTTATTTTATGGTTTGAGGTTCGCGAATCGTATTTATTGTTATGTGGAATTGTTTCTTGTTTATTGAGGGTAGTTGCACAGGGTCAAATCGAATATGAATAATTTTTAGATAGATCAATTTGACCTATAGATAGGACCCCTAACAGGTACTACAACTCCGAATCAGAGTGGACCCGGGAGTAATAGCAATTAAGGGTTACTCCACACTCCCCAGATTTCAAAAACTGGAGCCACAGCATCAGATGCAGTTTGGTGTTTTAATTTTTATCGATTTTCTGAAAGGGTGAAATAATCTTGGAAAGCTAAAAAATTATTAATGTTTCAGGGGTGAAAAACTCTTCATGAACCTTTCACACATGTCATACATAGTTTCACATGGAATTTCGAAAAAAAAAAAGAAAGCTCATCATATACATCCATCGAGAGATTACTTCCAAAATGACAATAGAAACTAGATGCGATCTTTTTAACTAAAATACACATGTGTGTGTGTGTGTGTGTGTGTGTGTGTGTGTGAGAGAGAGAGAGGGAGAGAGTTAGTCGACTATAGCCGGTGGACACCCAAAGGCTCCTTTTCCTGAAAAGCTCCACTAAACTTTGATCCGTACCTTATAATTCTGAGTGTTAAGCAAGGAGGCATCAAGTACCATTTTTTGAGTTTATGGTATGACTCGACCAGGGATTGAACCCAAATTTCCCGGACCATTTTTTCAATATAGTAGTAGTCGAGGGTGACCCAAAGGCTCTCTTTTCGATAGCTACTACACCGAGGTGCAGAGAAGAGCGCTACTCCTTTCCCTGTATTGCTCCACTTTATCCTTGATCTATACCTAATAATGCTGAGTGTTAAGCAAGGAAATATCAAGTAACATTTTTGAGTGTTTGGTATGATTCGACTTGGGATCGAACCCCGGTCACGCGGGCAATTAGAGAAACTCATATATACACCTTTTCGTGGAGTCTTTGCATGTATATTTCTTAAATTTCTCAAATCTGATCCCTTTAAATTTATAATACCCAAAGATTTCAACTACTTCCTTTATATAGATGATATATTACTTATATATCCGCAAAATATGAAGCCATAAACTTTATCGACAAAACCATGAAAACCTGGAGAATGGATTTGACAGCAGGAGGAAGAAGCTTTGCTGAAACAAAGATCCAAAGGCGTTTTCGAATGAGATGCTCTATCACCCTTACTATTCATAATTGCATATGATGCCACTTAACCACATACTCAGAAAATGCAGTCAGATACAAACGTAGTAGATCACAGGAAAAAAATCAATCATTCAATGTACATGGATGACATCAAACTATTTGCAAAAAATAAAAAAGAACTGGAAATTCTAATACACACAGTTAGAATATACAGTCAGGACATAGGAATGGAATTTGACATAGAAAAATGCGCTCTGCTCGTCATGAAACGACATCTAAATGATGGAATGGAACTAACAAATCAAGACAACATTAGAACGCTCGCAGAAAACGAAACCTACAAATACTTGAGCATCTTGGAGGCTGACACCATCAAACAAGCAAAAATTAAAGATAAAATTTAAAAAGAATATCTCACGAGAACTAGAAAACAACCCGAGACAAAACTCTCTAGCCGAAACCTTATCAAAGAAATAAATACCTGGGCTGTACCACTCGTTAGATATTCCGGGCCATTTCTCAAGTGGACCCGAGATGAACTTAAACAAATGGACCAAAGAACAAGAAAACTAATGACCATGCGTAAGGCATTACATCCCTGAGATGATGTTGACAGACTATGTGTATCAAGAAAAGAGAGAGGAATAAGAGTTGCAAACATTGAAGACAACGTTGACGCATCGATACGATGGCTCGACGACTACATAGAAAAACACGAACGAGGGGTGATTACAGCCATCAGAAACGATACTAATAACACGATGGAAAATTGAATGAAAATAACAAGGAAACAAAAATGGGAAGGAAAACAACTCTATGGGCGTTTTAAACGACTAATAAACAACATCTCACACGACAAAACCTTGACATGGCTAAGAAATAGAATCTCTCCAAATAGCTGCACAAAACACCGTAAGAACCAATCATATCAAAGCGAGAATAGATAAGACGCAACAAAATAGCAAATGTAGGCTATGCGGTGACAGAGATGAAACCATCAATCAGATAATAAGCGAATGCAACAAATTAGCATAGAAGGTATATGACACTAGACACGACTGAGTGGGCAAGATGATCCACTGGGAAACGTGCAAGTAATTGAAATTTGACCATACCAACAAATGGTATATGCACAACCCAGTACCTGTTCTAGAAAATAACACACATAAACTCCTATGGGACTTTGAAATACACACGGATCACTGAATCTCGGCTAGAAGACCAGACCTAATTATAATCGACAAAAAAAGAGAAAGTGTGTGTGTGGAGAGAGAGAGGGAGAGAGGGAGAGAATATCATATAGACAAAAACGGCGAAGTTGTTTACTATTAAGATCGAAAGCAGAAAAAGGGAGAAAAGAAATGATATAAGAGGGAAGACCAGAGAGAAAAAAGAGAAGGAAAGAGAAACAAAGAGAGAAAGTGAGAAAGGAAAGAGAGAGAGAAAAGGCTGAGGAAGAGAAAAAGGAGGAAGGAGAATAAGAAGAGAAAGACAGAAAGAGAAAAAGGGAAGAAAAGAGGAAAGAGAGAAGAAGAAAAAACAATAGAAAAAGAAACTGTAAGGATATGGTTATTAAAAGATGGATAATAGAAAAGAAGAAAAAGAATTTGATATGAGAGAGGAATCGAAGGAAAAAGAGAACGAAATAGAAAGAGAGGAAGAGAGGCAAAAGAGAAGGAAAGGGAAGAAGAAGAGAGAGAAAGAAGAGGAAAAGAAGCATAGAAAAAAGAATTGAGAAGACGTTTATTAAAAAATGAAAAACAGAAAAGAAGAGAAATGAATAAACATATCAGAGAAGAACCAGAAAAAAAGAAAAATAATGAAAGAGAAGAAGGAAAGAGAGAGAGAGAGAGAGATGAAGAAGAAAATAAAGAGTGAAAAAGAGGAAAATGAGAAAGAGAGGTAGGATGGAAAAAGAGTTTTATATATATATATACATATATATATAAACAACTGTAAATATTTTTCACTGAAAAAAAAGAAAGTAGGAAAACGAAGAATGTGGGTGACAGAGTGAGCTTTGAGAGTTCTAAGGAAGAGGATAATACAGTTTTTCAGATGATCATGGTCGAAGATAATAATAATAATATGCACAACCCAGCACCTGTCCTAGAAAATGCCACGCATAAACTCCTATAGGACTTTAACATACAAACGGATAATCTAATCCCGGCCAGAAGACCAGACTAAATAATAATCAAGAAAAAAAAAGAGAACTTGCAAAATAGTCGACTTTGCTGTCTCGGCTGACCACAGAATAAAACTGAAAGAATGTGAAAAGAAGGATAAGTACATCGACCTTGCTAGGGAATTGAAAAAACTGTGGAACATGCAGGTGACAATTATACCAATTGTAATTGGTGCGTTTGGAACAGTAACTAAAGGATTACTAAAGGGACTGGAGGACTTGGAAGTTGGCGGACGAGTGGAGACCATCCAAACGACAGCATTAATGAGAACGGTCAGAATACTAAGAAGAGTCCTGGAGACTTGAGGAGACTTGCTGTCACTCAGACTCCTGTGAAAAACTATCGGCTAACGCTGATGTGAAAAGCTCTAATGAGTGAATGTAGAAGACCCGATCGTCATCCTACGGATGTTGGCTGCTCTTTTTTCGGGTACATAAATGATCAGAGACCTAAACGCAAAACATGGACTAGGGAAGAGAATTAACTTACGCTACAATACTATTTTAGGAGCAACCCTTCACAAAGAGGATACAGGAAAAGAATGATAGAGATCTGGCAAGAATGTTCGACATTTCTGATGACTAGGCAAAGGCTAGCCGATCAAGTTAGAACAATATTTAAGAAGGGCTGGTTTTCTGACCCTGAATTACTAAAAAAATCCATAAAAAACACATAAACAAACCTATAATACAGTACCAGACACATCAAGTGGTGTCAAACAAAAACAATTCAACGAAAAAGAACTGCAAACCTCGGCAAATGAAAACACCATACTCCCAAGCAACCAGGAAAAAACACTATCACAAGAACAAAAGAAAAATCTAGGAAATGCAAAGAGAATCATGAGTAGTGAAAAGACTATTCTACCTTCATTAAGAAAAATAGAATGGAAAACACTTAAGATAGAAACGAATTAAATAAATCACATACTACCTTACATACCGACGAATAATATAACCGAGTTAAATGAACTAATCTATGCAGGGGCAAAATTAGTTTGTGAGAAAATTGGGATCCCCTCAAAAAGCCTGAAGAAACAGTCAAAACCGGGATGGGAAATTCGACTGGAAACGCAAATAAAAAAAACTACGAAAACAAGGCAGAATGATAAAAAAAAGAGAGGCGCTGAAATAAACGGGGAAAAGGAACCGGCAACACAGGAAAAAATAACAGTACAACTTGAGGAAATAAACCAGAAAGTGCAGGTGAAAGAAGGAAGATTAAAGAGATATCGACAAAGGGTAAAACAATACAGACAAAACAGGACATTCCAAAACAACGAAAGAAAATTCTATCAACAACTGGGAGGGCATGACACAAAAACGTATCAACAACCAGGCGCCAAAGAAACCGAACAATTTTGGACGAAAATATGGCAACCGAAAAAGCACAACGAAAAGGCTGAATGGATAAACAATAAGACAAGAGAACTAGAAGGACTCGAAGAGGCTCGAAAGCAGAAATACACATCGAACGACTCAAAAAAAACTCTACAAAAGATATCAAACTGGAAAACGCCAGGACATGATGGAATCCATGGTTTCTGGTTCAAGAAATTCACCTCCATTCATGACAGACTAGCACTAGAAATGAACAGATGCTTACAAGATGCACAAGTACCTGACTGGATGACCAAAGGAAAGACCACATTTATCCAGAAGGTCCCAAACCAAGGCACTGCTCCAAACAATTATAGACCCATAACTCGCTTACTGATGATGTAGAAAATATTAACGGCACAAATAAGGGAAAAGATATACTACTCGCTAACAGGCTGCGGGTTGTTCTCTGACGAATAGAAAGGATGCTGCAAAGGATCTAGAGGCACAGCAGAGTTATTCTACAGAGATCAACACATCCTAAATGAAAGCAAGAACAGACGGAAAAAATTTAGCTATGGCCTGGATAGACTACAAAGGCATATGATATGGTTCCGCAAAGCTGGATAATAAACTGTCTCAAAATTTACAAAATATTACACGAAGTCATAAACTTCATCGAAAAAACATGAAAAACTGGAGAGTGAATAAACGGCAGGAGGAAAAAGCTTGGCTGAACCAAAGATCCAAAGAGGTATTTTCCAAGGAGATGCATGATCACCCCTATTATTCTTATTCATACACAGAAAACGCACAGCCTGATACAAACTTAGTAGATCGCAAGAGAAGATCAACCACGTAATGTACATGGATGATATTAAACTATTTGGAAAAAATTGAAGAAAAACCTGGAAACCCTAACACACACAGTTAGAATATACAGTCAGGACATAGGAATGGAATTTGGCATAGAAAAATGCGCTCTGCTCGTCATGAAAAACGGCAAACGACATCTAACAGACGGAATAGAACTACCAAATCAAGACAACATCAGAACGCTCGCAGAAAACGAGATCTACAAATACTTAGGAATTTTGGAGGCTGACACCATCAAACAAGTGGAAATGAAAGACAAAATTCAAAAAGAATATCTTAGGAGAACGGGAAAACTACTCGAGACAAAGCTCTCTTGCAGAAACCTTATCAAAGGAATAAATACTTGGCTGTATCCCTCGTTAGATACTCGGGACCCTTTCTGAAGTGGACCAGAGATGAACTTAGACAAATGGACCAAAGAACCAGAAAACTAATGACCATGCACAAGGCATTACATCACAGAGACAATGTTGACAGACTATACGTACAAAGAAAAGAGGGAGGAAAAGGACTTGTCCACATCTCACACGACAAAATCTGGACATGGCTAAGAAAAGGAAGCTTTAAGAGAGAAACAGAATCTCTCCTAATAGCAGCACAAAACAATGCCATAAGAACCAATCATATAAAACCGAAGATAGATAAAACGCAACGAAATAGCAAATGTAGGTTATGCGGTGACAGATGAAACCATCAATCACATAATAAGTGAATGCAGCAAATTAGCACAGAAAGAATACAAGGCTCGACACAATTGTGTCAGCAAGGTGATCCACTGGGAAATGTGCAAGAAATTGAAATTTGACCATGCCAGCAAATGGTATATGCACAACCCAGCACCTGTCCTAGAAAATGACACTCACAAACTCCTATGGGACTTTGACATACACACGGATCACCTAATCTCGGCCAGAAGACCAGACCTTATAATAATCAACAAAAAAACGAAAACTTGCAAAATTGTCGACTTTGCTGTCCCAGCAGACCACAATAAAACTGAAAGAATGTGAAAAGGGAGATAAGTACCTCTACCTTGCTGGAGAATTGAAAAAACTATGGAACATGAAGATGACAATCATACCAATTGTGATTTGTGTTTTGGGCACGATAACTAAAGGATTATTAAAGGGCCTGTAGGATTTGGAAGTTGGTGGACGAGTGGAGACCATCCAAACAACAGCATTATTGAAGACGGCCAGAATACTGAGAAGAGTCCTGGAGACTTGCTGTCACTCCATCTCCAGTGAAAGACCATCAGCTAACGCTGACGTGAAAAACTCTAATGAGTAAATAATAATAATAATAATAACATAGATAATATATTACTTATATATACACGAAATAATGACTACAAAAGCTATGTATAAACAAAACAAAATTGAACCTACCATAGATTTTACTTTTTTTGTTTTCCTTCGGCATAGAAATCTTTAGATTGAGTTTTTTTAGTCATTTGCTCACGATGTTTTTCACTTGAAAACTTTCAATTCTGAATTTTTCCTTCTCCTAAACCGGTTGCCGTAACAATATTAAAGAACTCAGTCCATCCTACTATTTACCCTTTGCTGGAGGAAGAATTGATGGATTTATACTTTTCCCAAGAGTATTTGTCCTATGTGAAATGCACACAGCTTCGTCCAGGATTCGAACTCGCGTCGCCAAGCCTATTTCCTACGACGATAGCAATTACGCCACAAGCACATCATCATATTTTTGATTAGAAGAAAAAACTGAATTAAAACTGACCAGGATCAACGTCTACAACCATTTATTCATCAACATATAAAATGTTGGAATTGATATAATGTTCAATTATGTAAACATTTACTTAGTTTATTCAAGTTTGGCTTAAGGCCAGAAGTATAGAGTATCCAATGAGGATCGAACTCAAAAATTATCAAGTATGTATCAGCAAATTCAGGAGAATAGATCTAAGTGCACTATTTTGTGGAGATTACGAGGCTTAATTTATTAATTAATTTAATGTATTTATTCATGTATATCTTGATTATGTATATATATATGTGTGTGTGTGTGTGTGTGTGTGTTTGTTTCATTAGATAAGACCGACACTTCGTGTCAGCCTACTCGATCGCTGATCCATTCAAGTCTGTGCAGGAGTCATTTGATTTTTCGATTAAATGAATTTAGGAAGGCGCCGTACATTTCCCAAGCCGAAAGTACTTGGGAAATGTGCGGTGCCTTTCTTAATTCATTCCATTCAAACGACTCATTCGAAAACTTGAGTGGATAAACTTTAGAGTATGTAGACATGAAGTGTCTTTCCAATTTAATCGAACATGTTTAAAAAAGAAAATATGTGTGTGTGTGTGACAATGTCGGTTTCATTATGTGTGTGTATAGATTGTTATATTCATTTTTTAAAAAGTGTTCAATATCGGTGATATATATATATATATATATATATATATATATATATATATATATATATATATATGGAAGTAAATATGGATCTGAATCCGACAATTAGAAGAAAGTAGAAAACAGAATAAACCAAGTTAGACAAATGTACGAGGATCATTAAATAAGTTTCCAGACTTTTTTCGTATGGGCTCTTTTATTGATAGTACACACATGAAACTCTAGTCCCCTTCGAAGTAATCTCCTCAGGCTGCAATGAACTTCTTGTACCGTTCCAACAACTTGTGGAAGGCCACATCGAAGTCCTCTTGTGTGAGCGTGTCAATGACCTTCGTCACAGCCTCTTTCACCTCCACCATTGTCTCATAACGACAGCCTCTGAGCTTAGGGAATAAGCAAAAGTCACAGGGAGCAAGGTCTGGACTATAGGGAGGCTTAGGAACTGTCTTGGTCAAATAGTCTGTGACAATGATAGAGTTGTAGACTAGTGCATTGTCCCGCAGGAAATGCCACTGACCCAATTTGAAGAGTGCTGGCCTCTTCCGACGGAATCTCTTCCTGAACTCCCTTAAAACCTCAACATAGTAACCCTAACCCTAACCCTTTGACCAATCAACTGTGGAGTATTGACTTCCTTACTCCTCCCACACCTCTCATTATCCCTCACAGACTCCCTGCCTTCCTTGAATCTCTATGCCACTCAAAAACTGATGCTCGATTCATGCAAGATGGTCGAAAAGCAGTCTAAAGCATTCCATACGTTTCTGTGGCATTTTTCAAAGTTTAAAACAGAATTTTATTGCATATTGTTCTTCTAAAGTGACCTCACATCCAGATTGCATTTGTGACAATCAGGCTTTAGTAGGGTATATTCCAATTCCTACTGTAGCTGTTCTTTTGAACCTAAAATCATAATAATTGGTCTGTCATCTCATAACATGTATAGCAATAACATACTGAATTTTCAAGAGTCTACGACAATTCTAAATGCCTGTACAAAAAAGTCTGGAAACTTATTGAATGCGCTACGTATTTTGATCTCTTAATAAAAAAATCCAAGGTTTTCAAACATCATTCCACGTGCCAAATGAGTACTTAATAATTTTAAATCAAGAACGTTTATTTGCTCCTGTTATCTCGACGAGCATCTATCGTTAAGTGAACAGTTCTCATGATATTAAAGTCCTGATGATGGTCATTAAAACCGAAACGTTTAACGTTGGCTTTACATCAAAATGAATTCATCTAATTTGGTTTGGTTTGGTTTGGTTTGGTTTGGTTTTATGGCATATCAACCTTTGTAGGTTATTTAACGCCAAATCCATTTTATGTAAATAATCAGTTCTATTTAAAACAATTCGGTTTAGCATGAGTACACAGTTTAATTGTCAAATAACATTTCTATTTCCAACTATTCAGTTATATATAACAATTCAGTTTAGTATAAGTACAGTTTCAGTGTCAAAAATAGTTCAAATTAAAACAATTCAGTTTAGCAAAAGCACGGAGTTTAAATGTAAGTACAGTTTAATTATAAAAACATTTTTATTTCTAGCTATTCAGTTTAGTCAAGCAATTCTACTTCAGCTAATTCAGTTTTGTAAAAGTACAGATTTTGTTTACACACAGTTATATGTCAGAACAGTTCTATGTTAAACAATTTATTTTAGTGTAAATACAGTTTCAATGTCAAAAAACAGTTGCAGTTATATGTAACAATTCAGTTAAGTGTAAATACAGTTTTAATGTCGAAAAAACAGTTCTATTTCAAACAATTTAGTTAAGCACAAGCACACAGTTTAAATATAAGTACAGTTTAATAGTCAAAAACATTTCTATTTCAAGCTATTCAGTTTACTCAAACAATTCAGTTTAGCATAAGTATGCCATTAGTTCTATTTATTTAGTATGTCAACTCATGATAGAGCCCTATCAGGTGCTACCACTCCTGGCCAGAGTGGACCTGGGAGCAATGGCAATGAAGGGGTACTCCACATTTCCCAAAGCTTCAGCATTGCTGGAACCTCACCATCAGATTGTTTACTGTCATAACCAGGACACTCGTTGGGGGGTTACCCCTCTGCAGAGATGCAGTCAGTGTCTTCTAGAGCCCCAGCCGACTGGGCAATACACAGAGTTAAATGTCAAACAGTTTTATTTCAGATAATTCAGTTCAGCATAAGTACACAGTTTAGACGCCAAAAACAGTTCTATTCTGAGCAATTCAGTTCAGCATAAACACGCAGTTTAAATGCAAAAATCAGTATAGTGAAAGAAGCACGGTTTAGTTCTACTTAACCCATAGATCGGACCCTTATCAGGTGCTACCACTCTGGGCCAGAGTGGACCTGGGAGCGATGGCAATGAAGGTGTGCTCCGCATTCCCCAAAGCACCAGCATTGCTGGAACCTCACCATTAGATTGTTTAGTGTCATATCTAGGACACTCGTTGGGAGGTTCTTACCCCTCTGCAGAGAAGCAGTCGGTGTATTCTACAGCCCCAGCCGACTAGGTAACATCTAATTTGGATTATTCTTTTTGTCTACTTGTCGGCCGCCCCAAGCGTAATGCAAAGCTCTTCGTAAGAATTGAGCTCTCTGGTGGCCGATAGGGTATAAAAAAAATGTAAACAAAGGCTGCTGCTGCTGTTGCTAAAAAATAAAATACCTTAAAATTCCCTTAGCCAACGTAGTCCACTTGTAGCCGTGTGGTCTGAAGCCTTAGTCTATCGTAAAGTTGGACGGGTTTCGATCCCGGCTTCGAGCGTCCTGCGGGTCTAACCACACTGAAGAGTTCTGATAGAACGAAACAGTCTGTCTGTGGATGACAATATATATATATAAACCATTGACAACACAATCACATAAAAAACCTTTAAAGTTAGGCAGGATAAAGAGAAAAAGAAATCATTCAGATTGTAACAAACCATTTCCCTCTCCTTCTTACCCACTATTCTCTTCACATTTTCTCTTCCTTCGTCTCACCCCTTCCCAACAACGGACAGTAGATATATGCTTACATAAAGATGCATGCCAGTTTATACGCAAATATTTGTATATAAGTACGTGCAAGCAACAACACAT
>OY757907.1:62650402-62677902 GCA_963585895.1 Sepioteuthis lessoniana
CTCCTTCCTTCTTTCCATCACTCTCTCATTCTTTTCTTTCTTTCTCTCTCTCTCTTCTCCATCTCACTTCCATTATCTAGTTTGTTTCCCTCCTTCTCTCTCCCAAAACTTCTCAGTCTATTTCTTTCTCTTTCTTCAGAGTCTCACTTCCATTGTGCATTTTATTTATTTCCATCTTTTCTATACCCTGTCTCTCTCTCTCTCTCTCTCTATATATATATATATATATATATATATATATAATCTTTCTTTCTTGTTCTACCAAGGTCTTTCATTTTTCCTCTCACTCAACCTAACCTCCTCCCTTTCTTTTAATCTGTCTATGTACTTTTCCCCTCTCTCAATCTTCATCTTCCTTTTTCTCTCCATATTTTCTCTCTCTTCTCTCTTACTCAATTTCTCTGCGTTCTTATTTCGGCTTTGCTCAGCCTGAAGCTGTTAGACAATTTCCATTGTACAAATATGAGATAATAGAAATAACAAAGGAACAGCGAATGAACACAAAAATCATCCAAATAAAAACTCGTTTTAATTTTTTTTTTTTTTTCCATTATTTTTCTTCCTATCCTTAATTATGATTCCGCCAAGGAAGAAATGATTAATGTATGGGGGCACAAACTGATCACAATCATTTGATTTGTTACAAGTTTCGTTTATAAAACCTAAAGACTATCGAACATACCGTATAATGGTGTTACTGGGTGAACATAATTTTTGTTCCTTTTTTCTTTCCTTTTTTTTTCTGTTTTCATGAGTCTTCATGCGTTTTGATGTAAGGTTTTTGTGCATATGCCTTTTAATGATTTTACTAGACGATACGTGAAACCTATTGGGTGCTTATTGTAAGAGTCATCCATGATGATATTAATGCTTCTTTATTAGAAAGGAATCAAGGAATATAATTAACATTTCATGATTAATTCCATTATATCAAAATTTTGATGACTGAAAAAATGCCTTTCGGCGCGAACGCGTACACCACAAAATTATCATTGTTGTAAAATGAACTATAAATGACCTTATTCTCTGTTTGATCATTTTAAGTATATCAAGTCTTAAGTATATTAAGTTTATATATAGAATCTGGTTTTCTGATGTGTCATTTTTGCTGGATTACAAGTGTTATGAAATAGCCGAGGGATTTCGGTTCATGCCTTTGAGTTTAGTTAGGCTGAGAACCTTTCGGCTCAGCACATGGGTTGGTTGGGTGTAAAATTGAAGCAGGTGTTAACGCGGGTGCGCACGAGCGGATGGAGGTGTCACTCAGATGTCATAACAATCCGAGACGATACTGGGTGACAAGGTGCGGGTGACGTCACGCACCGGAAGCACGCGGAAGTTTGTGTGAGAATTTGAAGAAAATAAGAGTCGGGTTTTAGACACCAAACGAGAAGGATCAATTTTGGAGCTCGCAGGCGCGAGGCGAACTTGCGCCCTATGGGGGCCCGCTCGAGTTGGGGGCCAAATGAATAAGACAGCATAGAAGATTGTGTCTCTCCTCCTTACGTCGAAACCTTTAACTCAAATTTAATAAAAAGGTTTCGTACCTAAACAAGAAGTAGTTACGTGTTTTTGAGATTCCTGTTCTTTATATATTCTATCGTTATGAACATTACATGTCTATTTCGCACATGGCCATATTCGTGTATATGGCTACGCAACATAGACATATTTGGTGCCAGGACTTGGGCATATCGTTCATGATATGGTTTTCGATTGGGTTACCATGGTTCCACGAAGACGATCAGAGAAGCGGCTAAGAACAAGGAGGAATCTATTTCGGAGCGGCTTGTTCAGGCGATCGAGGGAGAGAGAGAGAGAAAACACAAGGCCCCAGAAAATAAGAAACAAGGAAAAGAGACCAAAAACACGAAGAACAAATTCGGCGCCCCCCAGAAAGAAAAAGGAAAATGTCCAGCACCGAAAAAAGAAGAACAGCGCAACCCCCCCCAAAAAAAGGAAGGCGTGAAAAGAAAAGAAAAGAAAGAAATAACACAACTCAACTCCAAGAAGAAAAAGGCATGAAGAAAAGAAAAAGAATTAGAAGGTATTTGCTCATTTACGTCTGTCATAGTTTAATTTACGAATAGAGTTTGAATGGTTGTGGAGGATAGATTTGGAAATAATTCTAAAATTTTAAAAAAAAAATCGTTGGTAGCATAGAAAATTATGATTACTACAGTATGTGACTTTGTACCGTGGTGGGAGGAGAGAAAGAAAGAGTAACAGAGAAATAAGCTCGTAGTGACAGAGAAGAAAGAAAGGTGGTCGCTGTGGGGACAGAGGTTTGTGTCACGCTCATGATTGACAGTAATAGTAAACAATATTTTGTAAAGACATTTTATTGTAATAACGTATTTTTATGAATGGATTTTACGATAGACGGGGTCATTGTAGGTGAAGTTTGTAGTAAATAACGTTTTTATGAATGAAAACTTGTAACTTGTTGGTGGTCCGGGCTAATAATATTCGGAGATTAGAATTTTGATTCGAGACCTTGGAGATTTCGCTCATCGATGGGATTGCCGGAAGATTTTCGCATATCTGTAGTTAGGACCTTTGGGACAGGTTTCGATGTTGGAGAATCGATGTTTTGGGCGCTAAAGAAATCAGGCCAGGTTTTTGTTTAAGTTGTCGAATCCGAAAAAGTCGGATGTACGGTGGAATGTCCGTATCGACTGGAAAATTGTCTCAGATATCTCGCCAGAGAGGCAGATCAACGAAGAGACGGATGTTTAATGTGTCTGACAGGGCAGACGGTTATTTTGTGAGTTCCCCCTGGAGTGGGACTGTGAGGTTTTGTTGAGGAAGATATTCGGAAAAACATGGGTTTGGAGATTAGTTAATTAAGATATGCGCAGAGTTTTGGTGATCTCATTGGATGTGTTTGGAAAATTCGCGGGTCGATTTTGAGTTGTGTCGAGGGAGAAATTTTATTGAGTGAGCTGATAAAGGTTTTGGTGGTTTAGAAAGAACACCCAGTATTTTAAGGGCGAAAGAAAGAAAGAAGATAAGAAAGAAGGGTACTCGTAAGCTGTTGAAAAGATGTGAGATAGACCGTTTGACGGTGGTCAAAAGTTGGAAAAAACGGGGAAACATGTATCTTGGTTCGATTACGAGCTATGCTTGGTTGTGGAAGGTTAAAATGTGTCCATTAATTAATGACAGATATTACGTGAGAAGGAGATATAAAGTTAGCAGTAATAAGTACGGACGTAGAAGGAAGGCAAAAATGCAAAATACAAAATGAGCAATTGACCTGAGATTTAAAAAAAAAATTCTTTAAATATGAAAATAAGAGAACAAATTAAAGACTGAAAAAATATACATGCCGAACGAGTGACTGTTGAAAAAAATTTAAAAAAAAAAAAAGAAAAAAAAAGAGAAAAAAGAACCAGAAAATGTGGTCGGAAAAAGAAAAAAAAATGAAAAAAAAAAAAACGATGGACAATACGAACACTTTTTATTTTTATTTCAGTGACTTTTGAGTTTGGGACTGACGCATGCTTTTTGTTGTATTATTTTATTGAAATTGTATTGCTGAAGATTTTGTTGCTCAGTTCGACATAGGGGGGAGCGGCACAATAGTTTAAGAAAATAATTTGTCATCATCGATGACAAATGATTTCATTGTGGTTGGATAGGTATGTTATGAAATAGCCGAGAGATTTCGGTTCATGCCTTTGAGTTTAGTTAGGCTGAGAACCTTTCGGCTCAGCACATGGGTTGGTTGGGTGTAAAATTGAAGCAGGTGTTAACGTGGGTGGGCACGAGCGGATGGAGGTGTCACTCAGATGTCATAACAATCCGAGACGATACTGGGTGACAAGGTGCGGGTGACGTCACGCACCGGAAGCACGCGGAAGTTTGTGTGAGAATTTGAAGAAAATAAGAGTCGGGTTTTAGACACCAAACGAGAAGGATCAATTTTGGAGCTCGCAGGCGCGAGGCGAACTTGCGCCCTATAGGGGGCCGCTCGAGTTGGGGGCCAAATGAATAAGACAGCATAGAAGATTGTGTCTCTCCTCCTTACGTCGAAACCTTTAACTCAAAGTTAATAAAAAGGTTTCGTACCTGAACAAGAAGTAGTTACGTGTTTTTGAGATTCCTGTTCTTTATATATTCTATCGTTATGAACATTACATGTCTATTTCGCACATGGCCATATTCGTGTATATGGCTACGCAACACAAGTTGGTTGGTTGGTTGGTTGGTTCTTTATGGCATATCAATTTTTGTGGGTTACTTTATGCCATGGTTAATTTGGTTTGCTTTGGTTTGGTTTTATGGCACATCAACCATTGTAGGTTATTATGGCCAAATCCATTTGTATACATATAAACAGTTCTATTTTTAAAAATTCAGTTTAGTATAAGTATAGTTTTTTGTTTACACAAAGTTTCAAGGTCAAAATAGTTCTATTTCAAAGAATTCAATTTAGCATAAGTACACAACTTCAATGTCAATAACAGTTCCATTTCAAACAATTCAGTTTACTATCAGTACACAGTTGCAGTGTCAAAACCAATTCAATTTTAAACAATTCCGTTTAGCATAAATATTATTTACTTCTATTTGACCCATAGATAGGACCCTATGAGATGCTACAACTCCTGGCTTGAGTGGACCTGGGAGTGATGGCAATAAAGGGGTACTTCGCATTTCCCAAAGCTCCAGCATTACTGGAGCCTCACAATCAGATTGTTTAGTGTCATATCCAGAACACTTGTTAAGGGAGTCTTACTCTTCTGCAGTGATGCAGTCGGTGTATTCTACAGCTCGGGCTGACTGAGCGTCAAGGTTAGGGTAAGTTATTTTGTTTAATAACATATCAAATGTTGGTGGTTTTTGAGTCCCAAATCCTGTATATATTTATGTATGTATGAATATATTATTTATAAGTGAATAATTTGTGGATAACTTTATTCTTAACGGATTAGAGTTTGTTTGCTCACAGTCAAATTATTTCATTATTTATTTATTTAATACTAATTATTCTATTTGATATTAATCATTTGTTTGCACATAGTTAAGTGGTTTCAAGTATTGTTATCAAATACTAATAATTCTATTTGATGTTAATCATTTGTTTGCACAAAGTTAACAGATTTCAAGTATTGCTCATACAATTCTCTAATGTATAAATCATTTGTTTGCACACAGGTAAATTTTTTCCGGTATCTCTGCTTAACATTAGCTAGTCTTTATTTGCATTCACTTAGAAGCTAATGCCTCTTGCAGATTTCTCTAGGCTATGCAGAAGGGATTCTGCTTGAGCTGGTGTGTTTTTAGAAGTGCTAGATCATCTGCGTAGTCTGCATCTCTCATAGTTTCTGAGGAATATCCTCAACTACTTGTCTTTCTTTCATGTAAACCCAATTTCTTTTATTAGATCTATTGACATTCAAAGTAGTGCTATATCTCCTTGCAAAACTCCAGAGATGTATCGAAGAAATCTGTGTCTTCAGTGGGTGAACTAACTATTGCTTTCGTGTTTTTGTAAAGCATCATTAGTGCGGTAACAATTTATTTAGGAAGACTATATGCTGGTAGTATTTGTTCCATCATTGCTCTGAGTTGCAAGCCTTTAAAATTAGTAGACCAGTTGACATACATCGGCAGCAATATCTCATCAAGTGAAGTGGTGTCAACATAGGCCTAGCGAAAGTGTAGAATACTGCTGACTGGTTATCGATCATCTGGTAATCTGATCTAGCCAATAAAATAAAATCGGATTTCTTCCAAGCTATTGCTGTGTCCATACTACTATATGGATGCACCTCATAAACAATAACAAAACTCAGAGAAAGAGGATTGGGGGTTATGCACGAATTTTGAGTGTTGACTTGAACGTATCCTGGAAGTAAGACCTCACAAAACAGCAGCTATACGGCCACTCGTTTCCCCTCTCACAAATCATCCAAGTAAAACAAACAAGGGAAGTAATGACGTTCTCGAAGGCACTTCAGCACATAAACGTGTTTTCGTTAACCGACCGGCAAAGAGTAAGCAACATCAGCTCTGTGCGGACATAAAATACTTGAAAATCTGCCAGGAACGATTGATGGTAGGGATAGATGGCGGGAAAGGGTCAAGGAACTCTGTGCTGCCAACACTACTTGATGACGATGATGATGATAAAGTCTTTTTATCAAATATTCTATTGGCCTAATGAGTGGAGTGTTCGCCAATGGTCCGAGAGATCAGGGTTCAATACCTGGTTGAGTCATACCAAAGACTCAAAAAATGGTACTTGATGCTTCCTTGTTTAACACTCAGCATTATAAGGTACAGATCAAGGGTAAAGTGGAGCAATCAAGAGAAAGGAATAGCGCCATCCCCTACACCTTGGTGTAGTAGCTATCGAAAAGGAAGCCTTCGGGTTACCCGCGACTAAGGTCGCCAACTTTACTTACTTATGAATAACTTACACACTGTTGTATGGTTTCAAATCACAAATAATAATAATCTCCCAAAAACAAAAATAGAACATTTCTATTTGAACCATAGATGAAAATCAAACATTTACTACCACTCTAGAATAGAGTGGACCTAGGAGTAATGTTAATGAAAGAGTACTCAACATTCCACAAAGCTCCAGGACTGGTGACTCACCATCACATGTAGTTTTGTGTCAAACCCAGAACGTTCGTTGATTGGGGTCTTTTCAAGTCGATAAAGAAAAGGTCTACACTTAGACAAATCGTGGGTCATCTTCAATTGTTGGGGGGTTTCGTTCGACCAGATATTTAGGTCGGTACTTAATGCTCTCTCTTTCTCTCTCTCTCTCTCTCTCTCTCTCTCTCACTCTCTGATCAACTAAATGCCACTTTTCAAAAATCTCACAGCCTTTTTGTCCGACCGTCTCCCGCACCTTCCGCGAGAGTTCTTGTTTGACCTTTTGCTGTCGATCACAGAGCTGAGCTCCGGAATCACCGGTAATGGGAAGCAACCACTACATTACAATCGCCATAACCTTTTTTAACTACAAATCTAACGACGACCCTAACGCCCATTACGATACACCACTACAATGAGAATCGAATTCCCTGTTCAACTAAATTGGCTTTCGAGACTAGCTAGCAGACAATGGGATCCTAAGTATTCATTAAGTTTAATTTTGCCTATCAAAAGATCAAGATTTGGAGTACCGATTGAACTCACTATGGAATAAGTATTGAAAACGAGATGTTCTTATTAAGCAAAAGTTTATTTGAATTCACTTACATTCAAGTGATAATCTGCGAGACTATTTTTCTTCAACAAATTACGCCATGAGGGACTTTTAAGTTTAGCATAAAACATTACAAAAATTAGTGCTTCTTATTTTTCTTGACGTGAAATTGTTTTATACGTGCATGTATTTACCCAACCCTTCTGCAAAAGCAGGATGTGACACAAGGTCAATTTGTGAAAGGAGTTTAACAGGTTTAAATTCAGAGTTTTCCCTCTCTCTAGACCGGTTGCCATAGCAAGGTTAAAGAGCCGAGTTTGCCCTACTATTTACCCATAACTGCAGGTAAAATAGTTGGATTTATACCTATCTCAACGGTATTAGCACCACGTGAAATGGAAAGAGCACCGTCAGGGATTTGAACCCGGGTCGTTGTGTCCATTTTCAACGACGATAACCATTTCACTACGGGTGCCTCCAGTGAAATGAATTTACTAACCACTGATCTGCAATAAGATGTTGTAAAGGATGGAGCAGAAGTAATAAGCCAGTCAATAAAATTATGATTGACAATACAATGTCTTTTGTTTGTTTGTTTTGTTTTTTCTTGATAAATGTTTATGTATTATTGATAACTGTCATAAGGGAGAATTAGAGTTAATCGTTGATGCTTAGAAGGATAAGAGTCAGTTCTTGTTACTTGATAAGGTCAGAGCCCGTTCTTGATGGTTGGTAATATCAGGGTCCATCTCAGATCCCTCCAAGTCATTTACTCTCTAATATTTGACAGAGTCAGAGTTAATCCCTGGCAGTGTTTGGGTCAACCTTTGAGGCCTGGTAGAGACAGAGTAAATCCCTGATATTAGTTAGAATCAGTCATTGATGCTTGGTATGGTCAGAATGAATGTCAAATGTTTAGCAGGATCAGCTCCAGTCTCTTACGCTTGGTAGAGTCAGAGAACATCCTTGATTCTGTATAAGGACGGGCTCAATCTCTAATACTTGATAGCATCAGAGTCACTTTGATGTTTGTTAGAGTCACGGTCAATCCTTGATACTTGGTATGATCAATAACAGTTACTGATGTTTGATAGAGTTAATCCCTGATGCCTGGCATAGTAAGAATCAGAGTTTTATCAGATGTTTGCTAGATTCCGAGTTAATCACGGATGCCTGGTAGCGTCAGAATCAGTCCCTCATTCCTAAGGATTCCTAATGTGACTGGACTCCGAGCAATTCTTTTCCCTAACCATGCCAAAGATTCCCCACATTATATTTGCCATTAACTCACAATGTAATCTCATCGATAGGTTGTTAAACACTTACATACGATTTATTCATATTTTGACATCAAGTGAAAAATTTGTAACATTTTAGAGCTTTTTTTTTATTTAGTGGTTTACTTGGAATATTTTTAATTTTTTCGATATATATATTTTAAATAGAATATTTTCAATCATTAAATCACAAAGAGGAAAGTGTTACGTAATTTATAAGGTATATACTTTATATACTTGATTTTACGGTACTGCTCATAAATATTTGAACAAACTTCAACTCGCTTGACTTTTAGAGTAAAAAACAAGAAGAGCCTGATTTTATTGCAGTCAACATTTATGGACAAAAAATTTCTAAAAATTAAATAGTTAAAGGAAAAGAAATATTCTATCCTTCGAAAATCTGATTTGGTATCTATCAAAGAGATTAAATTGATTAACTCACATTGCAATTTGGAAGAGTTTCCAAACTAAGTCAATAATTCTCCCTACTGAAAATCCTTAATCCTCTGCAATTTTTGGTAGTAAAATGAATATGTTGTGCGTGTTCAAATACTTATGATCAATACCTTCTGAAGGGTACTGCTCATCCGAGATTTTTGAATATTTGTTGTGTGTGTCTTTTTGTGGGAAAGAGGTTTTTGGCTGTCATTTAACAATCTTAACTTTATTAAAAGACTTTTTTCTAGAATTTTTGTGCGACAAAACTTGACTAGACTCATACTTTTCCCGTTTATTTCAGTAAAATATGATTGTCCTTGTGTGCCGGTCCGGTTCTTACCCTCAAAAGTAAGCAATTGAAATTAATCTCTATTTGTTCAAATACTTATGATAAGTACTGTATGATTATCTAGCAGAGCTTTATCTTTTTCAATGGAAAATTAGCCTCTTATATGAACAATAATAGAATTTAATTTAAACAATGAAAGTCGATACTTATCTTATATTTGAAATGTAAATTAATCCTGGAGTCAATCAAAATATCTATAGATTTTGCGGGACATTCTGTAAGCTCCACAAAGTAACGTTATCTTTTGCCTCGTTTTCATGCCAATGATGTGCTTTCTTCTAGAAGACATTCCAATGTGCAACTTTTTGTTTGGTTTTCGATTTTTCTTTTTTGTTTTTGGATTCTTGTTTGTTTGTTTGATTTTGTTTTAGTTTTTGTTTTTTATTGTTGTTTTTTTCATTTTCTTTTTTAGTTAATTCAAACATTAAAAAAAACACAGCATCTATTTTGTTTTCGGGAAAAGAATAGCTTTAATACTCAAGCCCAAATGATGCATCTCTCCGGTCTTGTCATGATATTCCACTCAGCAATGGCCCTAACCTTGTCTATAGTGAGTTCATTTCAGTCTTATTACCATATGGAAATATGTAACTGATACGTCATTATCCTCTCTCTCTCTTTCTCTCTTTCTTTCTTTCTCTCTCTCTCTTTCTTTCTTTCTTCCCAACCAATCACGTCATTATGTTGCTACTGGGTACCTCTACATCTCAGGGAAAATTGCGTATTGTTGTCAGATTTTAACAGAGTTTTTTTTTCTTCCGGAGAAGGAGGACTTTACTTCTACACACCCATGTTTATAACATTAAATCCGATTTTGTTTATCTCATTTCAAAGTCGACCTCGAAAAAAAGAGAAGAAAAAAAAGAAACAAGCAAGGTTACCTGGCTTAAATTAACTTAAGGGTCAAATTTAACTTGCTTTGGTTAATTTAATTCGTTTGTTATAAAAATTTATATTTCAAAAATTCCAATCATGCTTACATTTATTCTTTCCCAATCACTCCGCTACGAGCAGGATGTGGCACAAGGTCAATTTCTGGCGGAGTGCATCTGGTTTGAATTCAGAGTTTACAATCTTTAAGACAGGATAATAGACCAAAGTTAATGAGCAAAGATCGCCCTACTATTTACCTATAGCTGAGTGGAGAATAGTTGAATTCATAACTATCTCAAGTATATTAGCGCAGTATGAAAAACGGTTAGCCTGGTACAGGATTTGAACTCGAGTCGCTGAATATGTACATATGCATGTACGAAACTTTACAGCTATGAAATTCGATAAACAAAAAATGAATGTGTGGCAGTCCTAAAATATGAATATATAGATGTCCTAAAATATATACAACAGTCTTAAAATAGGAATATATAGCAGTCCAAAAATGTGAATATGTAGCAGTCCTCAAAAAGGAATATATAGCAGTCCTAAAATAAGAATACTCTTCAAATGTAATTACCGAGATAAATTTTCAGTTTTGAAAGCAATAAAATGTTATATAAACCCAAGTCTAAAAAAATGGAAAATTATGCACTTGCACAATCGTGTGTTTCGGAAAAAAAATTTCTTATCAAAATGAATAGATGATTTCAAATCAGTACTTGTCAACAACTTCACTTTCTTTCATAATTTGCTCAGCTATAAACACGTATTCACTCAAATTTTAAAATTTCGGATTAATTCTTTTTTTCTCTTTTTTTTTCTTTTTTTTTTTTTCGGATTCAGCTTTGATATTTCTATATTTCCCAGAGGGTTTTCTTATAAGTGTGTCTTGGTTAGTCGACTAGTTTCCCCATTTTTTTCTATGGAGACAGTCAAGTTGGTGTATTGTTTGTAGGTTTGGTTTGGTTTGGTTTGGTTTTAAGGTATATCAATCATTGGTGGATATTTAAGCTAATTCCTGTTTTTACGTATGTATTAAATATATGATTTGTAAAGACATTTTGTAGATACACACTGTTAAATGATCAAATAGTTCTATTTCTAATTATTCAGTTTTGCATAAGTCAACAAAGTTAAATGGTTCCAAGTATTGCTATGTATCACCAACAGTTAATTAAATATCAGTCATTTGTTTACATACAATTAAACATTCAAACAGTTCTATTTCTAACAATTCAAATTTGTATAAGTCATTTGTTTACATACAGTTTAAACGTCAAACAGTTATCTTTGACCCATAGATAGGACCCTATCAGGAATGGACATAGAAGCGATGGCAGGGAAGGGGTACTCCACATTCCCCAAAGATCCAGCATTACTTAAACCTTACCATCAGATTATTTAATGACATATCCAAAACACTTGTTGGGGGAGTCCTACTCTTCTGCTGAGATGTAGTCGGTGTATTCTACAGCCCCGGCCGACTGGGTCATTGGTATATGGGGGTATTGCGTGGAGCTATATATTATTCGTCTCAGCTAGGTATTGTGTAAGCAACAACTCTACAATTGTTCTGTGAGTGGTATTTTGAATGATTCTTGTATTGATTGGTTGGCTTGTTGGTTGGTTGGTTTTACGAGATGTCAACCTTTGTTGAATTATTTAAAGCCGAAGTCATTCTTTTTTTCCTTTAATAGATGTGCGCCATGGAAAACTAAAAAGAGAAACTACAAAGATATAAGTCTCTGTTATCGTCAACACGTAGCATATATATATATATATATATATATATATATATATATATATATATATACGAGGCTCATTCAATAAATACGGTGAAATATTGCCTAAGGAGTTGGCAATTAGAAACACTGTTTACAGTTGCACTTTTTTCAAGGAAATCAATATCAATGAATCTTTTCATATTCCTGCGGACTGTCAGCATGATCTTTTTTGACTGCTGCGCCCAGAACCTTTTCTTTGCTGGAGAATTAGTGTGTTTGCACTCAATGAACTGTCTTTTTGACTCAGGCTTGTAGTGGCAAACTCATATTTAGCTAATTTGTAAACATTATTTTGGTACTAAAACATGCTTCTCCATAAACATCGCACATTCTCCAGTAAATTTCACATGGTATGCACTTCTCAGCTATTTGATTTGATGACAGACAAGGATTCTTATTTGCCACCATTTTGAATAGCTCTCAAACAAATATTTTTGCGAGAGTAAAATAAGTTTTTCAATAAACTAATTTCAAACAATGCAGTTTACATTTATGGAAAAAAATTCTGGAAAAAATTTTGCTTTTTTTTTTTTTTTTTTTTTTGTCATTCACCAAATTTATGGAATGATTCTCATGTGTAAGAAGAACAAAAATCATAAGACAAACAAGAATATTTCTTTGTATGTATTCATTTATTGATTATTCCCAATTGGTTTCGACCTTAGGTCAACGTCAGCAAAAAAATAAAAATGTTGAAAGTTTCAAAAAGATTTTTTAAAAGAGTTACTATATCACCAAAGAAGAGACTAAAAATGAACTTGGGGAGTCCCAGTTGCGTAGTGGCAAACGTGCTTGACTATGACATTGTAGTAAGCAAGATCGAATTCTAGCTGCGCTATTACGTTCACTTTCGAACCAGTGCCATTGTGAAAAGAATTATATTTTCCCTTATCTCTCTAACTATGGGATTAATAACACTACTACAGTCCTACAAGAATAGCTTTGGCATTAAATAACCGACTTTGGTTGATATGCCATTGAACAAAGAAAACAAATAAAAATGGACTGGTAATGTAGTATATATATATATATATATATATATATATATATTAACTACGTATACGTCTGTGTGTGCATATTTGTAGGCACTGAATGAAAAGAAGCAAAGGCCATACTAATTCTGCATAGACGTCTCTGGGCTTTACTTTTACAAGTGTCGACTTTATCAAATCAACCATCAGCCTTGATATGAAAATCATGGAGGCGGACCAACTTCCGGTGTTTGTGACCAGGATCTGTTAAAAGGTTATGTTTCATTTCCTTTACTTCATGCTTCATTGGATTTGCCATTTCTCAAAACGACACGTACTTCAATGGGCTGTTCATCATTCACAATTCTACGCTTCTTTGTCTTTATGTGTCTGTCTAAACCAGAGTACATTTTCTTCCACACAAACGCATGCACTATATATATATATATATATATATATATATATATATATATATATATATATATATATATATATATGCTTAAAACGATCACTAACTGACACGATCAATAACTGACACGGTAATTACCAGGAACATGATCTTAAACTTTCACCGTATAATGTTCAATGTTCAATCTGTTATGAATTATATACAACCAGATCATGAGGATGAATATCTTTGTATACAGTAATTATTTGCGTATAAAACGCAGTATTTTTCCCGATTTGTAGCCCAAAACTTAGGGTTCGTATTATACACGAGAACTATAAAATTACCTTTTTTCCGGCCACATGCCTCACTATATTTGGACCTCCATGCTCGAAAGTAAATCATATCTATGTGTTTCACATTGTCACATAGAAAGTAAATCATATCAGTAGTCTAAACTAATGTGTCTCACGTTGTCACATAGAAAGTAAATCATATCAGTAGTCTAAACTAATGTGTCTCACGTTGTCACATAGAAAGTAAATCATATCAGTAGTCTAAACTAATGTGTCTCACGTTTTCACATAGAAAGTAAATCATATCAGTTGTCTAAACTAATGTGTTTCACGTTGTCACAAACAAATACCCAGTGAAATGAGTGTTTGTTTATCATTTTGTTTCTCTTAATGTTAGATTATTTTAGCTGCTTGTTTGTTGATTTTAGTGGAAACATGTCCGTGTGTTTGCTCGAAATACAGTGTAAATTTTGTTTTATAAGATATAATATAAACTGTATCAATTGTTATTTGTAGTCAGTAAGAACCGATAAAAAGTTGAATAAATTCTAGATTTAAGCTAAATTTAGGGCAAACATTATACAATCAAACTGGATTGTATTAGATATTATTTATTACCTAACATACAAATTCATATTCGTATTTTTGGCTTAAGAATTTTTTGTTTAGAAGAAAATTAGTTGTATGTATATTTCTTTTTATTTTTAATTGTTACGAATGTTCTTATTCACGATGATACTATAGGTTCGCGGACGTGAAGAGTTTGAAGTATGTGAAGAATGTTAGTTTATATAATTTCGTAAAATTAAATTAACGTATTTGGTACACACCAAACAATTTTTCTTTAAAGTTGATTTTCTCTAAAACCAACGGTACCAGGATTCTCGAGCAACATCATACAACTAAAATGGATTGTATTAGGTATTATCTAATACCAAATTATCCAACATTAAAACGCTGTAGCCAAAAATAAACTGAATTAATATATAAAAGACTTATACTTATTTTTGGACTGTTACATATTTATAATTTTGCCTACAGAATCGTTTGTTTAGAGAGAAATGTGTCGTATCTTTCTATTATCATTACTCCCAGTCGAACTCTGACTCGGAGTGGTAATACTTGTTAGGGTCCTAACTATAGGCCAAATAGAACAGTTCAATCATTCACTATGGATTATTATCATTAGTTATTTGAAACCATGCTGCTGTGGGCAAATTATTTATATTCAATAGTAATCCTTGATTTAAAAAATAATAATGTTAGGTAGGAATACTTGAAGCCATTTAACTGAAAGGAAAAGATGGTTAATATTAAATAGAAGTATGTGTTATGTTGTAATACTTCAAAACATTTAACTGTGTACAACCAAATGATTAATATTGAATAAATTATTGATGCTAGGTAGGAATACTTGAAGCCATTTAAGTGAGAGCAAAGAAATGATTAATATTAAATAAAAGTATTAGTGTTAGATTGTCATACTTGAAGCCATTTAATCAAGTGTCAAAAATGATTGATATTAAATAAAATTACTAATGTTAGTTGGAATCATGGAAACTAGTTTCCTGTGTTCAAACAAAGGATATTTATAAGGATATTATAAGTATTATAATTTATAATTATAATCTATATTTATAAGGATATCACAAGTACTGCTGTTCGATTGAAACTATTGTAGTTAATTAACTGTATACAAACAAATGATTAATATCAAATAGAATTATTTATACTTGATTGCTATACTTGTAACTATTTCACTGTGTGCAAAGAAATGACCTCAAACAACCCGTATAAAAATAAAGTTAACTACTATCTCGTATATATAAAAAAAAAGATTTGGCTTTAGATAACCCACAACGTGTTGATATTTCATAAAAGTTCATCCAACCACTCCAGTTGACTTGCATAATAACTGACTTGCATAACTAATTATTACATAATAATGGGCCGCAAAAAAGGGGTTTACATAATATCTGGTAGCCAAAATAATTGTTTCACCTAAGAGCTGGATTCAATAACAGTTGGATTTCATGATAGCGGGATTGCATAAATGTGGATTACATTAATGTGGATTACATAATTGCAGGATTGCAGAAAGTTGAGTTACATAAGTCGGATTATAAAATGACCGAATTGCATAACATTTGGAGGTCATAAATATGGATTACATAACAGTTGGATTACATGATAGCCTGATTGTATAAAGCGGGGTTGCATAATAGCTAAGACGCAAAAAAACTGGGATTTATAGTGTTGCATGATAATTGGATTGAATTTGGTTGCAAAATACATGGGTTTCATAACTGCTGGATTAAATAATAGTTTGATTTCATGATTACTTGATCGCATAATAACCTTTTTTTAAATTGTGTTTCATAGGGTTGGATAACAGGTGGATTAAATTTGGTTTTATTATACATCGGTTCCATAACAGCTGGGTTGCATAATGGTTGGACTTCATGATAGTTGAATTGCATAACGTTCGGATGTCATAATAGTTGGATTTTAATTAAAACTCGGTTATATAACAGTTTGTTACAATGATATCTGGATTATAAAACAATTAGATTTCACGATAGGTTGGTTGCATAATAAGCAGCGACATAACTGTTTCATATGATTGCATGATAGCTGGATTGGCTTGCGAGATACCTAAATTTCATAATAGCGGGATTACATAAGTCGCGGATCTTATGACAGTTTGATTTTATAACTGTTTCTTTAATAGGAAGTCAACACTCTAAAAGCGGAATTTTAAGGAAAATATTGCTTACCGTGAAAATCAATAATTAAACTCAAAAAGGAACTTCGCCATTTTTTTTTTCTTTTAATGGGATTTATTCCAAAGTGTGTGTGACAGGGAATATCCAAATTTCTTTAAGAATACCCGTGACACATTGATGCAGTTTTCGCTAAAAGCAATCTTTCAGTATTTTTCCTTGCCTAGGGAATTAATCAATTTTGTCTAAATGACCTACCGCGATACGCTGGGATCATTGTTTGATCAGCCTAATTAATATGAATTAGAAATGTCTTTGACAATTAAACTGTGTACACATGCTAAACTTAATTGTTTGAAATAGAATTATTTGCATAAAAATGGATTCGACATGAAATAACCTACAAAGGTTTATATGCCTTAAAACCCAAACAACCAACCTAATATGAATTATAACAAAAAGTTAGCATTGACGGCAATTACACAAGAATGCTGTAAGCAATATTGAACAAGTCCTGGAGGCAAAACCCAACAAAAGAGCAGCTGTACGGTCACCTACCACCCATCACGAAAACTATCCGGATTAGACGAACAAGACATGCGGGACACTACTGGAGAAATAAGGACGAGCTCATAAGCGATGTGCTCCTGTGGACCCCTTCACATGGACGAGCAAAGGCAGGACGACCAGCTAGAACCTATATACATCAGCTCTGTGCCGATACAGGATGTAGCCTTGAAGACCTACCGGGAGCGATGGACGATAGAAACGGGTGTCGAGTGAAGGTCAGGGAGATCTGTGCTTGTAGCGTGACATGAGGATTATGATAAAAAAAGAAATTAACTTAATCTACGCCTATAGATTCTTATTGGGGGTTACAGAGTTCCATTGCTGTAATGTTTGATAATCATCATCATCATGTCGTGCGGCGGCTAGCACGGATATACCTGACCCTCTCTTTCCACGTCTCCCTATCATTCATCGCCTCTGGCAGGTCTTCAGGGTTACATCCCGTATCATCACATAGCAGCTGTACGTATGTTCGAGCTGGCCGTCCTGCTTTTGATTGGCCATATGCGGGGGTCCACAGGAGTACATCACTTACGATCTCGTCCTTGCTTCTCCAGCAGTGTCCGGCATGTCTGGTTTGTCTAGCTTGTATAGTTTTCGTGATAGGTGGTAGGTGACCGTATAGTTGGCGCCTTGGACTTGTTCAATATTGCTCTTAAAATTCTTGTATAATTGCCGTCTAGCTTCTTCTCCAACCGTTTAGTCAGCGTCCAAGTAGTGCATCCATATAACAGTATCGACACGACCGCAGCCTGGAAGAAACTGCGTTTCATTTTATCGGTCAGGTTTGATTTCCATATGATCGAAAGCCTATCGATAGCTGCCCATGCCTTCGTTAGCCGTGTGTCGACGTCTTTTTCGGTTGATGAGACGCTGCTTCCTAGGTAGGTGAATTTGTCAACCAGTTTCAGAGAGGTTCCGTCTAGTGTGGAGATGTCGCCTTTCTGATTAAAACACATAAATTCAGTTTTGTGTGCATTAACATGGAGTCCAATCAGAGTAATTTTTTTTTTCATTTTAAATGTACTTGAAAGGCAAACATGGATACAGTTTAATTTATGCATTCTGCCTTCGTCCATTTCACAGCGAAATAAAAGCACAAAGATTGACAAGAATTGTTCTAAAATACCAAAGGTTCGCCATTTGTTTCTTTCTTAATATATTTTCAATTAAGAATTTTTCAATTTTTACTAAGCTTAGCTTAGTTCTCTGCCAATGCTACAACCTTCTGTAATTGGCTGGGCCGGTTCGTACAAAATCGAGGTTCTATCCTGGGACGAATAACTCATTATATCCTGAGATTTGTTGGGTTTGTGATAGGGAAAAAAGGTCAGTGAGAGTCGTGGACTTCATTCTCCCCACTAAAGGGATGATGTTAAGATTTATTCACAAGTTTTGATATCTATAGATTATCACGGTAATCTGACATTTTTAATTGTTTCAATATGATATTAGGTAAAAGTTATTTCATCTATGATTGTTTACTTATTAAGAATAATTAAATTTTATGGAATTAAAGATAATAGTTTTTTGGGTTTTTTTTTTTTTTTTGTTAAATTTAAAACTTTGGAACTTTTCAGTATGTACTAAGTTTAGCTTAGTACACTGCTAATATTACAACTCTCAGTAAAAGCCGAGGCCATTGACTCCACTGATGTTTCAGCCACCTGAAATAAATAATAAGTGTTGATAATCAAAGTCTACGACTGCATTCCAATATATTTAGCTGTCCCAATCAGTTAAATAGTATCACTACTGTTCTTCTACAGAATGGCTCTGGTATTAAATAACCCACAAACCCTATCTATCAATTTCGGTCTGTTCCTATCAATTTCAGTGTTCTTAACTATATATGTATATATTAAAAATGTCAGATTACCGTGATAATCTATAGATATCAAAACTTGTGAATAAATCTTAACATCATCCCTTTAGTGGGGAGAATGAAGTCCACGACTCTCTCAGGATATAATGAGTTATTCGTCCCAGGATAGAACCTCGATTTTGTACGAACCGGCCCAGCCAATTACAGAAGGTTGAAGCATTGGCAGAGAACTAAGCTAAGCTTAGTAAAAATTGAAAAATTCTTAATTAAAAATATATTAAGAAAGAAACAAATGGCGAACCTTTGGTATTTTAGAACAATTCTTGTCAATCTTTGTGCTTTTATTTCGCTGTGAAATGGATGAAGGCAGAATGCATTAATTAAACTCTATCCATGTTTGCTTTTCAAGTACATTTAAAATGAAAAAATAATTACTCAGATTGGACTCCATGTTAATGCACACAAAACTGAATTTATGTGTTTTAATCAGAAAGGCGACATCTCCACACTAGACGGAACCTCTCTGAAACTGGTTGACAAATTCACCTACCTAGGAAGCAGCGTCTCATCAACCGAAAAAGACGTCGACACACGGCTAACGAAGGCATGGGCAGCTATCGATAGGCTTTCGATCATATGGAAATCAAACCTGACCGATAAAATGAAACGTACATAGATAGATAGATAGATAGATAGATAGATAGATAGATAGAACAAACTGATATATATATATAATTGATAGATAGATAGATGAGAACAGACTGATATATATATATATATATATATATATATATATATATATCAGTTTGTTCTTATCTATCTATCTATCAATTATATATATATATCAGTTTGTTCTTATCTATCTATCTATCAATTACAGTCTGTTCATATCTATCTCAGACTGTTCTTATCTATCTATCTCATTCTATTTTTATCTATCTCATTCTATCTTTTTATCTATATCTACCTACCTCAGTCTATTCTAATCTATCTATCAATCTATTGCAGTCTGTTACGATCTATCTACCAATAAATCTATCTTAATCTTTTCCTATCTGTTTATCTATCGATTTCTGTCTGTTTATATGAATCTGACAATCCGTCTATCTATCTAGCTAGCTAGCTAACTAGCTAACATTAAACTGCTTTCAGTGAGGCTTCAGTTTTTGAATCTTGACTAACGTGGAATCATTCTTTCGTTGCCATTACTCCACGATACACGGGTCTCATCAATGAGTGCAATAGATCTGTTTGAGTTTAAAATGAATGTGAAGATATATTTTTGTACTGTATGTAATTGAAGACTATAATTGAAAATTATAATTCAGTGTGAAATAACCCAGCAAGAGTTGAAATGCCATAAGACCACCCAACCAGCCAATCAACGATAATCCGGTTTGCTTACTGACCTGTAGAATAAAACCATATTTACGTTCCTATGAGGTTTAGGTTTCTCTTAGCTTAGTCTATATGCCTCTTAACTCCAGTTATGAATAAATAGTAGGGCAGACTGAATTCTTTAGCTTTGATTTGGCAATTAGTCTAGGAGAAGGAAAACCGAATTCAAACCAGCTTCACATTCTGTATGTGATGGGACTGAAATAGATAGATAGATAGATAGATAGATAGATAGATAGATAGATAGATAGATAAGGATGGGTGAAAAGGTAATTGGCAGAAAAATTCATATGCTAACATATCTGCTGTGGGTAACTTTCTTGCCCAATGAGATCCAAGCACTGCAACACCAATAGAGAATGTGTATGGACTGCAAGAGAAACTATGTTGAAAATTAAACCTCACTGATCCCATTCCATGAGAGTATGTTGGTCAGCTTATGAACTTTTCAGCTGGCCTTCGTGTTGATAAATCGAAATCTTCAATTTTATATGCCGTTTTTCAGGGACAAATGTATATTGTATATCTTACAAACGAGTACAGAAGTTTAATTTTGAATTTTCTCTTTCTACGCTACCACACATGTCGACAATGGTGTATTTGCCCGATATATTTTGTGATTCTTGGAATGTAATCAAAAGAGTTCAAACCGACCATCTTAGTTAACTGCCAAAGTCCTCAGTGATCTGTCCGAATGTTTAATTGTTTTTATGTCTCAAAAAGAGATTAAACAAATTAAATAAATAAGTAAAAATAATATTGAAGCGTTTTGTTTTTGTTTTACGTTTTTTTTTTTGTTTTGTTTTTTTTTTGTAATAAGTTCTTTTTTGGACCTATATCATCCGATATCTAAAGTGGTTGGTTGGTTCGTTAGTTAAGTTTTATGGCATATCAACCATTGTTGGTTATTTAATACTAAATCCTCTTTATACATAAATATTAGATATAAAAGGTTGGGTTGGGTTGGGTTGGGTTTTATGATATACCAATCATTGTACGTTATTTAATATCAAATCCTGTTTATACATATATATTAGATATATATGATTTGGTTTGGTTAGGTTTTATGGTATATCAACTATTTTAGGTTATTTGATACCAAATTTAATGTTAAATCCTCTTTATACATATATATTAGATATATAAGATTTGGTTTGGTTGGGTTTGGTTTTATGGCATATCAACCATTTTAGGTTATTTGATACCAAATCCTATTTATACATATATACAAAATACATTTGGTTTGGTTTGGTTTGGTTTGGTTTATGGCATATTAACCATTCTAGGTTATTTAATGCCAAATCCCGTTTATACATATATATTAAATATATATGATCTATGAACACATTTTGTTGATAACATTTTTAAACGAACCTGTGCTCATTTTTAGCACGCAATTAAATGGTTTCAGGTATTTTCCTTATCTTAAATGAATCATTCTATTCAATCTCTGTTATCTGTCTGAATCTTTTAGATAAGGCTTGATGTGTATTATTTTTGGTTATGATTTTTCGGACTGTTTTCCTCATCTTTATTGTTTGTTGAAACACATCGTTCCGGCCATTGTATCCTCTGGCCTTCCTCAGGTGTCCCTTGTTTATCTGGGCAAAGAAATGATTCAAACAGGGAAATCATTTTTAAAGTTTGACTGTTGATCAAACAAGGCGCTCAAGAACTATAAAGATCTTATTCAAATAAAAAAATATTATCAACAGTAAAGATGAGGACAACAGTCCGAAAAATCACAACCAAAATAATTAATCATTTGTTTGCACACAGTGAAGTGATTACAAGTACAGCTGTTTAACGCTAATTATTCTAGTCAACACAATTAATCCATTTGCGCACAGTCCACTGGTTCCAAGTATTGCTATGTAATACCAACGATTCAATTTAGACACACAGTTAAAGAGTTTCAAGTATTGCTATTGAACACTAATAATTCTATTCAACGTCACTCATTCACATGAATACAGTCAAATGGTTCCAAGTATTCCTATGTATCACAAACAATTCAATTAAACAGTCATTTGTTTGAACACGAAACAGTTCTATTTGACCCATAGATAGGACCTTATCAGGTGCTACCTCTCCAGGCAAGACGGGACATGGGAGCAATGGTAATGAAGGGATACTCCACATTCCTCAAAATTCCAGGACTGGAGACTTACCATCAGATTCTTTACTATCATTTCCAGAACACTCGTTGGCGTGGAAGGAGTCTTACCCTTTTCCTGAGATCAAGTCAGTTTATTCTACTGCCCCAACAGAATCACTGAATTAAAAAAGTCAGTGTAAAAGGTTTTTTAAAGTCATAATTATTAGAAATAATTTCAATAAATCCCATTTAACTTCTTACATATGTCAAGGTGACATTCAAAATTCAAAACTTCACAAACTCATTCTCTCGGCATCCACTCTCCCTCTCTTCCTCGCTCTCTTTTTCCCTCTCTCTCTCTCTCTCTCTCTCTCTCTCTCTCTCTCTCTCTCTCTCTCTCTCTGTGTGTATCTCGCGCACACACGCACACACGCACTGTTTGTCGGTTTTCCATCCTCTCGTGATGTCTTTATTTCCTTTACCTTCCTTGTACTTTACTCCTCCTCTGTTTCATTCGTTTTCCTTCTTTTTCCCTCCTCTTTTTCTAAATCTTTGTGTTTTTAATTTCTCTCTCTCTCTCTCTCTTTCTTTCTCTTTCTCTCTCTCGCTCTATTTCTCTTTCTTACTTTCTCTATCTCTCTCTTTCTCTCTCTCTATCTCTCTCTATCTTTCTCTCTATATCTTTCTCTTCCTTTTTTCTTCCTTTCACTTAATCTTTATCTTTTCCCCACCTTTCTCATTCGTTTACTTTTTTTCTTCTTTATTTTCTCAACCTTTCCTTCCCTACTCTCCCTCTCTCCCTCGCTCTCTTTTTCTCACTCTCTCTATCTCTCTAACTCACTCTCTCTCTCTCTCCTCTCTCTCTCTCTCTCTCTCTCTCTCTCTCAAACACTCACACACGCACGCACGCAGAGATACATACACAGAAACACACCGTCTCTCACTCTTACTTTGCCTTTTTCCTTCTCTTCACTCAGTGTTTGTCATTTTTCCTTCACCCTTCTCGGCTTTTCTCACTTTTCTGTCTCATTCACCACCCCCTCTCTCTCTCTCTATCTCTATCTCTTTCAATCTTTGATTTTATCCTTCCTCTCTTCTCTCTCTCACTCTTTGTGTTTTTCTTCCGTCTTTCTCTTAATGTTTTTTTATTTTATTTTTCCTTTGCCACTCTCTCTTTCTCTTTCAACTAATATCAATTTATTTAAGTAAATATTTCTTTTATCCGTTTCCCTCTCTCTCTCTCTCTCTCTCTCTCTCTCTCTCTCTCTCTCTCTCTATCTATCGATCTCTTTTTTCTCCCTCTCTCTCTATCTCTCTCACACACGCACACATATGCTCACACTTTCCTTCTCTCTCTCTCTCTCTTTCTTTCCCCCCTCTCTCTCTCTTTCACTCTCACTCACACACACAAACACACGCGTACATACTCTCCCTTTGACTCATGATTGATATTTTTTTACGTGTTTAGTGTATGTGCAAGGATCGATTTCATTAAATTGAAACACGTAAATAGAAACTTAATCAGAAACAAATAGCTTTTCCTCTTCCTTCTTTACCCCCTCCCACTTCTTTTGTCTCCTCCTTCTTGCGCTCTTTTCCAATGACACTCTCGCGAAATCAATCATTTATCTTACCCATTAGCCTCTCTTTATCATTTTTCTTTTTGACAGGGTGAACATGACAGTACCGTCCATAAATAAGTAATATTTTTGATAAAAAGTTCATTTTCTTTTAAACCAAAAATAACTTGATTTCATTACTTCTAGGGTAATATTATACAATCCAAATGAATATTATTAGATATCATTTACTACCAAACTCGACAGTATTGAAATTCAGTCGCCAAAAATAAAATTGAAACATCTGTGTAACCAAGAGTAAAATTGAATAAAAATATATAATCGACTTTTTAGTGAATATTTTTTATTTTAGGTATATCATTTCAATGATATACCTAAATAAATAAATACCTAATAAATAAATATACCTAAATAAATAATACCTAATGATATCTGCTTTGATTATATAATGTTCCACTAGAAATTATAGAATACTGATATATTTCTTCTGGAAGAAAATTTCGGACAATGTCTCTGATCCAACTATTTATTTTCACAAGCCTCTCTCTCTCTCTCTCTCTCTCTCTCTCTCTCTCTCTCTCTCTCTCTCTCTCTCATTAGTCAATTTATTTCTATTTCCTGTTTTCTCTTTCTTTCTGTAGATATTTTCAAACTTTTCCCTAATCACTATTTGTTCTTATCAGTAAATCATTTACAGATAATAACACACACATAGATAGATAGATAGATAGATAGATAGATAGGACACTTTCTCCACCATCTGAATCCCGACCTACGAAAAGAAACAAGACTGGAATGTCTACACATGAATACTATAAGAAAAAAATATTCTGTGATCTATAACAAAACCTGTTTAAACAATGACTGGCTGCCAAAATGTGTGTGTGTGTGTGTGTGTGTGTGTGTGTGTGTGTGCGCGCGCGCGTGTGTTGGAATCTTTTGTAGATCTACATGTATGAAAGTTCAGTTTAAGATGTAAACCGTGATTTGTTTTGGATGAACTAATATAAGAAGAATGGAGCACCAATTTCAATTTGTGTTTCTATCTTTTTTAACGATTATATTATTTTTACGAAGATTCTGTTACGTTTCGTGTTGCTAATTTTATTATGATTTTATTATTTCAATTTGTGTTACTATCTTTTTAAAGAATCATATTTTTGCAATTCCACTCGCCGTGCATTCGAGCCCAGTCAGCTGGGGCAATAGAATACACCAACTGCATCTCTGCTTAGGAGTAAGACTCCCCTAACGAGTGTCCTGGGCATGACACGAAACAATCTGATGGTGAGGCTTCAGTAATGTCGGAGCTTTAGCGAATGCTCAGTACCCCTTCATTGCCATCGGTCACAGGTTCACTCTGGCCCGGAGTGGTAGCACCTGATAGGGCACCTGATAGGGTCCTATCTATGGACTGAACAGTGTACTTATGCTAAACTGAATGGTTTGAAATAGAACTAGTTTTAACATTTAAACTGTGTACTTATGTTAAATTGAATTGTTTGAAATAGAATTATTTATATGTATTAAACCGGGACATTGGCTCAGCGGTTAGAGTGTTCGCCAATGGCCCGGGAGACCTGGGTTCAATCCCAGGTCGAGTCATACCAAAGACTTTAAAAATGGAACTTGATACCACCTTGCTTAACACTCAGCATTATAAGGTACGGTTCAAGGGTAAAGTGGAGCAATCCTGGGAATGGAGTAGCGCCCTCCCCTACACCTTGGTGTAGTAGCTATCGAAAAGGGAGCCTTCGGGTCACCCTCGACTATGGTCGCTAACTTTACTTTTTTTTATATGTATAAAAATTGGTTTCGCATTTAATAACCTGCAATGCTATAAAACGTAACCGAAGCAAAGAAAGTATTTTTACAATGATTCTATTACGTTTTATGCTGCTAATTTCATTATGATTTTCTCGTTACAGTTTGTGTTACAATCTTTTTTGGAGAATTACATTTTCATAAAAAGTCTGTTATGTCTTGGATTAACATAATGTAGAAGGTATTACTTTCGGAGCGACCTACACAGAAGTAATGTTCACATTGAATAGCTTGTTAGATATTATTCAAAGAAGAAACGATCTTGTTGCCGATGTAATGAGATATTGTTATTACTACATAGCCATAACTCGCTGACATTGTTTTAAATGTTTGTAAATATCCATTTAAGATAAATGTTCTTACATATAAAATAAAGCAATTTATAGTTCAATTTACAGCTTGAAACCAGAAGAGAGCAACGGAATTTCTTTTAATAGCTGCAGAAAATGCCATAAGGACTAACTATATCAAAGCATAAATTGGTAATACACAAAAGAATAGCGAGAGTAGGTTAATGTGGTGGCAGATATGAATTGGTTAATTATATAATAAGCGGATGCAGCAAACTGGTGCATTGGTAATACACAAAAGCAAAGCAAGAGTAGATTATGTCGTTTGTTTGTTATTTAACGGCATATCAACATTCTCGGGTTATTTTAATGCCGAATCCATCCTTTTCTTTATTAGGACAGTAGTGGTACTATCTAACCCAAAAATGGAATGATAAGTAGGTTCATACCTTTCCCAAGGCTATTTGTCTAAAATGGAACGTAATAGCGCGACTGGAGTTCGAACTCGTGTACTACAAGTGCACACTCCAGTGTTTTAACCACTACACCACAGGGACATAAATGATTATACATACTCATACGTTTAATATGTGGTATCAACAACCAGTGGCTTGAGGGGCCACATTCGACTCGTGAGCCACGTGGAAAAAATTTAAATAAGAAAAATATAGATGTGTAAGCTTTATATCAGGGATCGACAATCAGCAGCTCATTTGGGGGGGGTCCCTTCTTTTCAACTGGGGCTATTTCGTCTCTTTTCCTAACCACATTGAGAAGAAAATTAAATGGGAATAAATATATAGTTAAAAGATAATTTTTTAATTTCATCGTAATTATCCGTGTAGAATAGACATTTTTCTTTCCATATTTTAAGCCTAAAAGTTATGGGTTTCGTATTATACACTAGAACTAGATATCAACGTCTTATCCGAGTTACAATGAGTTTCAGTTATTGCTATCTAACGCTTATAGGTTTGGGACATTTTAGGTTTTATACTAGCACTGCTTCGATAAAACATAGTAATATATATATATATATATATATATATATATATATATATATATATATATATATATATATATATCGGCAGCATTTCTTCATTAATACATATTTCATTGAACATAATAGACATTTTTTGTCTACATATTTTTTTGTTAATCCTTTCGAATTGCAGTATTGATCTTATGATATTCAGCGGGAATTGGTTGATAAATCTTCCATAATTACTTATTTCCCAAGTACTTTCGGCCATCATCTGGGGAGGATGTATTCCAAAAGTGATGTAACTTTTGTATCTACATTACTACTTTGTAAGTATGAAAGTTTGCACTGTTGTATTGTGTAGCGTTTACTTTTCGAATTTGTTTCTATAAATAGCGTCAGTAGCTAAAGACATTTAAGTACATTAGCACTGGTTTTAAAATAAATTCTGTTTAAGTTTGGGTTATGTTCCTAATATGTAGTGCCTCGAGAATCTGTAGGTTTTGCTTGTTATTTTGATGTTCTAATATTGTTATGTTTAATTTTCGGTAAGAATTTTCCGTAATTCTGTTGTTGGCCATGATTTTTAAATGCTATGCGATAAAAAAAAATATGTAGACAAAAATATCTATTATGTTCAATGAAATATATATA
>OY757907.1:63387324-63412324 GCA_963585895.1 Sepioteuthis lessoniana
ATGGAAATGGGATGGTTATTACTCATAAGCTTAAATTAGTCTGGCACAAGGACAGTGGTGGTCATAATGAAAATTACATATAAAGAAGAAGAAAAAGAGCAGAGATTGATTTTTTCTGGATGAGTGGTCAATGTTGGTTGTTTTCCTTTCATGGATGTAGGTGGGGTTAGTGTGTCAGAAATGAGGGTGGGTAAGACGATAAAAGCGTCACTTGTAAAATGAGGGTACTTGTTCAGTTATTCTGTCACGAAGACGCTCATTTCTCTCAACATTTTTTCATCTTCCCTCGAGTTTATAAATAATGTTAACTGATCACAATGAGTACTTTTTAACCTGAAAAACTTAAGTGAAAGATTGAAAAGCATAGCTAAGATTAGCCATAGGGCACCCAGTGAGAATCGGACTCATTATCATAGTGTATTACTTGAGTCTATTAAGCATTTACAATCAATGAAACTAAATTTTGCAATATATATATATATATATATATATATATATATATATATATATATATATATATATATTAACGTTTTTATGTAAATTTTGATTATCTAAATATTCTTAAACACTTTTTTAACGCTCTGAAGCAGGGTCAGATTTGGTGGACACTAAAATTCAATTATCTACCAATTTTACTAAGCAATTAAAATACCGACAAACAAACAAACAAAAAAAAAACATAAACGTCATCTAATTACCTTCTCTTGGACCCATGAGTAAATAAGTCAGGTTTTTTTTCTGAGACATGTTTATTTAAATCTTAAGTTGGTTTTCATTATATATATATATATATATATATATATATATATATATATATATATATATATATATATATATATATATATATATATATAAACACCAACACGGCGATTTCAACCTCAATTCATAGAAACCTTCTGTCCTACCCTCTACCGCTGAGCAATAAACCTTTTTAAAGCAAAAGAAGAAGAAAATAGACAGGGAAAAATGAAAAACAATACAAGAAAATTAGTTAAATTACAAAAGTCGATAGATAGACAGAAAGTGATTCAAAACAAAACAAACATGTGAAGTAAGTTCGTGTTTGTTAAAAAAGATGCTTACCTTTCGTTGGCTACTTTGCCGTCCGGTTTTTAAAATGGTCTGTGACGAGGGAAAACAGAAGCAGGTACCCCTTACCCCGACCCAGACAATCACGCACAATAATGCTGTTGTGGCTGATAGTAATTTACCTCGTCGTCGACGTATAACAACGGACTTAGCATTTACTATAGGCACAACTATTCATACTAACATAATCTGTCCTAGATTAAACACGTCAGGTATGTAGGACGTATTACTTCTGTCAAAAAAAGAAAATATAAAAAAGAAGCTTTTTTACGCCTAAGACATATGAGTTTTTTTAAAAGCATATTTGAAAGAAAGAAATATTTTGCGCTTGACTTGTTACAGTATTGAATAATTGAAACAATAACATGATCTCATAATTATCTTTCTTTTTTAAATTCTAGCTTCTCATGCAAAAAAAAGCTACTTAAAAAAATACGATGTAGTTTGTGTAAGTTTATTAATAAATTAGCTAACTTAATTCAATTTTTTTCCTAGACGACCATGAGCCCACTGAGTTCTCATTGTAACAACTGTCCATGATGACATCGATGCTTCTATTTAGGAAGGATCGAAGTATTTTAATTCATTTCTTAGTTATTTACTAATCTTAGCTTGATTATGGTACAACGGCCGAAGTATAGTGCACCCAGTGAGACTCGAACTCACAAGTAATGGTCTAACAGACTAGATTACGAACTATTACATCATTTAACGCGCCCATGACGCAGTTAAAGTAAGTTTATTAATAATTTTTTAGCTTGATTACGTATTTCTATTTATTTGTGTCTAGACTACTCGAAAACTCGTTTGCTTCCCGTTGTAACAGCGGTCTATGATCATATCGATACTTCTGTTGAGGAAGGAGAAAAAGTTTCTAATTTATTTCATAGTCTTCTCGGCGAAATCAAAAATTTAGATGACTAAAAATTATATTCAGTATGAATCAAAACCCCAAGAAATTATCATTCAGTTATAAACTGAACAGGAAATTGTTTTATTCTCTAAAAGCATTTTAATAAAAAAAAACATTTCACTATGATATGCCATTTTTTTTAGACTGTACACACAAACATAAGAATTATATATTTCTTCCTGTCAATTTTCCACAAGTTTTTGTTCAAAATACGAATGGCGCTCTTAAATGAATTCCTTATATATATATATATATATATATATATATATATATATATATATATATATATATATATATAAGGAACATTGATAAAGCGTGGCAAAACAATTTAAGTAACATTCTAATTTATTTTAACTGAAAATAATAACAAAATTATTTATGTATTTTTTTATCAAGCATATATATATATATATATATATATATATATAAACATCAAGTCGTGTTCCCCCACAAAGAATCATAGTAATCTTTTCGTGTTTTTCTCCATCAAAAGATACCACTCTTGTAGATGAGTAGTAGTTTTCTGACTGCGCTATTTGATCCTAGCCGTTGAATGATGAGATTCCTCCGCCCAGCATCTGGTGAAGCGCACCGTCAACCTGCCTTTGGTTTTATCTACCTGACTTCACATCGACCATGCTGCATCCCACAATTTCAACTGCTTTCCGCTTGAGTGGTTCGTACAATACTCTCCCCCCTTATAGACTTATCCTGTAACAGACCAGGTCAAGATAGCTCCACTCACATGATATATAAAATATATATATATATATATATATATATATATATATATATATATATATATATATATATATAGATAGATAGATAGATAGATAGATAGATATTACAAGATCAATATCCTTTAAACGTGTTTTAAAATAAAGCAACTTCCACTGTAGTTTTCAGTTGAACGGTATTGATGCTGAACGCCTTTTTTTCATCCAAATTCTTTATATAACAAATAACTATGGAATGCTTATTAAAATCCTTCACTCCTTCCTAAATAGAATCGTCAATATCATTATGGATAGATGTTACAACGGGAATACAGAAGGTTTACAGGTTGTCAAGTCAAGTTTACAATTCAAGTCAGATAAAATAAGTTCGACAAATGATAAAGGCACCAGTCAAATATAAAAATGAAATAACTAATTTTAAGATATTTATTTCAAGGGAAAAATGTATCACGTCTAGTAATTAGCTGTTAAATTAAAAGTAATTTAGTTTATTTTAGTCTATTAATTTGTAATTAAAATTCCTTTACTTCCTTAAAAACCATAAACAACATTTTCTTAAAACCTCTGCAATTGTGTTAGCAAAAACATACAAACTCCTCTATCCATTAGTCCAGTACGCTTGGTAATTCTAATTTATCAGTATAATTCATTTTTCTTAAATTTAACAAATATTTAAAGATTTGTAAAATTAGTCAACGTAAAAAAATGACAGTTTTACGCAAGCGGCAAATACAACAAATGTAACCTGTTTTATAATTTAATTAAAATTACAAAGTTAAAATCTTTTAACACACATAGGCCCAGCACACGGTGTGAATTTTAATGTGCTCTATAGTAATAAAAGCAACCCTCTTTAAAGCCTCAATTTTTGCGCATGACTGGGTAGTGGGTATGCACATTTCGAATTTTCGTGATAAAACCAAAATGAACACTAGCTTATGACCAGATTGGTTTATTTTCTTATATAGAAGGTTTTTTTTGTATAAATTCAAAAAAAAAAAAAAAAAAAAAGAAAAGAAAACCCCGCCATCTTTGACCTTATGCCAGACAAAAATATAATCCTAAAAAAACTAAATAAATATCTATACATGACATACAACTTAGGTTGGTTTTGAGCAGATACTGCTAGTTTCAATCCAGAGTTTTCCTTCTTTGGACTGGTTGCCTTACAAAGCTAAAGAACCCAGTCTGTCATAATATTTACCCATAAATAGAGGGAGAACAGAGTAATTATGCCTTTCCCAAAGGCATTAGCCCCAAGTAAAACGCAAACAGCTCCGGCCAGGGTTTGAACATGAAGCGCTGATTTTTTACTTCCGACGACGACAAACGTTACGCTAAGTGCGTCTATTTTCTAAGTAACCCAAGACATATGGTTACAACAAAAATAATTAAATTCCTCAATAAATAAAAGTAATTACAAATGATTACTGGGTGTACTCGTGCATAAGTCGAATTTTACAGACCAAATTTCTCGGCAAAACATTGATGCTGACCTTATTCATGAATAATAATTTTGCAATGTTAAAGGGCTAGGACCAACTCTTAACTTCAAAAATTAATTCCATCCATAGTCCCAAAATCGACTTTTATACGAGTATATACAGTAACTTAGTTTTATTTCCCAGTCCGAAAGATAATGAAATATTTGGGTCCAGATGTTGTCATGTTTACCTGGACTCGCCACCTAACGATTTGAAACAGAAAGATTAAAAAAAAAAAAGAAATAAAAAAAAAAGATTGATTTTTCTCAAACACTGAACACGCGTCTTAAGTTGATGATTAAAAAAAAAAAGAAAGAGTATGAAAGAGCACCAGTTTGTAATGTTTACGATACTCATCAATGAGCTTCTACTTGTTTCCACGTGGTACCAATCAATCTATTCATGAAACTGACATCAAATTTTAATATTCGAGTAATTCCACAACGAACAATGTCACTAACATATGTTTAAGTTTTTACTTGAATCGATTTTTTTTTTCATTCATAAAATAAACAAATTGTTGAATGAGAAAAACAAAATTGGAGTTTGTTACATTTAAAAAAGAGTGGGGAATCAACCTATATTTTATCCAATGGGAAAAAAATAAAAGGCGGATGAAACAAAAACAAAACGAAATATAACTGTTTGGTGAAGAAAGACACCGTTAATTTTAGGAAAATAAATACCGTATATATTCTTATATGAGTCGAATTTTGCAGATTTAATTTTAGGCAAAAATACTGCAGTCATCCTATACACGAATAAATCAATTTTGGAAGGTTGAAATTTAAACATTAATGAGAATTACAATGACAGGAACAACCCTTCCTGTTTTTTTTGGTTTGTTTTTTTTTTCCAAAAAATTATTTCCATAATGATTTCGTGACCATAAATAGTACTGATCTATATATAAGATTGACTTATACAAAAAATATACGGTAAATTAGTGTCTTAAAGAATAGATCGTTAGAGGGGAATAAAATTTTGGCATCGTGAATAAAAGTAATTCCCTTTTTCTTTTTTTTTCTTTTTTTTAAAAATCTGATGACGAATTGCAATGATTTTAATATATTTCACATAAAGTTTAATTTTTTTTATAAAGAAAATCTTGCCTGGCCATGATTTCAATGATAGTTTATCACAAGGCCAGAAGTATGGGTCACCCAGTGCGAATCGAACTCATTAGTAATGGGGAATAAAAGGGGAATAAAAGTATAGATCGTTAGAGGGGAATAAAATTTTGGCATCGTGAATAAAAGCATAGGGATCCACAAGGAGTGAATTTATAGGTCTGCATTTAAAAATCCCTTTATAAAAAGAGACTAAAAAATCACTGTGAATATGGAGTACCTCTTCATTGCCATTGCTCCCAGATTCACTCTGACCTGATAGGGACCTATCTATGGGCCAAGTAGAACAATCTATGTGCGCAGACAAATGAAAGATGTTAAATTGTTCAAGTTACTTGAAACCATTTAACGGTGTGCAAAAAAGAACTCAGGCTCGTTTCAGAATATCATCAAGAAAATGTGTTTACAAATCGTATATATATTTAATATATATGTATAAAGAGGATTTAGCATTAAATAACCTACAATGGTTGATATGCTATGAAACCACACCAAACCAAACCAAACCTTGGTAAAGGTATGAACTCCCTTATCTCTCTAACAATGAGTAAAATAGTACCTTTGGCATTATAAAATCCACGAAGGTTGATATGCCATTAAACCTCGTAGAATATCCTAATAAATCATCGATTGCTTCGTTGTATGTGTCTTTTGGATGGTCAAATCGTTCGGACTTTTGAAAATTATTAGTCTTCAAAAAACTCGACTTCAAGGATAAACGTTGAGGTAGATTTAGGTCACTAGAGGTCACTACGCGACATCTGCTATTGCTGGACAAGTAGAAAGAGATAATGAGTTTACTCAGTAATCTTTTTTTTCTTCTTCTTTTTATAACAATACCCGATGAATTAGCAAGTAAGTAATTTTATATATGCCAGAAAGTTTTATGAACACCATTTTTTAAGTAATATTAAGACTCAGTTAACAGATTTTTGTAACTCTTAAAAAAAAAAGAGTATAAATTCAAATATTTCGATATGATACTAATAATTTATACCAAATTATATGGGTTCAAGAGACTACTGCTATTTAATGATAATCATTTGTTTGCACACTTATATCGTGTCAAGTAACTGAAGTAAGTTCAAATTTGCTGATAGTGACGTCGTTTAGTTTAAATTGTGTGTTTATGCTTAGACCTTCAAAATAGTTTTGAACAGAATCTATATCTAAAGATAAAGCATTGGTTTCTTTCTTTAACGGCATATCAACCTTCGTGGGTTATTTAATGACAAAGCCATCCTTGTAAAAGAAGAGTAGTGGTACTATTTAACCCCTAACCAGGGGTGGGATAAGGGGTTCGTACCTCTCCCATTAGTACGAAACTGAACGCATGAAGCTTGAGTGGGGTTCGAACGTGTGAAGCTTGAGTGGGGTTCGAACTCGTTTACTACGGTGTCGGAGTCCAGCACGTTAGCCACTACGCTACGAGGTCTTCCCTATAAATAGTCGTATTTGTAGACAAATTGTTTTGGATCAGTTTTAATACTAAATAAATTGTTGCATATAAATTCACCTCAAATCATTTAGAATACGATATAAAATGTATTCAACAATATATCAATGATTCTTTCCGGTTCCAGCAATCAATACCGTAGACAGCAGGATGTAGCTATGTCCCTTCCCAGTGCAATAAAAAAGATCTGTTTAGAAGACGGATGTCCGGTCTCCATCAATTATTCGTTTCAGGTTCCGGAAACCGAAGATTTTGATTTATGAGAATTAATTTTTATTTATTGCGGACTTTTTTTCCCCTCATCTTGGTAGTTTTTGTGTTGTTTCTTCTTTCACTACGTTTCGGCCAAATTTCACCTCTGGCCTTCTTCAGGTGATTTACCGCGACCTCGGATAGGAATGCTGAGTCTTGTAACCGTATCCCCAGTAATTACTGTCTATCGCACCACGTTTTTGACCAAGTAAACCTCTAACCGGCTTCTGACAATGCTCACCTGGAACCATAGAGACCCAACGTCTCTATCCGCTGCGCCACGGGCCCCGAAGTCCGCAATAAATAAAAATTTATTCTCAGATTAAGAAACCTCATCTCAAAATGATTCCAATTAAAAAGACAAGTATTTTGATTTATGTTCGGGTTTATATTTACCGTGTAATAAACAAAAGTAATTCCCTTTTTTTTTTTTTTTTTTTTTTTTTAAATCTGATGACGAATTGCAATGATTTTAATATATTTCACATAAAGTTTTTTTTTTTTTTTTATAAAGAAAATCTTGCCTGGCCATGATTTCAATGATAGTTTATCACAAGGCCAGAAATATGGGTCACCCAGTGCGAATCGAACTCATTAGTAATGGTCTATTAATCTTACTGGCTAATCATTACATCACACAAAGCAACCCTCCATCTCATATTAGTCAGTTACTAAGCTTTACCTAGTTTATCACAAGGTCACAATTATGGGTCATTTAGCTTAATTTAGCAGAAAGCTCAAAAACACAAGATCACAAATACGGAGCACTCAATGAGGATCGAACTCACTGCTCAGCAGCAATGGATATGTGAGACTAGTTTAATAACAATACACCATGACGTGATGTTTAAAACAAAAACTAAGCATAATTTAGTTTTATTTCATTTACAGAAGAATGTGTTATCTAAATTTGGTACAAGGCCAAAATATGGAGCATCCTTTGATGATCGAACTCACAGTTGTTTGTTAGCTTAGTTAGTGAGATACCCATTTACTGACTGTAGCTGTGTAAAATGGAATATATTTACAAAGACTGATGCGCGAGTTTTTGTTAAGGGGATAGAGACCAGGTTTATCACACTCTCTTGACCTTCACGTTCGTTTTTGTCTTCTAGCCGTACGATGAAACGCCACACTAATAATATAAATCAGATACTTATCGTCTGCTTCAACGGAAGGAAGCGGAAGGATAAAAAGTAAAAAGAAAGAAACGGAAGATATGGATAGAATTAAACAATATTAGTAAATTTACGTATCAAAATAAGAAAAAGAAAACTTATAAAAAGTGGAAATTTTACGGGTACTGCTAATTATCATCATCAATACTATTCAGCTGTAACTGTTGTCCCTAATGTTATAATGGCGGTCACAAGTATTGAGTTGTTGGCAACAGAGGCATTATTTTAAACTGACCCTCAAAGCTGCTGAAGATGCTCGCAAAAATCAATAATTAATTTTGACTAATATTTTCTTTCAGCTTATGATTTAGTTGCTTTTTCATCGTACCTCACTCAAGTCGTCATTTTGTAGTCTTTTTTTTTTTAACATAATTTGTTCGCAAGCAAGTTTGCAGCTAATATATATCTTTTAAAACTATTTTTGTAGTTATATATATTATTTTTTGGCATTTACAATAAAATGAATGTTTAGAAAATGAACATGAAATTAGAAAAAAATCATTTGAAGGGTCAGAATTTTATCTGTCACGGTGACTAATAATTTTTTATTTGGACGATTTCTAAATATATCATCATCATCATCATGTCGTGCTGGTAGCACGGATATCCCTGACCCTCTCTCGCCACTCCTCCCTATCGTTCATCGCCCTAGGCAGGTCTTCAGGACAACATCCCGTATCCTCACATAGCTGCTGAATGTATGTTCGTGCTGGTCGTCCTGCTTTTGCACGGCCATGTGTGGGGGTCTATAAATGTACATCTCTTATGAGTTCGTCCCTGCTTCTCCAGCAGTGTCCTGCATGTCTGGTTCGTCTAACTTGAATAGTTTTCGTGATAGGAGGCAGGTGGCCGTACAGTTGGGGTCTTATGGGGTGTTGCCGCCAGGACTTGTTCAAGATTGCTCGCAGCATTCTTGTGTAATTGCCGTCTAGCTTCTTCTCCAGCCGTTTTGTTAGAGTCCATGTAGTGCACCCATATAGCAGTATCGATGTGACCGCTGCCTGGAAGAAACTGCGTTTCATTTTATAGGTTAAGTCTGATTTCCATATATCGATAGCCTATTGATAGCTGTCGGTCCCTAATTCCTGTGTTTATTAAATCTATAGGACTTACACTCCTATAATTTAAAATGGACGTTATGCCACTTGTTCCCGAAACAAAGATGGCGGACGCACATAAACCTTCAGTCTCGGGAACCCATTGGCCAGGAGAACCACGTGGTCAGTGCTCAAAACTACGTCCGCACTTCAATTTCGTCCCGCGTTTTTGTAGCCTACTCCATGACACGTATTTTCTGTAAATACTTCGTCTTCTAACACTCTTTCTCTTTTCACATTTTCAATTACAGGGCCAACACACTCTTTCTAGTGTGACTTCCAGGGAGAACACTCTTACTCTCTCAATTTCAACTAACAGAGTCAACACACTCTTCTTCCTTTTTACATTCGACTTCCACATCCAACCAGCATGAAAATGTATACTACACGCAAACATTCTTTTCCTCGTTGTATTTTGTTGGTGGGACTTTTTCCAGCCTCGAAAACAGAAATTTCGTCAAACCACAGAAAGAAGCAAACAATAGAAATACGTAGTCAACACGCATAGGACACTTTTGTTATTAGGTCCTTTTTTGTAGTATTAGTGTTAATTACACACACACACACACACAGTATTATTTCACGAACAGTAATAAAACCATAGTAATGTTTTAAAATGTTTCATTGCATGTATTGTTGAGATATAAATTTGTTTTGTTTGTAACGCTTTGTCTTGAATGTTCTTATTGTCCGCGCCTTTTCACATCTTTCATATCATCACTCCATGTGCCTTTTTCCAAACATAAATAACATACCACTAAGCAAATATAAACTAACATACAACTACAAAATGGGGGACCAAAAATATCTACCAAATAACATGTCCCCTTACAAATCTATAAAAAAAAAGAAGATTCACACAAAAATAACTTTTGCCAATTTATCCACCAATATCTAGTGGGTCTGAATACCAACTATTCTCCTAATCAGTAGCAGTCGAAGAAGACAGACCCAAGATTTTTCAGCTTCGGAACCAAAAATACCAGTCTCGAATTTCACGACATAATCAAGTTTTATCCTCTAAGCAATTCAGGACTGACGCGCAAGAAAGCAACTAAAAAAAAGTAATACTTAAAACATTTATGTAAACTGTACACGTACAAAAATTAACACTCACACAAAAACATATTTTGTAAATTATTGATTATTGCCAAAATAATAGATAAAAAAATAACGCCCTACTCAACTTCCTGTTATTTGTTTTAAGTTCGATTGTTTTAAATTATAGTTAATTTCAGCATGAATCTTTTATCTCAGAACCTAGAAGACTCAGGTACATTATTAAGTTATATTTTTTATGAACTTGTTATACATAATTTACTAGATTCACGTTATCCTCGTAACAAATTATTAAAGTTGATGATTGCTTTGTCTCAAGGGCCTGATGTCGTAGAATTTCATGGTAAATTAAACCAGACATCAAACTGAGGGTCCCCTGAGGGCCATATGAATCACATATGCGATGTCACATGCCACACTCGACAACTAATTACGCAAATTATAATTAACTGAAGTCATTTACTAAAATTTGAATAAAACAACATATAGAATATTTTCAGTACATTCTACAAAAATTACAACAGTTCAAAAGTGAAAAATTACTAACAACAATTCAATCATTTTTAATGATTTGTCTTGAGGCTTGACACCTTATTTTGCAGACAGATTTTCGTATGTCTGGATAAAATGTCTGTGCCGTTCCGACTTTGATCAAAGTTTACAATCAGTCAGTCCTTTTCTCGGAAAAGTTTTTGTTAATTTCACGAAGGAAAATAACTGTTTACATACATAGATAGAACCAAACATAGCAATAATCTTTATCGTAAATTTTCGGAAGTTTTTAAACTTTTCATGAAGGTATGAAAAGACACGAGGTATCCCATCCCCAATTCAAGATACTTTGTTCTCAGTGCAGAATCCGACTGCATTTCTAATATTTCTATCTGTAGGATTTCTTCTGCCTTTGCAACATAGAAAGTGAATCGCATTAAAAATAATGGAAACTGATGTTCAAAAGGTGAGAAATCACGAAATTTTTCCTGAAATTCTTTTGACAACAATTCTTGGTGACTCTCATATTTAGCAAAGCTAAGTACAGACTCAGTAGTGGCAGTGTTTTCCAGCTCTTTGCACGTAGGAAAATAAACTGCCGTATTTGACGGTGTATAAGACGTACACCAATTTCAGCGGGGCAAATCAAGAAAAAAAAGTATTCATATAAAACTTGATGAAATTAATATAATGAATATTATCAATGATAACACTTTTAATCTGCATAATAGTCTTTTAAATGACCATAGGTATATGGAAGTTACTCTAAAGTCTAAGCTAATAGGAGTTATCAGGTAGCTAATTTCGGCCGACTATCGCGTATTTTAAACCAACATATGGTATATAAAATGCAGGGGAATTTTAAAAAGACATTTTGATTTTTAAAAAAAGAAAGAAAAAAGAAAAAAAAAGAAATATGTATGCCGTCAATTACGGTAAATTTTCATTTGATAACTGTGACATCCATAAGTTCGGTTTTGTAATGAAGCACTTGATTTCATCCTACAACTGAGCGATGAGTTTGTTTTTGTTTTGTAATTTCAAATTAAGATCAGTTAACTGTGCAGTGATATCCACATCAAAAGCCAGATCTTAGAGCCAACTTTAACCTTTCATTTAATCTGTTTTAACCTTTCATCTCCAAAACTATAATTATTTCTTGTCTCAATAAATAGTATCTTTTTAGAGCTTTCTGACATGACAACTAGCGGACTTCAGTGTAGAATGAAACATCTGTGAACTGATTATCCATATATTCCAACAACTGGTTGAACTAACGATGGTTGAAATAACGGCCTTTCATATTGTTCACTGTCTTTGTGACTAAGCTAAACAGATATCCATTTTTTAAAATCTTTGAATATAAATTTTATAATACAGTGAAAATGTGCAAATGAAGAATCTAAATGCGAGTTTTAAAATTTTTGTTTGAAACTTGGCAGCAACACCATTCTGTCTGCAAACCATATTCGCAGTTCCGTCAGTAGAAGTTTACTCAAACCAAAACTACAGACACGCAGAACCTGCTCGACTTTCTCAAAGATGTCCTGGCTTGTTGTAGTGTCATGGATGAGAACCAGTACTTCATAAATATTAAATTCACTATCACAGGCCCTGACGAAGACGATAGGCAGTGCTATTCTAGTGATGTCAACGATCTCATTGATAGTAACAGAAAAATGTTCAAGTTTTAGTGATACAGCCTTCAACTGTTATTTCAAATCACGTGACATTTCATCAGTCCGTTCAACAAGTGTTCCGAGTTAAAATGGCTTTGAATAAATGTGCTTTCTCTGGATAGACAATTTCAACGGTTTTTATAAGGTATTGCTTTACGAATTCTCTTTTACTCTAAGATTTCCAACTCATTGTGATCATTCGGCTAAGTTCATAGCTTGCAGTAACGGAAGCGGATTTCTCTTTCAGAATTTTTGTAAAACGAAGTCTGTTACTGAGTCAAGTTATCCTTCAATTCTTGGAGTCTTGAAACATGCATTTGGTCTTCATATTTATCATAAGATCAATAGTTCGTTTCAAGTTTTTTCAAGTTGTACTCCTAGCGTGGCGATGCAGTTGTTGCAAATTAGACGATGTATCTTTCCATTCTCCGTTGTACAAAAATACTGAAATCTCACTTTTCTTGAAACATTCGCCCTTTTTCGTTCAATTTCCTTTTCCTCTTAGCTGAAGGAGCACTAAGCCATTTTAAAATAGTAGGAAAAAAATAATTTTCAAATTTTATGACTCGAGATCTGAATAATAATAATAAAAATAATTAAAGTGGGGCTGTTTTTCTTGTTTTATCTGGTGCCTGAAGCACTTCATAAAAGTAATGCCAAGGAGAGAGGACTTTGGATATTTTTGAGACAATGCTTTGTGATGAGGCAATCAACTGCAGTGTATTTTAATCTAGAACTTTTCATCTCAAATATCACAGTAGTTCGTGTTAAAAATACCTTTAAAAGAATTTGAGAAAATAGCTGAGCAACAATGGTTTATTTCTCGTTCTCAGCATTTTCACAATATCAAAAATTATCGAATTAAATAGATTAGATTTCATGACATTCACGTTTTCACGATATCAAAATCGAATATCGAATTATTTAGAATTTGAATGTATAAGTAAGTAAGTAAAGTTGGCGACCGTAGTCGAGGGCAACCAGAAAGCTCCCTTTTCAATAGCTACTACACCAAGGTGTAGGAGAGGACGCTACTCCTTTCCTTGGATTGCTCCACTTTACTCTTGATACGTACCTTATATCGCTGAGTGTTAAACAAGGAGGTATCAAGTATCATTTTTAAAGTCTTTGGTATGACGCGACCTGGGATTGAACCCAAATCTCTCGGACCATTGGCGAACACTCTACCTCCTAGTCCAATGAGCCGACTTAATGTATAAGTATATGACATTAAATTTGCGTATAAATATTCGTATTTCATTTATTTGTAATATTTGCTTCAATTAGATTTGCTTCTATTTCACGTTTTTAATTGTAGATTTTAAACTAAACTAAAATTCTATTCAAAATAAGCACACTAATTGCTCATAAAAGAATTACATTTTATCAATGAGTAATTCTTAAGAATCACTTAAAATAACTTGTTGACCATTGACCAATAATGGCATTTTATATTAATTTGACAGAAAAACAGAAGCGCTGGAAAAAGTGATCGGAAAATGTAAACCTAATAGTTTAATTAACAAAATATCGACGTTAATTTTATCTAATAAAATTATTCTAATGACATTCTTTTTTAATTATATGCAATACAAAGATCTGGGGTAAACAAAAATCACTCATACTTTTTTACGAAAGAAATCGCAAAAAAATATTCATCATAGAAGCGTGTTTGCTTTGAAAAGAATCATAATAAACACTGTGAAAAATGTTAAACAAACTTTAGGGAGAAAGGGCTAACCAAACTTAATTTAAAAGGGGATAAATAAGAAGCTTAGTCTTCCAAGTAACAAAGACCAAGATTCCTAAAATAATAACTTTTTTTGCGTAGTGAATTACAAACTCAAAAGTTTGTTTTTACAATCTACATAAAACTGATACAGTAAAATAAATAAATTTTATACTTACTTCAATTAAATAAGGAAAAAAGTTATTCCAAATGTAAAAGTAAAATTTTCTTTGAATTTCTTAAGCCGACAACGTAGGAGTTAGTTGTAGCGATCTCAAAGTCAAACTGAAATTAAAATGCTCCGTTCTCATTAGATCAAAGAATGTTTAGAACCGACCTAGACTACTGGCCATTTTTAACATTATGAAATGGTTTGGAGTATAGTGCACCATGAATATATCAAAATGTAAAAAAATTATTTATTTCTTTAAATAATGTAATTTATAAATCAGAAAAAAGCAATTTTAGCCGTTAAAGGAAAAAAAATCCTTTCCTGTGTGCTTTTTGTAAAGGACTGCATATTTAACAGTCCAGATTTGGGTCTCTGATACCCTGACCTTCAAAGCACTCATAGGGAACGAGTGGGGTTACTTGACAGCAGCCATCTCCTCTCTTCAAGTATCATATGACACTGACAGGTAGTGCTAATCTACAATTGATAACAGTGAAGGGAGGGAGATCATTGACCGACAGGAGAATCAGGTATATACTGATAGGAGAGTAGGTCAGATTTGCATTCACCTACCCAGTTTTTCCCTGTCCACTATCAGGTCTGCTAGTGACAATGTGATCATGGTCAAGAGGATTGGTGCTAAGACTGCGTATAAGAAGAGTAGATTGGTTTCTTTGTTTAATGGCATATCAACCTTTGTAGGTTATTTAATGCCGAAGCCATTCTCCTAGAAGAACTAGTGGTACAATTTAACCCATAGCTGGGAGGATAAGGGGGTTCATACCTTTCCCAAGGGTATTTGCCCGAAAGTGAACGTAATAGCGCGACTGGAGTACGTCCATCGCTTTAACCATTACACCACGAGGACACCCCCACGAAAATACGAAAATAATACGAAAAGTTTTAAGTAAAATTAGTAATTCAGTTTGATGACTTTTTTTAGTTGATAATTATTAAGTTATAGGTTGTCAAAGTGTGTGCCACAGTGCATTGGATTGTCAGTTACGTACGAAGAGAAAAGTTTGTCATCTGGAGGATTTTGCCGTTCCAGCAGGCAATAGAGTGAAAATAAAGCGAAGAGAAAAACAAATAATTGGATGATGCCAAAGTGCTGAAAAATCTGTGAAACATGAAGGTGATGAGGATGCCAATTGTAATTGGTTCACTTGGAACGGCCATGAAAAAGAGACTGTGAATTGGAGATTAGAAGAAGAATCGAAACCACCAAGACCACAGTACTATTCAGATCAGTTAGAATATTGAACCCTGGAAACCAGAGAAGAATTGCTGTCGCTCAGACTTCAGTAAGAAAACACCAGTTAAAACTGGTGTGGAAAACTCGCTAGGAGTACAATAGAAATAATAAATGCAAACTTCATAATTTTTATGAAATTCATATTCATAATTTTACAGCGTGATGTTAGTGTATTCGGGTGATGAGATAACTTAATTGGTGTTGATTCGTTTATAACATGCTTTCCAGTGACTATGGACTTTTAAAACCAAACATGACGAGTTATTTATTTCTATAAGAATATCCTTCAAAAAGATACTTTGATCAAATTTTTCATTTAATATGTATTTTTTTTTTACTATTATAAACATAAAATGCAAAAGAAAAGAAAAAGATTTAAGTGTTGAAAAGGAAATGAGAATCCATTCGTTTTATCTATACCTAAACAGAAATAGAACACATCACTAATAAATATTAAAGTCAATTTTTTATAACTATCTTTAATTTACTGAATGAAAAAAAACAATAGCCACAAATAACTTTACGCAGTTTAAATCATTTTTACAGGTAAAATATATAAATTATAGGTATGTACAAAAAATGTACCTATTAAAACACAATTTTTTGTTTTGTTTTTTAATTTCCCCCAAATCGGCTAATGATCGTATTTTAATAAACATTTTCGGTGTGAAGATGTGTGTAATAGAAATAAAATACAATCCATTTTACCTACTTGGTAATTATATTCCTTTGGTTATGTTTGATTATGATGAGGATTTGCCTATGTGCTGTTTCCAGCTAATGTAATATGGCGAAGGTACAAAGCAGCATGTACTGAATGGCACAAGAGCCCTGGTCCTCAGAATGACGAAACTTACTATTTCTTCATACTACATGCTAAGAAAAAGAGTATTATCTTAGCACCTTTTTCCTTGTTGCTTCATGATTACCAGAAAAAAAAACAAAATGAAATACACGCTAAAAAGTGAATCAAACTATTTATAGGAATTTAGAAACCAGAGATTCCTTCGATAAAAAAATATTTGGATGTAGTAAAAGACACATCATACGACATAAAATCAGTTTTTTCCTTCCAATCAAGACTTGTTAAAAGACCTAACGACAAAAACCCTTTTATCTTATCATTTAGCTCCCCATTGATATGGAGGTGAGGAATAGACATGCCAGGAGAATGAAGTTTATTTTAAAAGAAAATTTTCCTCAAATTTCTGAAAACAATTTTTTAAAAAGTGTTTCGAGGTCAAGCACCTCTCTCAATCATTTTGCTAATTTGACATCCTTAATGAAAGTGCAGGTGAATGATTTTTACAAGTTTTAAAGATAATTTTAGCGAGAATTTGATTTTGCAAACATTTTTTTAAATGGTTTATCTATTTTGTTTATACGGATGCCTTATTTCGGAACTTTGAAAAAGAAAACAATAAAATAAGGTACAATATTCCCCTTCAAGGCATTAAAAAACTGTTCGTTTTCATAGCCTTATCTTCTAAGGATATGATTTATAAAAGTGAGAAAAAAATTCAGGTTGAACATTTTTTTTTTATTTTGAGGTTAAAAATTAACATCCGTAGATTAAACTCTTCCATTCCAGGTGACTGGGATTTTAATTATTGTAAAAATACTAAATAAATAAAATTGACTGATTGAATTTTTTTTTTTAAATTATCTAAATGATACTTTAGTCTTTGTTTGTTTAGAGTGGTTTTTAGTGGACGATTTTTTCTATGGATGCTCGCAAGAGAATCAATCTAAAAGCGTCACATGGGAAATACACATTTTCCGAGAATTTATCCACCTAAAAAGAAAAGATTATTATGATTATAATCCACTATACTTTAGAAGAAATGTGTGTAACAAATCATGCCATTGCCGATAAAAAGTGTGTTTTTTTTTCTTTTGTACAAATCGAAGTAGTAAAAACTTCTGAGAGACTTTCTCTGAAACCTATCTCATCAGGCATGCGCAGATTGTGCTTCTTGTCAAATGCTCCCTGTGAAACTTTTGCATTTCACTTATTTTATTTTTTATGTTATTGTCTTTGTTTATTTCTTCTTAATCTCCACAACCTATTATCGTTTACTTTTTACCTGATATCTATCGCCTTTTACGTTTTTATTTATCCATTTACAGTAGATGACTGGGACATTAAGAGAAAAAAGTTGCAAAATTTCCCATGACGGAAGAAGCCGCGTGACATATAGATTTTTTTTTATCAACATTATCTTTAACATTAGTTGTTTTTCGTTGCAATTCACTCAGGTTGTTACTTTAAGGACGGCGAGAAACAGCGTGCATTAGAAACAAAAACCCCAGCGAGATTCGAACTCACGTCCCATTCTGAGTTTTCGTCTCACCGATAATTAATTCTTTATTCTTGTTTCTGATACACCTTAGTGTCAGTGAGTCGCGATAAAAAGCAACTAGAATATACGGAAGGTGAAGGATAATAGTCAAAATTATAATACATTTATTAATTTACATACAAAAAGTGTTAAATTATTTTTGTTACCCCCTATCTCCGAGCAAAAAATGAGAAATAATAACGTAGTGATATTGAATAATGATTGTATGCAATTTGCATATGTAGGAATAGGATAGATATATAGTTATGATACTGGCAGAAATGAAAGCGATGCAAAAAAGAGGACATCGAACGACAGACTTAAAACATAATGACTTACTTGGTAACATCATTAACTGACATTCTCGGCAGGCGGCCGATATCAAGTGGATCGCTTGGTCCCAGCGGGGGGGATACCTGCTTAGTAAGGCTAAGTTTATATTTCGGTACCTGAGACGCACCTAAAGAGAAAAACAAGACCAAGTAATTTCTTGAGACAACCAGGCATGAGTCTCGATGCATACGTTCTCTACCCGACTCCCTTAAAATGACTTCATATCGAATCTGACTTGGTGTCAAGTCGGATAAATCTTTTGTATTCACGCCGGGTGGGTAAGCAAAATTATTAGTTTAGTTTCAGCGGACCTTCCATTCAGGCAGCACCGGCCCCTTCGTCTAAAAGAGGGATAGGCCGAGTTTATTGCATGGTGCCGAAAGCACGCGCAAAGGAGAATTCTGAAGGCAAGAAGCAATTTTTGTCCTCAAATCGAGACTTCTGCATGGTAACCCTCCCCACTAAATCGAACGCGCGTCACATTTCGGCTTTGTGGTCAGTCAAATGAATAAATAAATACTTGGCAATATCATAATTGTAACTATTTAAGTTATTTCAGATTTAAAAAAGATTCTAGAAATGATCATAGACACTTAGAAGTTAGAATTAACGATCAAGATTTTAAAAGTAAATATTGTATAACAACGCGAATATGTTGACCCTTTTTTTAAATCATTAATCAATAGAATTAATTTGGGGAGTCAAAGGTTGCTCCTAGTTTTTCACACTGTATTTCGATTTCAACTTTGAAAAATCATTTTTATTTAGGTCAACACTGGATTTATAATAAGAAAATTTATGGAATTAGTTTTTGAAGTTCAGCGTTGCTTCTAGTCCCTCGCAGTGTGTTTCAATTTCAACTTTGAAAAAATTATTTCACACGTATAAGTTGACATTTTTAGAATTTTTATTCTGTTATGTTTTTTTTTTTTTAACCTAAAAATTAAATATCTAAATTTGAACCAGTTGGTTATGTTTGCAGTGTGTGTAAAATAGATTGTTATTGGTTGATTTATTTATTTTTTACGAGATTGCATTTTATAATTTTAACAAAATAGTCACTAAATGTAAAATATGCAAATTAAACGAGTTCCACCTCTAGATAGACAAAAACCTCTCCAAAATTATTTAGTCGCAGTTCCATGTTGCTGGTTGACCCAGTACCAATTTAAATTGGCTTGTCCTTCACTAAGTCAAGCTTAGTAATTAATGACATACTGTGGGGATTAATAAATTAATATTTTTAAATAAGCAAAAACAAATAAAATACGAAAATAAAATTCCATGAAATTCTGCAGAAAGTTTAATTTTCACCCCCCCCCAAAAAAAACAGCCTCTTGAGGCCTTGCCAACCCAGTGGATAACACGTTTTGCAGCCTCTCGAAACGAACAAGCCATATTCTACAATTTTTATAATAATAACAATAATCCATGGGCTTAATGAAAAAACGTTCCTCGAGAGAAATATAGCATTTTTCCTCTCATATAATATGACTCGTTTATCCGTCGACCTTGAATCAGAGGCGGAGCTAAATTTTGTGAGAGTGAATTCACAGAAAAAAGCGCAACGAAACCAATTTTTTAAAATCATTACACATTTTATTTAGTATTTAAATGTAAAACATTAGTCGAATACAGTTAAAAAAAATAGTACATAATCATTTAGATGTTAAAATCAAAGATTAATTTTTAAAGTTTTATTAAGGTCATAAATATACATTGAAAGTCAAAAACATAATTAAAACGAATCTGTCCTTTAATCATTTTACATTAAAAACTTGGAATGAAAATAAAGCGAAGAAATCCGAAAAATGTACAAATCAACAGCTCTTTAATCCGAGCTATATCTTTAGAAAGTTACCTACTACTTAATCATTATAGGGAGATAATAAATAATTATCTCCCTTGAAGAATGGGTGTATCTGTGGGGGGGGTGTATTGGATTGTCACATGACTGTCATAGAAAACCATACTATAACTGTTTTGCCTCTGTTCTTTAAACAACAGAGATGTGTCTCTTAACCTTACAGGGAACGGTAAAACCAAATGGCTATTTTACTTTTCCTCGTTAAGTATAACTTTTCCATACACTGCTCGTTCATGGAACATCATCATCATCATCATGTCGTGCTGGTAGCACGGATATCCCCGACCCTCTCTCGCCACTTTTCCCTATCGTTCATCGCCTCAGCCAGGTCTTCTGGACAGCATCCTGTATCCTCGCATAGTTGCTGAATGTATGTTCGTGCTGGTCGTCCTGCCTTTTCACGGCCATGTGTGGGGATCCATAAGAGTACATCACTTATGAGTTCGTCCCTGCTTCTCCAGCAGTGTCCTGCATGTCTGGTTCGTCTAACTTGAATAGCTTTCGCAGCATTTTTGTGTAATTGTCGTCTAGCTTCTTCTCCAGCCGTTTTCTGTTGAGACATATTTGTGTATTCCTTCTTCTTAATACCATTAATATGTATATTATGACTAACAGATTAAATATTCTTATATGTACAAATGGGTTTATCATATTTACCAACACCTCCGCTCGGGCAGGATATGACACAAGGTCAATTTTTTTTAAGCGGAGTTTAACAGGTTTGAATTCAGAGTTTTCCTTCTCCTAGACTAGTTGCCTCACCAAGGCTGAAGAACCAAGTCTGTCTATATTCATTCTTTATAGAACGAAATACGACTTGATGCTCTTGAGTTGGCAAGAAGGATCACTTGCAACATCCCTCAAATGTATTAGGAAAATATGGACACATCATTTAAGACGGTGACTTTGGATTTCTGTTTCTCGACACTTAAATTGACTATATTTCTACAACAAATATGTATGTTTTTGAATTGAATAAACCTTTGTACGAGTTCATTCTAATTTAACTTGACGCCCGACTGACCAATTGACTTTAACTGCGTGTCAAACTCTGTAGGGTTATTTAGAAGTTAAGGAACCGTGTATATTGTACATGAATATTTCTGTTTAGTTATTTCTTAAGATATTTTTGTACACAGTTATATATCAAGTATTCCTATCTAATATACACCCCCTGTTGATGGGGCTTTGAATATGTCAACTGTATCCTCTGCAGAGAGGTAAGACACGTCACCAAAGGGATATTCTGAGTATGACCTATCTATGGGTCAAAATAGATCTATTTGCAAATTATTTATAATAGGAATACTTAATATAAGATAACCGTGTAAAAAAAACTCTTGAGAAATAACACAAACAATGTAAATATAAGCAACCTCTAGACATGAAATAACCCAAGACGGGTTGATATGCTGTTAAAATCAATTGATCAATCAATGTAATACTAATAGTTTGTACACAGTTATATGATTTCAAATATTCCTATCTAATACTTATATTTTATACCAAATTTTATGGTTTCAAGTAACTATTTCTATATAATAATAATCATGTTATATGGTTCAATTAACTAATAATAATAATCCTTAGTAAACAATTATAACTTCAAGAAACTTTTGTTAATATAAATAATTTATACACAATTATATGGAACAAAGTATTTCTCTCGAATACAAATAATTCTTAGACAGATCTACTTGATTCATGAGATCCTGACAGGTACTCTCACTCCAGGTCAGAATCGACCTGGGAGTAATGGCAATGAATGTGTAGTCCATACTTCCCAGATTTTCAGAACTGGAGCCTCACCATCAGATGCAGTGTTGTACCATACCCAATAAAATTCTTTTTAGAGTGGGAGAGGTCTTACCTGCCAACAGGATATTCAAAGTCCTTGATGTCTGCGTGCGTCTTCGCTAAAATTTCAAAATTGTTTACACATTTTAAAAATGCTTCAATCTCTTATTTGCACTGCTTATAACAAAATATAAAGACTAAGCATTTTCTTGTGGAATTCTTAATTTTCTTTAAATGATTATTAAGCCTATGTATAATTATTACAAAAGTTATGGTGAATAAACAACTTCTTTCAGGAGGCTGCAAAACGCACGTTGGATCCGGTGGGTTGGAAAGACCCAAACAGACTGTTCTTTTTGGCGTCGAAGATTAAACTTTCAGCAGAAGTGAAATTGTGGGATATTTCATTTTATTTTCGTATTTTATTATTTGTTTTATTTTAAATTTATTCATTAATTCCCCCAAGACTCTAAGTTAGGATTGAAATATGAATTTCTTTCGAGCAACAAAGATTACTTCATCCACAGGGATTTTATTGCGTTTACGTTTTCCAAATATTAATATCACAGTTTCACGCCAAATCTTCGTTCTCCATCTGTTTGAATTGAAATTCATACTCATTTTGCATGCTTTTTTTTCAACCTTTCTCAAAAAGTTTAATCACATAAGAAACCATTAACGGATTCAGACTACTTTTCAGTAAATATTTGGATAATTTAAAAACCTTGCTTTATTCCAGAATATAAGAATAAGTAAGAATTGTATGTACTAAGTGTTTCAAGGATAACCTTTGCTCAAGCCAGCTGTTTAGGAGTACAGTTGTTTTTGTTTTTTTTTTCTTTTTAGTCTTTTTTATTTAACCATTCAGCATTCTTTGTAAGGCAACTAGGTACTGGTAAATTCAGCAAATTCTGCAAAACAGCCTCTACTGATGATTTTATAGCCGCCCATATAATATCACAATATTTCTTGAGTCAGTGTGAAAGATCGGATATGATAGCATTGTTTTTCTCTAAGTACAGAGGGGCGAGATAAATTATAAGACAAAAAGGTGTAGTTACTTTAGAGAGTTACTATAAACAATTTTTTATATTGGAGCTTACTATATCAATTAGGGGGAAAATTAGTGCGCAAAGAGTGTACCGAGAGAAAGTTTTCTAGTTTTAACTCATTTAGGAGGTGGGGCTTAGAATATGTGAATTGTATTCTCTACAGAAGAGTAAGACCCTCCACCCCCCACAAAAACGGCGGGGTAGTTCTTGAATGTGACACTAAACTGTATCTGAGGTTAAAGCTCTAGTTCTGGAGATCTGGGTAGTGTGCAGTACTACTTCATTGTCATTACTCCCAGGTTCACTCTGACCTGGAGTGGTAGCACATATTAGGGTCCCATCTATGGGCTAAATATGTCTGTTTAAAACTTATTCGATAGAACTGTATGAAAAACATACTCTTAAAAGAAACAACGAAACAAAAAATTGACGAAATTCCTTAACCTCTAGTCATGAAATAACCCCAGAGGTATTGACATACCGTTAAAATCAACCAATCAAAAAATTCACTATCCATTTAAGAGGAAATTCCAATCTTCCAATTTTCTTCATAATTTAAGTTACATTTCAGTTAAAAAATTAAATCAGCAATCGACCCGATGTCACCATCTTCGTAGTGGTTGAGGAAAGGAAAAACTACAGGAATATAGCAGGTGGGTGAATTGTAACAAGTTGAAAACGCGTTTTTTATAAATGTAAATATCCAGTAAAATAAAAATAAATGAATACATAAAATAACCCTGGACAGATTGATATACCATCATATTCAATTAATCAATCTGATTTTTGCATGAAGACCAGATATTTTGCACGTCATTGACTTACACCAAAGTAAGACAAACTGTAATACAGATTTATTAACAGTACAAAGTATTTGACTGCTGGAAGAAGAAAGTTGAAAAAAAAAAAAAAAGAAAAAAAAAAAGAAAAGAATCTTCAACTCATCCTTTAGCTAATTTGCTGAATTGTATGGATCATTCAACTGGATCACCGTTTATTGTAACATATTATAAAAACAAAGAATGATAAATTCTGCTGATGTCAGTAGTTTTGTGTACAACTACTGCAAAACTTATTTAGTGATCTTGATTTCTGTTCTCACATTTGTTTATGAGGGTTGAGATATATTGTATTTCGATTACTCATTAATTAGTATGGCTCCAGCAATCAATCCTTTTTGCTTGCATTTGTCGTCGGGAAACCTAAACTTTGAAACATCCGATGACCACGAAACGTTGACCCCAGTTTTTCCCCAAATATGGAACACAATAATTTTGATTTACTTAATCTCTTTCTTTCCTGTTCTTATAAGGGCAACCAACAAAATCTCTTTTTAAAAAATTGTCTTCTTGCTTTGGGAGTGTAATTTTTTTTAATGTTTTATAGTTTTGTGTGCAACTTTAACAACATTCTTGCAACCAGGTTTTGGATCATTCCAGACATCCGACCAGCCCCCCCCCCAAAACAAACAAACATGCAAACAAAACAAAACAAAACGTAGAGTTTGCTCTTGGTGAGTAAACCCATCACTGCCTAACCATTTCATAACTACTTCTAACTTGTTTCTTGTACCAATGAAATGACGTCTCCCTTCAATTTTTGAAAAACAGTTAGAACTATTTTAAAGACCTAGCTGACATGGGTCAAACTGAAAAAAAGCACGTACAAGATCAGATGTTTCACAAAATAGGTGTGGATCTCTTTAATATTCTGTATTGTTTTAGTTTCAGTTTCTTTGTTTAATGGCATATTAAACTTCATGGGTTATTTAATACCAAAGCCATCCTTAGAGAACAGCAGTGATACTGTTTAACCCATAGCTGGAAGGATAAGAAGGTTCATACCATTCCCAGTGTATTAATCCGAAAGTGAATGTAATAATGCGAC
>OY757907.1:63417324-63419223 GCA_963585895.1 Sepioteuthis lessoniana
TTGCTCGGCCATGTGAGGGGGTCCATAGATCCCTTATGAGCACGTCCCTGCTTCTCCAGCAGTGTCCTGCATGTCTGGTTCGTCTAACTTTGATAGTTATCGTGATGGGAGGTAGATGGCTGTACAGCTGCGGCTTTGTTGGGTGTTGCCTCCGGGACTTCTTCAAAATTGCTCACAGCATTGTGTATAATAATAATAATAATAATCATTTGTAAATAATAATGATTTCAAATAACAATTTTTAGTACTAATATTTATAAACAGTCGTATGGTTTCAAGGAATTATCTTTTAAATGAAAGTTATTAATTTTAAAGTAAAAATGATCCAAAGATCTTTTTGAATATATAGTTTGAGTACTTTTGACCATGATTGTTCATTATGAAGAAAGTAAGTTCTGTGTTCGATATTTGCCAATCCCTCCCACCAGACACGGCTTGACACAAGGTCAAAAGCCCGAAGGCCGATTAAAGGGGGATAAAGGGGAGGGGAGGTCAGGAACGAGCCGAGACTCGAACCCTGCTGGTCTATGCTGTTCATCGGCTCACTTGGAGCAATGTGAGCCTGATGAGGAAAGCAGTTTCACGAACCCAAATGTGAGTCTGGGCACGTATGCCAGTTTACAGCTTAAACTAGACGCGAGGTCTTGTGCCATACGTGGGTTACAAAGGAGAGAAAACTGCAGCTCGCCCACCCGAGGGTAGCCTAGTCGAAACTAGATGCCTAAAGACTCCAAGTCTGCCAATGTTCCTTTTGCAGAGCCACGCTCCGGACCGAAGTCCAGAACAGGCCCCGGGGTGTTCTCCGGAAAGAACGTGCCTCAGTAAGTTTTGCGTTCATTGAGACTGAAATCCAGTTAATTGTGGTTTTAATGATGATGAACATAATAAATTTCTAAATAAATATTTTTATGAGAATTAATTTTTATTTATAGCGGATTTTTTGTCCTCATCTTGGGAGTTTTTTTTTGTGTTGTTTCTTCTTTCACTACGTTTCGGCCAAATTTCACCTCTGGCCTTCTTCAGGTGATTTACCGCGACCTCGGATAGGAATGATGAGTCTTGTAACCGTATCCCCAGTAATTACTGCCTTCCATAGTTGTTGTCTATTGCACCACGTTTTTAACCAAGTAAACCTCTGGCCGGCTTGGGTAGAATTTGAAACCGCTATCTTCTGACAATGCTCACCAGGAACCGTAGAGACTCAACGTCTCTATCCGCTGCGCCATGGGCCCCGAAGACTCAGCATTCCTATCCGAGGTCGCGGTAAATCACCTGAAGAAGGCCAGAGGTGAAATTTGGCCGAAACGTAGTGAAAGAAGAAACAACACACAAAAAAACTACCAAGATGAGGACAAAAAGTCCGTTATAAACAAAAATTAATTCTCAGATTAAGAAGCCTCATCTCAAAATGATTCCAAATATTTTTATATTAATAATGTTATATTCAAATGGCTTGTAACAGAAATAAAAAGTTTACTGCGTGAAAACCTGAATAAAGAGGGTTTGTTTCATACACATATGTCACTGTTATTGTAATATATATTTATTTATCCTATATTATTATTATGAAACATAACTAATTGTTGTCAATTTCAATCGTCGGACGATTGGGAAATGCATGAAACCCAGAGTCAAAGACACTACCCTATAATATAATATAATAATATATATATATATATATATATATATATACGTAAATGCTCTATCATTGATATCGAGCACTATTTGACAATACAGCAACATTTGGTCCTCTATCAACTCACCAAGTGAGCTAGTAAGAACTATATATATATATATATATATATATATATATATATATATATATATATATATATATATATATTTATCCTCTTTCACTATCATTATAAAATATAATATTCTATTATGGTTATATATATC
>OY757907.1:63419423-63421923 GCA_963585895.1 Sepioteuthis lessoniana
AGGAAAAGTTAAGATCATTAAGACCACAGCAGTGTTGAAATAAGCTAGAATACGTAATAGGGACCGGGAGATCTGTAGAGACTTGCAGTTTCTCAGAATTCAGTGAAAACACCCTGCTAAAGCTGATGTGAAAAAACAACTACTCCTACTGGAGTCGTTCGTGATGTAATGATTATCATCGGAGGAAATGGACATGGTGACCCGAGCTCAAATCCTGGATGCAGTTGTTTGCATTTTACAGAACGCTAATACTCCTTGGGAAATCTGTCAACCCAACTATTCCACTCCAGCTATGGCTAAATATTAGGGCAGACTGGGTTCCTAAACCTTGTATGACATCCAATCTAAGAGAAAGGAAACTGAATTAAAACCGTTTAAAATTGACCTTGTGTCACATTCTGTTTGTGTGGAAGGGTTGGGTGAATACATACTACTTCTCATTCTGCTACTGCTAATAATGATAATCGATTTTGAGATAAAAACCGATAATTTTGGCTCAAAAGGAAGTTTTTTGTTAGAGATGACAAAGACGTTATTATTTTTTACACTTTAGAGTTTTTCACGTCACCTGATGGTATTTCACTGGAGATTGAGTGACAGCAAGTCTCCTCAAGTCTCCAGGACACTTCTCAGTATTCTGGCCGTGTATTTGTCGCTGCCTCCCACCAGACACGACTTGACACAAGGTCAAAAGCCCGAAGGCCAATTAAAGTGGGGATAAAGGGGAGGGGAGGTCGAGGAACGAGCCGAGACTCGAACCCTGCTTGTCTGATGCTGTTCATCGGCTCACTTAGAGCAATGTGAGCCTGATGAGGAAAGCAGTTTCACGAACCCAAATGTGAGTCTGGGCACGTATGCCAGTTTACAGCTTAAACTAGACGCGAGGTCTTGTGCCATACGTGGGTTACAAAGGAGAGAAAACTGCAGCTCGCCCACCCGAGGGTAGCCTAGTCGAAACTAGATGCCTAAAGACTCCAAGTCTGCCAATGTTCCTTTTGCAGAGCCACGCTCCGGACCGAAGTCCAGAACAGGCCCCGGGGTGTTCTCCGGAAAGAACGTGCCTCAGTAAGTTTTGCGTTCATTGAGACTGAAATCCAGTTAATTGTGGTTTTAATGATGATGAACATAATAAATTTCTAAATAAATATTTTTATGAGAATTAATTTTTATTTATAGCGGATTTTTTGTCCTCATCTTGGAGTTTTTTTTTGTGTTGTTTCTTCTTTCACTACGTTTCGGCCAAATTTCACCTCTGGCCTTCTTCAGGTGATTTACCGCGACCTCGGATAGGAATGATGAGTCTTGTAACCGTATCCCCAGTAATTACTGCCTTCCATAGTTGTTGTCTATTGCACCACGTTTTTAACCAAGTAAACCTCTGGCCGGCTTGGGTAGAATTTGAAACCGCTATCTTCTGACAATGCTCACCAGGAACCGTAGAGACTCAACGTCTCTATCCGCTGCGCCATGGGCCCCGAAGACTCAGCATTCCTATCCGAGGTCGCGGTAAATCACCTGAAGAAGGCCAGAGGTGAAATTTGGCCGAAACGTAGTGAAAGAAGAAACAACACACAAAAAAACTACCAAGATGAGGACAAAAAGTCCGTTATAAACAAAAATTAATTCTCAGATTAAGAAGCCTCATCTCAAAATGATTCCAAATATTTTTATATTAATAATGTTATATTCAAATGGCTTGTAACAGAAATAAAAGTTTACTGCGTGAAAACCTGAATAAAGAGGGTTTGTTTCATACACATATGTCACTGTTATTGTAATATATATTTATTTATCCTATATTATTATTATGAAACATAACTAATTGTTGTCAATTTCAATCGTCGGACGATTGGGAAATGCATGAAACCCAGAGTCAAAGACACTACCCTATAATATAATATAATAATATATATATATATATATATATATATATACGTAAATGCTCTATCATTGATATCGAGCACTATTTGACAATACAGCAACATTTGGTCCTCTATCAACTCACCAAGTGAGCTAGTAAGAACTATATATATATATATATATATATATATATATATATATATATATATATATATATATATATATTTATCCTCTTTCACTATCATTATAAAATATAATATTCTATTATGGTTATATATATCCTATTTTATTTTCATTATGAAATATAGTATTTTATTATTGTCTATATATATATATATATATATATATATATATCAGTTGTAAAGTTGGCGACCGTAGTCGAGGGCGACCTGAAGGCTCCCCTTTAAATAGCTACTACACCGAGATGTAGGGGAGGGCGCAACTACTTTACCTGGATTTCTCAACATTACCCCTGATCCTTAGCTAAAAATGCTAAGTGTGAAGCAAGGTAGCATCAAGTACCATTTTATGAGTCTTTGGTATGACTCGATCTGTGATTGTACCCAGGTCTCCCGGGCCATTGGCGAACACTCTAACCATTATGTCAATGTCCGGAATATATATATATATATATATACTA
>OY757907.1:63429423-63436923 GCA_963585895.1 Sepioteuthis lessoniana
AGTTAATTATTTTTCGAAGTTCAATTTCTTTTCTTCACGTTGCATACTTTTCTGGCATTAGCAATGGTTGATTAATGTATCGGTACAAGTAGAATTTTTTTTGGCAACTAAGGACCTCTGCAACCAGTTAACGAATTTAAGTCCCTGCACAAGATCGAACATCTGCTCACTCCCAAAACTCAATATTAATAAAATTACCCCACTCAGCATCTGCAGTGGTTACTTTGTATTTGCTCTCTTGAGACTCTTTAATTGAGAGCGACAATTCAAATAAAATAAACGATAGAAAAAAGTAAATGAAAGTCTGTGCGTGTGTCGAGAGAGAGAGAGAGAGAGAGAGAGAGAGAGAGAGAGAGAGAGAGTAAAGTATTCTGAATCGTCTCCAAAAAAAATCAGATGTTTGAATTTCTGTGAGATGATTTTGGGGGAAAATTCATTCCCCCTATCACCCATAAATAAGTACACACCAACTATTTTTTTCGAATAAGAAGTTAATTGACTTCTAAACCAAAGATATCAGAATTTTATTATTTCTAGTGGCACCTTATATAATCAAAATGGATATCATTAGTTTTTATTTATCCCCAAACTATACAGCACTGAATCTATGTGCCAAAAATACAGTCCAAAAATAACTACATCTCTTATATATATCTATGCAATTTTATTTTTGGATTGTATTACAATTTCCGTTTCTTGGGATACAATTTCAATACTGTAGAATTCGGTAACAGAGTACCTAATAATAGCTATTTTTATAGTGTTCTGGGTATGATACTAAACTGTATCCAGAAGGGAGACCCTGAAGAGAGGAGAATACCTCTTCATGGTCATTATTCCCAGATCCACTCGGAACCGGAGTACTTGTTAGGGTCCTATCTATGAGTCAAACAGATCCGTTTAAAAATCATTCGTATTTGATATGATCACATACAAATAAAAAGATCGCTTAATGAACAGCTACAAAAACATGTAAACATGAAAGCGATTCTCTAACCGTTAGGCATAAAATGGGTTGACATGCCGTTAAAATCAGTCATTCTTTACTCTTAGAAGATTAATTTTTTTATATAAAAAAAACTGTCTGAGGTGTATTTATATCAGGACAGATAAGCTATGGACATGAGTTATGCTTTTGATCTTGTTACAAAGTAAGGATAAAAATTCAATTTATTGTAACATGAAATGCTCCTTGAAGTTTTCATGTTGTATATTAACATAATGGAACTTCTCATTACTCTTAGAATAAAGTATCAGTAAATATTACATATAAAATTGCTTAAAAGCAATTGGCATAGTCTTTTGTGGGCTTGGTTCATGCAGAAGAAGAACCGGATATTATATGCCAAGTACCTGACTGACCAAGCTAATTATCACAAAAAGAAAATAAAACAACTCATCGGACCATAGGTTGAACATTTCATCTTTGAATGATTACCATTTTTATGAAACGTTTAAGTCCACAAATAAATCATTTACAAACATAGTCCAAACAAGAAAAAAGTAAATTTTCCTAGAGTTTTTCTCTCATCCTACACAAAGAAAGTAGAATAGAAATCAAAGAAACAAGTATCCATGAATACGTTGAAATTTAATGTGAATTTATTCACAGAAAGATTTTATATACTCCAATATTCTTTTCAAAAATTGTTCTGTAAATCTCATTCTACCTTTAATAGAGTATGAAGCGAAAAATAGAATACTTACAAATAAAAAAAAATAATCTAGTCTTAACGAGTGTATGACAAAACCCATGAAGCAAAAAATCAACATATATATATATATATATATATATATATATATATATATATATATATATATATATATATATATATATATATATTGTAAGAAACATTTTCGGACCAATTTTCCATCTAAAAAACAAGGGGTCGCTCATTACTCAAGTCTGTTCGTAGTGTAATGGGCCCGGCCACTCGAGTTCAAATCCTAGACGAGACAGTTTGCATTTGACATCGTGCTAATACCCTAGGAAAAGGTATGAATCCAACTATTTTCCCCTACAGCTGTGGGTAAAATAATAGGGAAAACTGGGCACTTTAACCTTGGTAGGGCGACCTGTCTAGAAGGAAAACTGTTCAAACCTGTTAAACTCCTCTAAGAAATTGACCTTGTGTCGCATCCAGTCCAGGCGGAGGGGTTTATATATATATATATATATATATATATATATATATATATATATATATATATATATACATTAAGAAAAAACAACGAAACCAATCACAAAGGATTATAAATTTATTTCAATCCTGTTACGCATTTTTGAAATTTTCAAAAACACGAAAAAAAAATTAACAGGACTTCATCAGATCAATTAGATAAAAAAACTGGAGTAGACACATGAGAGTGGGAGGGGATAGAAAAGTGAGAGGGGATAGAAGAGGGGTGAAGAGTTATCTCTTCATTGAGCCCACTTCCGTTTTAAATTTAAATTTACGGTTGGCAATGTAGTACATTTATTTTAAAACAATTTTTTTTTTTTAATTTTTTCTATAGACTTAAATTACAGATATTTCTAATTAGATTTAAATTTTAATTAATAATCTCACGTAAAGATGCAGTAATAGATATATTAAAACAAAAACAAATATTTAATTTACTTAAATATTTTAAAATTTCAAAAATTTCAAAATATCAGTCACATTTTTTATGCTTAGTACATATATATTATATGCTATTTCATAATTTTCTATCTAATAATTTATTATAATTATTCTCAAAATTAAACCTCATTCTCAAATAAATTTATGCTTTATAAAAAAATTTTTTTACTTAATTATTTATAGTTTAAATTTGGCCCTATGTCTACACCTGGCTATTAGTTCATTTCTCTTATTTAGTAAAATTTTTGGCTCAGGAAAAAGCAAAATGTGGATCTTTTCTTCAAGACATAGATTGCACCTACTATCGAAAGATTTTGGGGTACTAGATCTTTTCAATATGGACCATTGAATGTCAGGGGTTAACCCTTTATTTTTTAATCCCCAATAATGTTTTGATAGAGCAGTTTGATTTTTTTGATGCTCATGGGAAAAGGAATATTTATGATTTCCATATCTAATCTTGAAATTAGTAGAAGAAACGCCAATATAATATTTCTTATCACTTATGTCCTCTTTTGGATAAATAATAGCTTGGTATACTACATTATCTAAACTACACAAACCATTCATTGGACAATCACTTTGAGATTTACAATTACATTCTATTTTTTTACTATTAATGTTATTATTATTTACTTGGTTATGAAATTTATTAATTAATTTATTATTATGGCTATTTATTATTTGAGAAATATTATTAGTGCAAGAATAACTTATTTTCAAGGTTTTCCTATTAAATATTTTATGCAATATATTATCTTGTTTAAAATGTTTATCTATCAGTCTCAAAAAATATTTACCTACATCTATATTGGCTAGTTTACAAAAAGGGGGGTTAAACCATATAATTTTCCTTTTTCTATTTTTTTGAACATAATTATTATTTTCTTTAGTAAATTCAGTTGTTATATTTTGTTTTAAATACCTAAAATCCTCATTAAAACCACTATTTTTAAGGGCTTCTATATATCTTTTACTACTCTCTTTGAAAATCTTTTCATTTGCAGATAGCTTACCTATTCTTAAATTTACTGCTTTTGGGATTTGCTTGATTATATTTTTAGGGTGATTTGAATTAACATTAATGTACGATGGGTTCTGATTGGGTTTTATAAAAGGTTTATAGGAATTATTAGATAGATCTAAAGTGACATCCAAGAAATTGGCTATTTTAATATTAGATGAGATTTCAATTTTAAATCCCAAAAACTTAAAGGCCCTTATAATCCTTTTTTGTATGCTAGAGCTAAGAGGGCCATTACTATTTGGGATATATAATAACCCATCATCCCTATAAATACCTACTTGTTGAGGACTAATGATTCTAGTGAGTATATCTAATATATATAATCCTACAAGGTCTGCTATTTGGGAGGAATCATACCCCCCCATTGGAACGTCAAAATTATCTAATCCATTTTTTACCCAAGTTGAATCGTTATTTTTTAAAACAGTTTTCCTACACGCTAATATTATTTCGTATTGTTCAACAGTTATATCTATATATTTACGGGCATAGTTAATGCTATCTATTAAAATATTTTTTGTTATGGAAGGATAGAAATCGATGATGTCAAATTGTATAAAAGTAGCTTTACTCTTATTTTTTATCCTTCTAAACCATTCAATGGTCTCATAAGAATTCTCCCAAAGATTGCAATGGTTAGCCTTTTTTACACTATTGACAATATTTTGGATAATAAACTTAGATATCCTACCTAACTCTGTTTTAGAGGGGTTAATCAGTCTGGTTGGCAATTTATTTTCAAAATTTGGTTTATGATCCTTAATTAGAATATAAGCATCTTTCTTTTTAAATTTTCCTAACCTATCCTCAATTTGCAATCTACTAGCAAAATTAGAAGTATCCTTATTTATTTGTTCAATAGTATTAATATAGTCTATTTTATAATTATTAGTAATTTTGCTCTTTAAAATTTCTTGATAATTAGAGGGTTTAATTTTATATATATTTTTTGATTTATCTGACTTCACCCATATATAATTTGATGTTTTTACTTCATTTATATCTTGGCTTAATTTCATTTGAAAATTATTACATACCTTCTTAAATTTAACCAATTTAATTAATTTAAATAAGTCCGTTTCAAACGAGTCTAGTAGTCTGTTATTTGGAGGAGTATTTGGAGATTTGAGGTTATAAACGTTTTTCTTGACATCGTCAGTATTTTTACATGAATCCAAGTAGAAAAAGGCCTTCCACCGCAATCTTTTGACGAAATCCACAATTTTCTCTGTCAAAGCCAATTGAAAAACATGGTAAGATGGAAAAGGGATATTTTTCAGTGAATATTCCGGAGTGTATTTATCCATTTCTGAATTGGCAGGGTTTCGGATGATTTTTAAATTGAAATTTTCCAAAAGAGAGCTCAACCAGTGCATACGATAAGTTTCTAGACATTTTTCGGATGAGCACTTTTATTGGTTCACACATGAAACTCTAGTCCCCTTCAAAGTAATCTCTTCTGGCTGCAATGCACTTGTTGTACCGTTCCAACAACTTCTGGAAGGTCCCATGGAAATCTTCTTGTGTGAGCGTGTCAATGACCTTCGTCACAGCCTCTTTCATCTCCTCAGTTGTCTCATAACGACAGCCTCTGAGCTTAGGGAATAACCAAAAGTCATAGGAAGCAAGGTCTGGACTATAGAGAAGCTGAGAAACTGTCTTGGTGCCCATCATGATCAAATAGTCTGTGACAAGGATGGAGTTATGGTCTGGTGCATTGTCCTGCTGGAAATGCCACTGACCCGATTTAAAGAGTGCTGGCCTCTTCCGACGGAATCTCTTTCTGAACTCCCTTAAAACCTCAACATTGTAACCCTAACCCTAAGCCTTTGGCCAATCAACTCTGGTCTATTGACTTCCTTACCCCTCCCACACCTCTCATTATCCCTCATAGACTACCTGCCTTTCTTGAATCTCTAATGCCACTCAAAAACTGATGCTCGATTCATGTAAGATGGTCGAAAAGCAGTCTGAAGCATTCCATACGTTTCTGTGGCATTTTTAAAACAGAATCGTATTGCATATCGTTCTTCTAAAGAGTCAGATTGCATTTTTGAAATTCACCAGCTGTGACAATCAGGCTTTAGTAGGGTTTATTCTAATTGCTGCTGTAGCTGTTCATTTGAAACTGAAATCATAAAAATTGGTCAGTCATCTCATAACATGTATAGCAATAACATACCGAATTTTCAGGAGTCCACGACAATTCTAAACGTCCATATGAAAAAAGTCTGGAAACTTATCGCATTGCCCTCGTATATATATATATATATATATCGTTCTAAAACCATCTTTACATATATCAGAAAAGTGCCCAATTCAGGCTAGAAGAGCAGGATAAAACCTAAAATGAATGAATATTTATTCACTTACCAGTTTCATGTACTTAAACAAAATCATCAGATGATTGTATTTTATACATATCTTTTCGTGTTAAAAATAGAGAATATATATATATATATATATATATATATATATATATATATATATATATATATATATATATATAAAGTACTGAACTTCATTTATTATAGAATACAAATAAATTTATTCAAGAGATGACATGAATAAGATTTCCAATATTCATTTTAGACTAAAATACACTCGTTAATAATAACAGTTGAATTTTATATAATCTTAAAAAGTGGAGACTCTCTCTCTCTCTCTCTCTCTCTCTCTCTCTCTCTCTCTCTCTCTCTCCGTTGTTGCTGTCAATGTAGATTCAAAAGATACATAGCCAAGCAGGCGAAGTCAAAAACTGAAGAAACCGTTCCATTGTGACATCAGCCTGCTTTCCCGACGACTTGATTGCTCATTTTTTCTCTTTTTCGATGTGGCAAGTTACAAATCACAAGATTCGTTCGTTTGTTCTTTCTTTTTCCTTTACATTTTTCTTTCTTTAAAGATTACAATAAAAAAACGTCAGAGATCTCACCTTCCGTTTTTTCTTTCTCTTTTCCTTTTTTCTTTTAATTCTTTCTTTTTATAAATATTATGTATATAGACACATAGATGTACACACAAAACGTTACACTTGTGTTTTACATTATTAGGAGATAACAAACCTTTTTATCTTTTTAATTTTTAATGAAACAAAATTCAGTTCTATCTAAAAGAAGTTCTACCGGTGAGGCTTAGAATAAGCTAACTATACCCCTTGTACAGGCTTAAGACGGCCCAAACAAGGGATATCTTTAGTACAAGAATAAATTTCATCTGATGGTGAGGCTCACGTGCTGGAAATCTGTGGAGCATTGAGTATCTCTTTATTGCCATTATTCCCAGGTCTTCTCGAACCCTCAGTGATAGTACCTGTTAGGATTCCATCTATGGGTCAAATAAATATGTTTGAAACTTATTAGTATTCGATTAATCTTGTCCAAAAAATCCTCTAGATAAACAACTATACAAAAAAGTAAATATAAATGTACAATGAACGCAATTCCCTAACCTCTAGGCGTAAAATAACACAGAGAGGTTGATATACCATTAAAATCATTCAAACAATCTAGTTGATGTTATACAATGGAGTATCTTCAAACCCAGGAAAATAATATATGGAATTTTAAATCACCTCTTTTTTTTCATTATAATCTGGAATTTATCAATTCCGATTTATTAAATGATCTTCTCCGAAATAAAATATCGAATTCCTTATATAATGATAAGATTGCAATAATTATCAGATTTCATAAAGATTTTTGGTGCATTTTCAAGCAAGAACTTTGGAAACAATTTCCAAGTTAATAAATCACTATCTAATTTCATGAAACCTTCCTATACGAAAGATATATACTTTTCCAATAAAGACATATACCTGTAATAATAACTCCACAGAAAAATAATGAT
>OY757907.1:63441923-63464423 GCA_963585895.1 Sepioteuthis lessoniana
TTTTAATTACTTCTATCTAACACTAATAGTTAAATGGTTTCAAGTTTGCTATTTAACTAATAATTCTATTCAATATAATTCATTCGTCTGGACATAGCACAACCAAGATGAGACACAAGGTCAATTTATAAGCAGTGTAAAACTGGTTTGAATTTTGAGTTTTCCTTCTCCGAGACTGGTCGCTAAACTAACGCAGCACACCTATTCCATTTCCTACGACTATAACCGTTACGCTATAGTTAGCATTATTCATATTAGAAAAGAATACCCGATACTATATAAATGTGAAAATTATTTGTAAAGAATGGTATAATGGTTAGAGTGTTCGCCAATGGCTCAGGAGACCGGGGTTCAATTCCATGTCGAGACTCAGAAGAATGGTGCTTAATGCCTCTTTGCTTAACAGCCAGCATTATAAGATCAAGAATAAGTGGAGCAATCCAAGGAAAGGAATAGCGCCCCCCCTACACTGCAGTATTGTAACTATTGAAAAGGAAGCCTTCAGGTCACCCTCGGCAACGGACAGCCAACTAATTCATTTCTATTATTATTATTATTATTATTATTATTATTCACTTGAAACAATATAATTGTTCAAAAATTATTGGTTTTAGGTAAGAATATTTGGAACTCTACAATTGTGTGCAAACAAATGATTATCAGTGAATAAGAATAGTTACTTTAAACCATATAGTTGTATATAGATTATTAGTATTAGATAGGAATACTTTAAACCATACAACTTTATTTGTAGTAGATAGTTATATGATATCAAGTATTCCTATGTGAAAAAATGATTATAGACAATTTTTAAAACGTGCAATAAAATAAAATTTTGCTTTGTCTGGTACACATTGATAAGAATACTTTCTGTTCCTTAGAGATTACTTATCTCAAAACTGAGCAAGTTCACGACTGCTTAACTTCTTTGATAAAATAGGAACAACCCAATGCTGCAATTACAGAGCATCTAATGAGGATCGAACTCACTAATCAGTAAAAATGAATTTTTAAGACAGTTTTGCTAACCATTACACTATAAGATTCCCTAATTTTACTAAGCTTTGCTTCTTCTGGCACCCTGGCCACAGATTGCTAACAGTACCTACTATTTCTAATCTCTTCGCCCCTCAGCTAGTAGAGCAAACAGGGTTCCTTAGACATGGCGTTAAAGTAAGCTTAGCTAGGCATAAGGCCATTATCATGAGGCACCCAAATGAAAATTGAACTCATTATGGTCTAGTAGCCTATCTCACAAACCACTTCATGATTACCCATCCCAGTTGAGACAGTTTCTGTTCATTTTACACAAATGTCATTGGGAAAGGCATGAACCTATTTTTTCCCACCATCCCAGTAAATAGGTAAAATAGCAAGGCAGACTATATATTCTCGCTTTGGTAGGCAACCAGTCAACAAGAAAGACAAATTTGAATTCAAAACCAGGAATAGAGCGCATTAAAGATTAAAGGCATGAATACTCTCTTCTCTAGTAGGTCTGGATAAAAAAGAAAAAATATCAACTTATTAATCAACTGTTGAAATCCTTATTCGTAGGCTATTTAAAGCTATGAGCGAGTCCATCTGGGAGAGCGCTGAAAGGTTGCTAGCTACTCTACAACACACATATATCTACATAATACTAAAATCATTTTGTTTGGTTGGTTTTTTGGTTTAATGGCATATCAACCCTCGTGGGTTATTTATTTGTAGAATAACAACAGTAATTCTATTTAACCCATGGCTGAGAAGATGAGGGTATTACTCCGAAAGTGGACGTAATAGCGCAACAGGAGTTCAAACGATAACCGAGGGAGAATGTCACATTATAGCAAGATTTTTAGAGCAATACACTTCAAATGTTTTAACAGAGAATAAAGCTAACTTCAGTACAATTTGAAAATGAGTTATAATTTTGTGGTGTCAACATTCACGATGAAAGTTTTTTTTTCAATCATTTAAATTTTTTGTATTTAAGAGAAACCTTTGAAATGCTCATTAGAATATTTCACTCCTTTCTAAAAAGCAGCATTAATACCAGATATTGCTATTACAATGGGACCTCAATAATTTACAGGTTGTATAATTCTTCCAAGCTGTAGCCATGTCAGTACAATGGTATGGCTGTATCACTAGGACCCAGACAAAACGTTTAGAGAAAAAAAACTAAATGGAATATACACAAGGATACAACGTGCCGTTTCCAACAAATCCTTGAACAGCACTCTGCAAAGCAACGCACGTGTGCACGTGTGTGTGTGTGTGTGTGTGTGTGTGTGTGTGTGTGTGTGTGTGTGTGTGCGCGTGCGCGCGCGCTTGAAATGTGGAATTTAAAAGTTTGCAAATGAAATCTAATGCCATTACTAAGTTTCAAATGGTGGGAACATTAGAATCATCAAATAGCAAAAATCTTGAAACTTTTAGTAAAAGCATTTGCTTTCATATGTAAACATTTTTAACTGAACATTTTTAGGTTTTATACAGGGTCTGTTTCAGTTTCAGACCATTGTTTTTGTTTTAAGAAATTGTTATATCGATCTAACCGATTTTCATATATATGAAGAATATTGGAAAACCAAATAATCCAAAAGTGATGAATTTATCATTATGGAAAGTCAACGTTAAAACGTTTCGGTTTTAGTATACCTTAATCAGGACTTTAAGATGGTGAAAAAAGTGTTGCTAGAACAACGATGGACGGTTTAATAAACGATGTACTGGACTGCAACGTTTTAATTAATTTCATTAAAACATCCCTCGTTATTCTAGCAACACTTTTCTCTTTATACTGTCGGATTCATTTCCATTATCTACTTCCATATAATATATAAATATTACTGGCCTATTAGCATAATGGTTAGAGTGTTCGCCAATAGTACCAGGTCGACTCAAAAATGGTATTTGATGCCTCCTTGCTTAAAAGAGCATTATAAGGTATTGATCAAGGGTAAGTAGAACAATACAGAGAAAAGAGTAGCGCCCTCCCAATCACCTCAGTGTTGTAGCTATTGAAAAGGAAGCCTATAGGTCGCTCTCGATTAAAGTCGGCCAACTTGTGTATATAACCCAATACTCAGTGTATATGTAGTGCATCGAAATTTAAATAGGAAGAATTATCCTTGGCCAGGAACTAATTCATGTGTTACTAACAAAATAAGACATATCTATCCATTAAATATCAGGAATAAAAAATTTGTCTGTGGTCAGGAATTGATACAAGTATTACTGTTTCTCGCTTTTGCAGGAATAACAACTTGAGTGATTTTTTTTATATAATAGAATAAAATCATCGTGAAAATAATAATAATGATTGAGAATTCTTGATCTAAAGAACAAATAAAAACAAAACACAGCACAGCCATTTTTAGTTTTGTTAGCACAGCAGAGATAAACAGACAAAATAATTGCAGTGACATAAGATAAATTTTCATAAAGTCTGAGTCAGTAAGGAATTCTACTTAAAAGACGACTCATAGAAACAGATGTTAAATTGATCAGACAAATCAATAAGCACTTAAACTATTTCCAATTTACATGTGCAAAACGCATTATCAAGGGAATGTATTAAGTGGCTGCAAAATTCATAATACTTTTCTATTTAAGCTAGTCATCTTCAAACTGTGATGCAACCCAACATTGTAGCCAAAAATATCTCCCAAGTAATTTGGTCTAGTGGGTAGACTGTTCGCCAATCGCCCAGGGAACCACGGTTCAATCCTAGGTTGAGTCATACCAAAGACTCAAAAAATGGTACTTGATTTTAGGAGGTTATCGTCGTAGGAAATGGACACGGCGACTCGAGTTCAAATCCTGGACAAGACTGATTGCATTTCACATAGCACTAATACCCTCGGGAAAGATATGAATCCAATTATTTTCCCTCCAGCTATGGGTAAATAGTAGGACAGACTGGGTTCTTCAGCCTTGGTGAGGCAACTAGTCTAGGAGAAGGAAAACTCTGAATTCAAACCAGCTTAAAAATTGACCTTGCGTCATATCCTGCCCGAGCGGAGGGGTTGGTAAATAGGATTAACAATTATTCAAGTAAATACCTTCACTTGGTATTACAATTCGAAAGTTCTTTTTCTCTTTCTTTTTCAAATGTTCTTTTTCTTTTGGGGGCCTCTTCTGCCTATTGAAAGTCTGCTAATCTGCTAGGAAAACACTCTGTATTTAGAGCTGAAAAATCTCTATTCTGCAGCCCTTCTCAACAATTCGGTAGACGTGTCCAAGCTGGTTTTCAAAACTTCAATTCCGATACCCTTTTCGATTATTCTTTTTTATAATGTCAAAAGATGCTCCCCCCCTCTCTCTCTCTCAGAGTAAGCACATATTACGAAAATGTTCGTTACTTTTCTGCTTAGAGAGAAAACTCATTGGGTTTCTCTACGATTTTCAAATTCCTTTCCTTTCGGTCATTTTTATCTTTGGGTGGCCATACTAGAATAACGACCCGGCACGACGCAGTACCTTGTGTCGGCTGAATGATCGTATTTTCCGTCAAGCAAGATGGCCAAATAGGCGTGTTCTAGTCACCTCCCGGCTAAGACCAAACTGCTCGAGGGCAAAGTAATTGTTAATTGACTTTTAGCAAGTAGGCTGTTCGAAAACGAATAATGGTAAAATTCCAATTGTTTTTCCATATTTATACCTTGAATTTACACTTCTTTGTATTATTCAATTGTATGATTTTTAAAATTTTTATTTGCTTTGTCTTCAAAAAGAGTCGAGTATGTAACTCAACCAGTATATGGAAACATATGCAACAGTGGGTGTTAGCATTTATTTTTAAGTTTTATTTCTTCAGGAATATCTTCTTTTTCTGGGAAAACTGTTTTGTTGTCAGAAACATAGTCGTCATTTTTACAGATTAATAGTACTGCTAGTATTGCCCTTCCCTATTGCTTCACCTTTTTTATTATCTTTATTTCTCTTCCCTACTCATCCAGACTTGGTTGACTGCTGTGTCTGTTTCTGCTACCATAGCTTACATGTAATTAACCCTTAAAACTTTTTGAACACGTGGAATAATTGTATCCGAACAACGACTACCATACACAAACCCTTTCATTCCTATCATCCATCGCTTCAGGCAGGTCTTCTAGATTGTATCAAGTGTTCGTACAGAACAGATGTAAGTCTTTGCTAGTCAGCCAACATTGGTTTGTCCATGTGAAGAAGTTCATCAGACAATGTTGCTTTGGAGTTTGTCCTTTCTTAACCAACTGTGCCCCGCATAATATCAAGAATAATGCAATTAAGCATAGTCAATGCTTAATGAATAAAACTAACATTTAAAAAAAAAACATTAAGCAAAACTTAATTTTACTAACCTGAACTACAATATCTACTTTGTTAGATATGTTTTAGTTTTGATCTATGTATGGCAACACAGAGATGATATGATTAAGATTTTGTTCCTCTCTCAATATCCCTCAGAAAAGTTACACAATACAGATTTTTTTTGTTATTTATTGGACGTACCAGGGTGGAGTCGAAATCGGTTGAAATGCAGAAGAATGATATTTAACAGTGCAACAACGAAAGAGCACAAAGCGAAAGAGTCAGTTGTAGGGGAAGAGTTAGGTGAAAAAATATGGAGTATAGAGACTTTTTTTTTAAAATGAATAAAATAACAATAAAAACATTAAGAAAAAAGACAAAGGAACCGATGTACATGTTTATTTTCCGCAAGCAGCAACTTCACACATGATTTGGGCATCTGTGAAGTGTTTTTATTTTTCATGGGAAACTGAATCTGTTGCTCTCATCTCAGATATCAGGGTGGATTGTATAAAATATGTTCCAGTCACTAGTGGGCTGTTACTCTGATATCGAGTCAAATAACATCGCCCTCCCACTTGCTTTACACATATCAAGTAGTCATTTAAGCTTAGCTTAGTTTGGCACAAGGTCTGAAGTGTGGGAACCCAGTGAGAATCAAACTAACACGTAATGGTTTACTAACCTAATACAATAATAATTATACCATACAAAGCACACAAAAAATAACTGTAACTTAGATTTAGTACAAAGTTCCAAGTATATGCACCCAATTAGGGTACATACTCAGTAACAATGGATTTTTCAGAGTAGCTTACAAACCATTACAGCAGAACAGGGAACCCTTTTGCTTTTATCAAGTTCAGCACAAAGCCAAAAAATAGTTTCGTTTCTTTGATGAATGGCATATCAACCTTCATGGGTTGTTTAATGACAAAACCATCCTTGGAGAAAAACAGCAGTGATAAGATTTAACGCCTAACTGGGGTGATAAGAGGGTTTATACCTTTCCGAAAGGTATTAGTCTGAAAGTGAACATAACACTCACTAGACTTTGAATTCGCTTACCTCAAGGCCGCGGTCCAGCATTCTAGCCAATACGCCACAGGGATTCTCAACCAAAAGAATGGGACACTGTGAGAATCAAACTCACTAGTAATAATTTAGCCAAGCCCAGTAACCATTGTATCACATTCAGCTACATTTTCCTCGGAAGAAAGTAGGGCACTTAGTGAGGATCTAATTCATAGCTCAGAGGCGACTGATATGCGAGACTAACTTGTTAACCATTACACTTGGATAGGATAACCCTAGCAAGTTTCAATTAACAAAAGTTTTCGATTTAATTTACTGTTTAAGAAACACAACATTTAAAACAATTTAAGAAGTATAAATTTCAAATTACTGTTCGAGATAGACTAAGCAAATTTAGCGCCACCAAACACGTAGAATGAGAAAACTAAACATACTGACGATTCTAGCTGATGTGAAAATAACAGAAATGAAAACGTTAAGGAAATAGTACTAAAAAGATAATTAAAGTGTGAGAAGAGATGCTAAAAAAACTTGAGCCCAGAAAAAAAAACAAAAAACCCAACTTTTTTCCATTAAAAAACAAAAACAAAAAGAGAAACAATGCGTCAAGCATTTTTGTATTCACCACTGGCAAGATGTGTCACAAGGTCAATTTTTGGGCGGAGTATCTTTGGGTTGAATTCAGAGTTTTCCTTCTCCTAGACTGGTTACCAAACGAAGGCTAATGATCTCAATTTACCCTCCCTATTACCCATAGCTGGGGAAGAAGCGATAAATCCATGGTTTGGCTTGGTTTTATGGCATATCAACCATTGTAGGTTATTTAATGCCAAATCCTCTTTATACATATATATTAAATATATATATGATTTGTAAACACATTTTGTAGATAATAACATTGTTAAACGAGCCTGAGCTCTTTTTAGTACACAAATTGTTTCAAATTTTGCTATATAACAGTAACAATTTAACATCAGTCATTTGTTTGCACATAGTTTGTTCCATTTGACCCTATTAGGTGCTACACCACTTTGGGTCAGATGGAACCTGGGAGCAATGGAAATGAAGGGGTACTCCACATTCCTCAAATCTCCAAGTATGGAGCCTTGCCATCAGATTGTTTAGTGTCATATACAGGACACTCAATAGGGAGGTCTTACCTCTCTGCAGAGATACAGTCGGTGTATTCTACAGCCCCAGCCGACTGGGATATTTTCCCCAGGTGTATTAGCGTGAGAGGGAAATGAAAACAATCCTCAACAGAACTTGAACTTGGGTCTTTGATTTGACTTTCTAAGACGATAATCATTACACTAGGTGCCTCCACAAATCAAGTATGCTAAACTTGAAAATGAACAAGTGGAATATGATGCACATTTCATGTCTAAAGATCTTTTTTTTTTTGCCGAGACCTTTTCAGCACTCCCTTTAAGGTACTAAATATAAGTTTATCACACCTTTCCAAAAATTAATATTTAGAAGAATGTTATGAGGAGTCCTAACTTTTAACATTTCCCAACAGGTTATCATGTCATAAATCTTTGTAGACTCCAAAAGCAAAAGTTAAAAATTAATCTACCAGGGGATTAATAGAAAACTCTTTGTTATAAGTGTGTTGAATGCCAAGGGGATTATCTTACAGAAAATTTAATACCTCATTCATTGTTCCTTTTTATCTTGCCAAATACAATTTCAGTCTCGATACTCTTTCAACATATTTTGTTTACCAATGCTTATTAAACTGGTTAGACTGTAGCATTTTTAGCAAAAAAGTCAGTATAATTTTTAGTAGAGAAATTAATCCACTCTTAAGCAATAAGAAATGCTATCCTTAGTTTTTGTTTTGATTTTTACTAATAATATTTCATTACTTATTTTACTCTATCTTCTGAGGCGGTAGAATACACCCACTGCATCTCTGCACAGGAGTAAGACCCAGCTGATCCGAGTGTCCTTGATATGACACTAAACAATATAATGTTGAGGCTCCAGTAATGCTGGAGATTTAGAGAATGCGGAGTAGCCGGAATCGTAGCACCTGACAGGGTCCTATCTATGGGTCAAATAAAACTGTTTGACATTTAAACTGTGCAAACAAATGATTCATGATGAAGTGAATTGTTAGCAATAGAACTGTTGGACCATTAACTGTGTGTAAATAAATGATTGATGTTTAATTGAATTGTTCGTGATACATAGCAATACTGGGAAATATTTGACTGTGTGCAAATGAATGAGTAATGTTGAATAGAATTATTAGTGTTAAACAGCAATACTAGTAACCACTTCACTGTGTACAAATAAATGATTAATATTGAATTGAATTATTAGTGTTAGATAGCAATGATTGAAACCATTTAACTGTGTAGAAACAATAGTAATACTAATGTGCAAACTAATTAGTTCTAACTCATTCAAAAATGAAATTATCAACAAACTGTGTGCAAAAAATGACTGACATTAAATTGTGACTGTTATATAGTAATAGTTGAAACCATTTAACTGAGTGCCAAAAAAAATGAGCACTGTTTAATAAAAAATGTTATCTACGAAATGTATTTACCAATAATACGTATATATTTTATTTATGTGTATAAACAGGATTTGTCATCAAATACCCTACAAAGGTTTATATGCCTTAAAACCCAACCCAACCAAACCAAATCATATATTCAATATATATGTATAAACGGGATTTGGCATTGAATAACCTACAAAGGTTTATATGCCATAAAACCCAACTAAACCAATTCATTTTCTTATTCTCGCTTGATATCACAAAATTGGTCAAAGAACCACAGAAACTTCTCTTTAAATATAATCTGTAGAAATGTTCATACAAGTACCTCGTCCAATCTTACAATATTCTGTGATTGTTTATATACCTTAAACCATTAAGTTTATACGAAAGTAGGGGGGACGGCTGAAACGTATATGTGGTACATTATTCACAGTAAGACATCCTCCAGGAATGCAAAAGGTTAGCCCCTATCAGAAAAAGATACTTTAAGGCAAGAAAACTAACAGAACTTTAAAAAATCCTTCAGCAAAAATCACAGACTTTTTAAAAGAAAACAGGACCATACAATGAATTCAAAAACTATATTCAAAATACAAAAATTTAAAAAATCCTTAAAAGGTATAAAATAACCTTTTAAAGGTTGACATGCCGTAAAAGTCACCAACCAATCAATTAACCATTAACTCTCACAGCGTTCATAAAATCTTTGCTCACTAACATATAGATAGCGAATTGATTTGTTAAAATTGGCTGAAATTGACATCTCCAAGTTATGTACACAAATAATAACTAATATATCCTTTTGTCCCATGTTCTCTATTTATTGTATTCAAATGTTCCTTGAGTCGTATAGTATGTAAATGAAATACTGCTATAAATGCAGTATCGCCTCAAGTAAAGTCAGTCATTTAGAGTCGCTAACCGCATCTCGATAAGACAACGTCTATTTCCACAAGCAGCTTTACTTCATGACACCTTGGTTCATATACAATCAAGCATTTTCATGTCATTAGACAAATAGTCACTAAACTCACCATAAACTCGTTTTCGAACTCTTCAAATTCATCGTCAGAATTATAATCACCAAAGTACAAATAGAACTTGGTTAATAGTTAAATATGGCAATTATTAGATAATAGATTGAATCCAATTATATAACATTGCCATTTCTTCCAGGTCAACTCTGACCCATAATGTTAGAGTCCCATCAAAGAGTCGAATGAATTCGTTTAAAAACTATCAGTATTAGATCGGAATACTTGACGCCACATAATTGTGCAATGTATTTGTATTTGATACAAATACTTGATATCTTATGCGTGCAAACAAATGATTATAAACAAATTCTTAAAAAGTGCAATTCAAAATTAATGCAATGAAATATCAATCGAATTTCTGTATTAAATAACCCATAAAGAATTGATATGCCGTTAAACGAATAAATCAAACAAAATCATTCGTGTTAAATTGTTACTTCGGTAAAAGATATTCAGAAATCAAATATTTAAAAAAAATTTTTTTTTTTTAGATACCTGAACGAAATGGTATCAGATTTCAAATGAGCAGAAAAAGAAATATGTATTACATCTGTCCCATAATAGTTGGTACATTCGCGTATGTATTTCATATATCAATTGTAACCAATATTATGATACAGAGGTAGTATAAAATGAGTTACCAATGAGAAGAGGCTGAAGGGAAGAGGAGAGTTAAATAGGAAAAAAAAAAGGAAAATAGTGAAAGTGTGGAACAAAAAGAGTTTAAAAAATGTAAAGGAAGAAAATTGGAAAAATGGAGAGATAGAGACAATTAAAAAAGGAAGAAGTATGAAAGAATGATTCAAAGAGATTAACAGAAATGGGGAAAGGGAGAGTCAAAGAGAGAGGAAGGGAAGAAGAGAAAGATAAATATAGTTAAAAAGAGAGAGGAAGAAAGTTAAAAAGATGGAGAGAGAGAGAGAGAGAGAGTTAAAGAGAGGGAAAAAATAAATTAGAAAGTAAAAGAAGTAAAAAAAATTGGAAATAAATGTGAGGCGGAGAACAAGAAAGTAGGAAACACAGACGGAGAAAATGAAATAGGGAGAGCGAGAAGATGGAACTAGGAGCAAGAGAAGGGGAATGAGTCAAAGAGTATTAACTAAGTAGAAAAATAGGGGAGAGCAACAGATGGAAAAAAAAATATATATATATATATAAGTTAGGATTACACAGACACTTGATTCGATGACTGCATAGGCAAGAAACTAATAGTCACCAAGTGCCAGTGACTATGTCTAGGCTATACTAACTTTATAAAAATGTGTGTATGTGTGTGTGAGCCAACCTGTTATGACGTCATTTTAAGTAAGCTTGTCTCGAGTGACATTTGATTGAAATTCACATTTCAATATGACTGAGTTAACAATCATCATCATCATCAAGACGTGCCGCCAGCACGGATATCCTTGACCATCTCTCGCCACTTTTCCCTATCGTTCATCACCTCCGGCAGGTCTTCTGGGTTACATCCTGTGTCCTCACATAGCTGCTGTATGTAAGTTCGGGCTGGTCGTCCTGCTTTTGCTTGGCCATATGTGGGGGTCCATAGTAGTACGTCACTAACGAGCTCGTCTTTGCTTCTCCAGCAGTGTCCGGCGTGTCTGGCTCGTCTGACCTGTATAGTTTTCTTGATGGGAGGTAGGTGGCCGTACAGTTGGCGTCTCGTGGGGTGTTGTCGCCAGGACTTGTTCAGTATTGCTCTCAACATTCTTGTGTAGTTGCCGTCAAGTTTCTTCTCCAGCCGTTTGGTTAGCGTCCATGTAGTGCATCCATATAGCAGTATCGATACAACCGCTGCCTGGAAGAAACTGCGCTTCATTTCATCGGTCAGGTCTGATTTCCATATGATTGAGAGCCTATCTATAGCCGTCTATGCTTTCGTCACCCGTGTGTCGATGTCGTTTTCTGTTGATGAGACGCTACTTCCTAGGTAGGTGAATTTGTCCACTAGCCTCAGAGAGGCTCCGTCTAGAGTGGTAATGTTGCCCGTTTGGTTGTAACACATATATTCAGTTTTGTGCGCATTGACATGGAGGCCAATGCCTGCTGCAGCTCGTTCCAAGCTATGCAGTAGTGTCTCTGCTTGATTAGGCGTATTCGCCAGTAACGCTAAGTCATCAGCGTAGTCGGCGTCTGTGATTGTTTTTGCGGGGTACCTTTTGCTTCTTTTCTTAGTCAGCTCGAAGCCATTTTCTCTGATTTTGTCGATCGAAGTTCTAAGCACGTAGTCTAGACAGATGATAAAGAGGTATGGGGCTAGCGTGTCTCCTTGTAGTACTTGTGGTTCTTTAAGGTTTTTCGCGTCGAGGTTACCAATGTGGGATTTGAAGGTTTTTTATCGTCGGGGTTCACCAATGTGGGGTTTAAAGTTTTTTATGAAAGTCAGTGGCTAAGGGCAAGACTGTGTTGCCGTAAGATATCTGACTCCATATTTTGGTTATTTTGCTTTACCCCACGTTGACTTGGCCGGTGCAATGCCTTGCCCAAAGAAGGTCCACAAGAAATATAAAAAGGGAGAAGATAGGAACAGACAGGAGACGAAAAACTTTTCTTTCAGACTTTCCTTTATTTACCTGGTGAATGGACTAACCAACGCTACGTCTAAAGACATAGCGTGGTGCCCAAAACACCAGATAGTAAAAACGGTGTTGTCGGTTCGACGCCACTACCCGAAAAGAGGTCGGTTCACAGAAAACCTGAGTATTTATCTCTCTCTACCAGCTCCAAATTCGCCACTCCAAAATTCTTCGAATTTTGGCGCGACCGCTTCTCATTGGCTACTTTACATTTTATTATTTTTCTTTTTTCTGATTTTAACCGGATGGATGCGTGGAGCCTTATGCGTGGCGACGCATTTATACATTTCGTATCAGGCAGCCGACGAGTCAACATCCGGTTGGGAGTTCTTTGGTAATTCCTAAATCGCCACATACTCCTGCAACAATGTCGAAGTATTCCGTGTCTCCATCTGGTGAACGTACCTTTACTTTTGTGTTTTTGTAGAGGATCATTATTGCTGCTACGGTTTCTTTTGGTAGGCCGTATGCTAGTAGGATTAGTTCCATTTTCCCTCTGTGGATGGAATCGAAGGCCTTGGTAAAGTCGACAAATAGTAATGTCGCCTGAAGGTTTTTTGCCCGGACGCCTTCAAGGATTCTACGGATGGTCAATATTTGTGAGGTTGTGGATCTATTTCTCCGGAAGCCATTTTGGTTTTTCCTAAGGATGTTGTCTATTTTGGGTTCTATGCGGTTTCGTAGAAGGGCATTGTAGATTTTGGCTGCTATGGATGTAAGCGTTATCCCTCGGTAGTTCTTGGCTAATCCGAGGTCGCCTTTTTTTAGGGAAAGGAAGGATGCATCCCTTCATCCATCTTTCTATCCTATTTTGACTATAGACAGCGTTGCATTGCCGGAGCAGTATATCGTCGAATTTTCTAGTCTTCCACACTTCTGGGGGGATCTCGTCTAGCCCTGCAGCTTTCCTATTTTTAATTTTTTTAAGAACCTAGTCGAGTTCTTCTTTGGTGAAAGGCCCTAGTTTAATGTCTAATTGCTTACTGATAATTCTGGTGATCGGTTCATCCGTTATTTTCGGTGGGCTTCCTAGTAGATTTTTGAAATGCTGTTCCCACAGTTTTACTCTTTCTTGTTGGCTTGCAGCTTTCAATTTTGCTTTGGCTGTGCTCTTCCTTCTACTTACTTCGTTTATTGTTTGCCAGGCTATCCTGGATTGTCTATCTTCCACCGAGTCTCTAATCTTATCTATCTGATTTTGTATAGAGAGAGAGAGAGAGAGAGAGCGAAAGAAATGAAAAACGGAAAGGCAGGAAAGAGAAAATAGCAACAGAAAATGACACAAGAGAGAAAGATTGATTGATTTTGATGGTATGTCAACCCGTCTGGGGTTATTTTATATTTAGAAATTAGGGAATTGCGTTCATTGTACATTTATGTTAACATGTTTTTGTGTAATTTAAGTTTTTTTGCAAACGGTTATATGTCATCAAGTAATCCAATCAAATCCTAATAATACTGAAAGAGATTTATTTATCCCATAGATGGGACCCTAAAAGGTACAACCAACTACGGATCAGAATGAACCTGGGAGTAATGACAATGAAGGGTACTCAACCCACACCCCAAAGCTGTAGAACTAGAGTCTCATTACCAGATGCCGTTCAGCGCTATATCCAGGATGCTCTTTTTTGTGTGTTCATGGGGTCTTACTCTTCTGTAGGTGATACAACGTATTCTGAGCTTCGCCGACAAGGTATGAAGAGAAAGAGAAAACTACGCATAATTTTGACAAAAATATGAAAAAGAATATTTTTTAAAAATTCAAAATAATTAATTATAAAGTCATTTGACTAAGACTAGATTTGTCTAGTCTGGCACAGGACTCTGTAATAAAGCATCCAGTTTTGGTTAAATTCATTATCTACAACTTAAGATACTCGACTGTTAAACACTACTGTCGCAGGCCACATTACAATATCAAATTTGAATTTAAATGGGGCACTTGCTTATGATCAAATTATCCAGTCAATGCTTGTAAGAAGAACATTCTTTGAAATATCATTTTATAGCAGGTGGCATGAAAATATGTATCGTAGATAAGATAAGAAAGAAAGAAAAACAGGCTGCAAAGAAAATGAGGGAGAGTGATAGCCAAGTAGAAGATAGAGAGACTAAAAAAGAAAGAGAAAAAATTAAAATAGAGATATACTCAGTGGGTAAAAAGAGATAGTTGAAACAAAGACAAAAGGAATACGAGAATCAAAGACAAGAGAGAAGTAATAAATGAGAGAGAGAGAGAGAGAGAGAGAGAGAGAGAGAGAGAGAGAGAGAGAGAGAAATAGTGTAGATGTGATATTTTATCTGGCTATAAGTGCTTGTTATGTAAGTCACACCTTAGTGACAATGAAATGTGTGGAATGTATTCTTCTAGGACAATCAATCGTCCAGGCCAACTGACATGAAGACAGGTTCATCAAAAAACAAAACTGGTAAACACAATATTATTATCTAGGATGTTCTACAAATGCCTGGAGTAGTAATGGAATGTTAAAAATGGATGCTAGCAAAAGGTGTCATTCGGATATATATATATATATATATATAAGGTTGTCGACCGTAGTCGAGGGCGACCCGAAAGCTCCCTTTTCATACGTAGTGACCACCCCTACACCAAGGTTTAGGGGTGGTCACTACTCCTTTCTCTATAGCTCCACTTGACCCTCGATACGTACCTTATAATGCCGAGTGTTAAGCAAAGAGGCATCAAGTACCATTTTTAAAATCTTTGGTATGACTCGACCTGGGATCGAACCCTAGTCTCCAGGGCTATTAGCAAACATTCTACCCTCTAGACCAATATATATATATATATATATATATAATCCGAGGAAAAATCCAAGGGGTAGGGGTATCCAATTAGAATGGTCAATGTCAACAGCTATCGACTGTATGATTAATTTGGGATTAAAAATACATCAAAACTAATGTGCAGAGCAAAAATATTTTTATATGAAAATAAAAATTAAAAACTAAATTATTTGAATTTGTTTTAGGTCTATTTCACCATCTGAAGAGAGTCACATAGACCTGAAATAAATTTATAATGACACCAAAGAACTGAATTTTTTCTTTTTATTTTACATACGTGTGTGTGTGTGTGTGTGTGTGTGCGTGAAACGTGACTATAAGAACAATTTTTTACAGAATTTACATCAACTATGAAAAAAATTATTTAGATAAATTCAAAACTATTACAACTAAAAAATCAAACTCTAAAGAAAACCCAGCAATAAAAACAACCTTATATCTGTATATATATATATATATATATATATAACTAATGAATTTTGTGCAAAGCAACCTGTTATGAAGTGATTGTGAGGTTGCTTGAGTGGCATTACTTGGAACTTCAGGTTTCAATATGACTGTACTATATAGAGTTCCGGCCCAGTCTGGTAGAGCTGCAGAATACACTGACTGCATCTCTGCACAGAAGTAAGACTCTTCCGACGAGTGTCCTGGATATGACACGAAACAATCTGATGGTGAGGCTTCAGTAATCCTGGAGCTTTGGGGGAATGCGGAGTACTCCTTTATTGCCATCGCTCCTAGGTCCACTCTGGTTCGGAGTGGTAGCCCTTGATAGCGTCCTATCTATGGGTCAAATAGACCTAAACTGTGTACTAGTACTAAACTGAATTATTTGAAATAGAACCGCTTATATGTATAAAAATGGATTTGGCATTAAATAATCCATAAGGGTTGATATGCCATAAAACCAAACCAAAACAAACTGTACTGAGTGCACAATATAAGATGACAAAAGTGATAAGACACATGGGAATATTTCTTTTGTTATTAATTTTTGATTGTTCTCAGCTAGAGATTTGACATTATATCATCTTCGGGGGAAAAGTTTTTATGCAAAAATATTTTTTATGAATAGCTTTTAACTCCCCCTAGATATTTTATGAATACTGTTGGATTAGCAGGAGATCAATTTAACTCGAGCCCTTTTGGTGGGGTGTAGAATATGATATGAATACTGCTGGATTAGTAGAAGATCAATTTAACTCGAGCCCTTTTGGTGGGATGTAGAATATGATATGAATACTGCTGGATTAGCAGAAGATCAATTTAACTCGAGCCCTGTTGGTGGGACGTAGAATATGATATGAATACTGCTGGATTAGCAGAAGATCAATTTAACTCGAGCCCTGTTGGTGGGATGTAGAATATGATATGAATACTGCTGGATTAGCAGAAGATCAATTTAACTCGAGCCCTTTTGGTGGGGCGTAGAATATGATATGAATACTGCTGGATTAGCAGAAGATCAATTTAGCTAGAGCCCTGTTGGTGGGACGTAGAATATGATATGAATACTGCTGGGTTAGCAGAAGATCAATTTAACTCTAGCCCTTTTGGTGGGGCGTGGAATATAATATGAATACTGCTGGATTAGCAGAAGATCAATTTAACTCGAGCCCTGTTGGTGGGGCGTAGAATATAATATGAATACTGCTGGGTTAGCAAAAGATCAATTTAACTCTAGCCCTGTTGGTGGGACGTCGAATATGCTGACTGGATCCTCTGCATAGGGGTAAGATCCCTCATCCTGTCCACCAAAAAAAATGTTCTGAATATGATACTAAACTGCATCCAGTTAGGAGGCTCCAGCTCTGGAGAGTGTGAAGTATCTCTTCCTCATCATTACTCACAGGTCCACTTTGACCTCGAGTGGTAGTACCTGTTAGGGCCCCCTATCTATGGGTCAAATAAATCTGTATGAAAATAACTCATATCATATATGAATAATTGAAACCATATAACTGTGAGCATATTATCTGAATTAAAAGTATGACATTAAATAACACGTAAGAGTTTGATATAAAAATCAAACAACCAACTCAGATTTAACACAGTGTTAACAATCCTTTATAAATAAGTGATAAGTACTCAATAGTAATAACGAAATTTTGAAAATGGGACAACCAGCTGAAAACAACAGCAGAACAGGAAGTAGTAGGTTAGTAGAACAAAAGTGAAAATATTGATTGCCAGAAGAACGACTGATCCACAAAGACACTCATTAGAAAAAATTCAAAGGATAAACCAACTGAGCCCAAGAAAAAAAGTAGAAAATTAAGTGATATCGGATTATTAAAATCAGAAGTCTAACAGATTCTGAAATAAAATAATACCTCCACACAAGGTGACATAGTTATATTTTATATATCATATAGTGATTCTACCTCTATATATAACATATCAGAGAACTCCGGGCTGTCAGCACGGAGATCCCCGATTCTCTCTCGCCATCTATCCCTATCAACCATCGCTCCTGACAGGTCTTCCAGACTACATCTAATGTCCGAACAAGGGTAATGTAAGTCTTTGATGGTTGGCCAACATTGGCATACCCATAAGAGAATGTTGCTTATGAGATTGACCTAGCTTTTCCAGATGTGAGGCAAGTAGCCGTAAAAATATTGTTTTGTCGGGTGTTACTACCAGGATTTGTTCAAGACAATAAACAGCATTCTCGTGGATTTCCCATCTAGTTTTTTCTCTATACATTTTGTTAGCGTTGATGTAGTGCATCCGTATAGTAGTAAGAACGAAGCTTCAGTTTGAAAGAAATTTATTCAATTGGATAGATCAGATTTCCATATGATCAATAACCTGTCAATGGCATACTAAATTTTCACAAGTCGTTTGTTGACATTACTTTCAGTTGATGAGATATTGCTGCCGATGTAAGTGAACTGACCGACTAGTTTTAGAGGTCTACAAATAGAAATAAATATGGCTCCATTTTGCTTAAAACACATGTATTGTTTTATTTACATTCACATAGAGGTCAATGCCTCTTGCTGCTTGCTCTAATCTAGGCTATACGGATTCAGCTTGGGTTGGTGTATTTATGAAAGGGTCTACATCATCTGCATAGTCTGCTTCTATCATATTTTATTTTTACGGAATATTGACTGCTTCTTGCCTTTTTCACCACCACCACCAACAACAACAACAACAACAACAAAACATTTTCTTTAATAAGATCTAATAATGTTCAGAGTATATAATCTAAGCAGAGTATAAACAAGTATAGTGCTAATGTATCTCCTTTCAAGATTCTAACGATGATGTCATCTTTCCTCTACCTATTAAATCGAATATCTTGGAGAAAGCTATGAAGAGTAGTGTTGCCTTGAGACTTTTTGCACATACTTCTTCGATGATTCGACGAATCGTTAGAATCGATGAAGTTGTAAAACGATTTCTTTGAAAGTTGTTCTAATTTTTCCTAAGAACTTTTTTTGATTTCAGATTAAATACGATTGACAAACAGAGCATTATAAAGTGAATATAGCAGTAAGAGTGATGACTCTGTAGTTGTAAGTGAATCCGAGGTCACCTTTCATTGGAAAGGTAAATTTTACTCCACTTCTCTATTGTGCTTTGCTTATAGACTGCATAGCACAATCGAAGTGGGACGTTGAATTTTCTATTCTTCAAAATTTCAGGGTTATATATGTAGAAACATATTTATGCATGCACACAAATATATATATATATATATATATATATATATATATATACGCACACATATATAGATGAATATACATATACACTAATACCTAGATATATGTACACGCATATATAGATGAACATATATAAAAACACATACACACACACACACACACACACACACATATATATATAAGCATATATACAAATGTATACACATAAAAATATATACAAATATACACACACATAAACATATATACAAATATATATAACCACTAACATAAATATATATGCACACACACACACACATATATATATATATATACACACAAAAATATACATATAGGTATGCATATATAGACACATATACATACAAATGAACATACATATATAAACATACATATCTACATGCATATACATATATACACATCCATATATATACACACATGAATACACATATAGATGAACACACACACACACATATGTATATATGCACACAAAAAATATAAATATATACTCCCAAATACATATACATAGATATACACACACATATATAAAAATTTACACACATTCAGGTACAGTAGCGCCACATGTAAAGGAACAGAACAACAAATATCTAAATGATTTTTACTTGAAAAAATTTGCATGTACGTTTATGAAAATTTCACAAAATATACTCGGAACATATATGCATTTATTACATAGAAAGTTTTCTAAATTTTCTTTTACAGTAAATAAATAGTCAACTGAAAAAACAAAGATATACATTTTGCACTGGTCAAAAGTTAAGGAACGCATCATAAATCCTTGTTAGATCAATATATAAACTAAAGAAAAATTCAGTATTTACTGAATTTTCCTTTGCATTGGATTACCTCATTGCATCTTCGACCACATGAGCCAATTAACTTCTTACAAAAGGTGGTAGTGATACTTTCCCATTAATCTTTCAGAAAACCCCATAAATCATCAATATTTTGAGGATTTCTGTTCTGAGCTTTCTCTCCTATGATTTTCCATACATTCCCTATAGGATTCATATCTGGGATTTATGGTGGCCACTTCATAACAATTATTCTTTCCTCTTGAAGAAAACTTTACGCAGTTTTAGCTTTGTGGTAAGGTATGTTGTCTTGCATAAATATTGGAGTTTTAACAAACATTTATACACACATAGAAATATATACACATAAAATTATGTATATACACACATATATGCAAATATATACACACAAATACATATATACATGTACACACACATACATATATAAATACATATGTACAGAGACATATATTTATATGTATATATACACACACAAACATACATATATATATATATATATATATATACAAGCATTTCTATCTAAGTTCAAATAGCATAGACATAAAGACAACAGTGCTTGAAAACAGTTTCTCACCTATAAGTACTAATGAATGTAAAAGCAAGAAATTGTCAATTAACAATCACTGTTGACTATATGTCTATGCTATCCTAACTATACACACACACACACACACACACACACATATATATATATATATATATAGCTTATGCAGAGTAAAACTAATTAATGAGATTAGCTTTAAAAGACTGTTCCCCTGGCAGCACCAACTCTAATTGTTTAATGCAGGTTCATTGCTTGACGTTGCCCCCAAGAAGGAACTATGCTATTTTTGGCACTGTTTACCCATATTCACTAGAGTCTCAACTTTATCCCACTGAATATACCTTTAGTGGGGCAGCCAGGTAAATATCTACACGTACACACATATATATATATGAGAAACCTTGCAAACATGTTGTATTCCCATCATAATGATGACATTAATCTTTTTATTTAGAAAAAATAGGATTTCATTGCTATCTCCATTATCCAGAGATTTGAATAATTAAAAAAATCTATGCTGCATGAATCCTGACTACAGAAATTTAACATTTAGTTGCAAACTAGAATGAAAATCGCTTTCCTCTCTAAATGTATAGCCCTAATACAAGTCTTGCTATGATGTGCTATTTTTGTTGGATTACTGATATAGATTGATTGATATAATTAAAATTCTAATAACATATACATGTATGTGTGCATATTTATAGTATATAGAGTATTGTTAATAAGTATTTGAAGAAAGAGATAAACATTTGGTTTTGAAAGTTAAAACCCAGGTACATAACTAAAGAAAAATTTTTTTGTTGTAATCAACTTAACTGGGCATTTATACATTTTTTTCTACTTCTAAATGCTAAATATCTGGATATTGCGTTTTTGTTTAGAATTGAATATCACAAATACAATAGTGATAAAATAAACAGGAGCATTTTTTTGTAATTACTTACTTTTAATTTGAAATTCTCTTTTTAATTCTTCCCAACTTGGGACACTGTCAGGAGAAAAGAATTGCCACAAAACAAATAATGGAAGATAAACTATGACTACTGGTGATAGATAGATAGATAGATAGATAGATTTGAGTGGACGAGAGAATAGTTCCATACCTAACAAAGGAGAGAAATAGGAAAGTTAAAAGATAAATGAAGTTCTTTGTCTAGTTGCAACAAAGTTATGTTATGAGATGGTAAAAAACAAAATCCCTGCATTTTAAATTAACATTAAGAAAGAACACAGCCATTTCAGACATAAGTGTTATCAAATATCACCAGAAGAAAGCAGTGTGAAGTTTTAACATGTTTATACAAAAAACCTAAATGGGGATCTTTAATGTCTTATCTTGATTTTTCAAGTCACTGGAATTTCAAAAATATAAATTAATATTTTCTTGATAATATACAACTCAAAATGAATACAATTTACTATTTTAGAAGACCTATAAATCTATTTGGTTCACATTAGGTAGAAATACTTGAAACCATTTAACTGTGTGCAAGTGAAAGGAATAATGTTGAATAGAATTATTAGTTTTACATAGCAATACTTGAAACCATTTAGAGTCCTAGGTATGAAATTAAACTGGATCTGATGGTTAATTTCTAGTCTTTGAGTTTGAGGAATGTGAAGTACCCCTTAGTCTCAGATTCTCTCAGATGTGAAGTTGGAGAAGATATTAGGATCCTATCAATAAGGCAAATAGACTTCTCAGGTTTTTACAAGCGATTATTATAAGTGATTTGAAACCAGAGAGCTATCTGCAAGAAACACTTGGTAAACAGAATTACTAATAGTAAATAGCAATACTTGAAAGCATTTAACTGAGTGTAAACAAATTATTAATGTCATAACATGTGCAAGTAAAGATTAATGTTTGATTAGAGAGGAACATATGATAAATTGAAATACAAATGTTGAATAGCAATACTTGATAGAACAAGTAAGCAAATGAGTAATAATAAATAATATATTAATGATGCTTTGAATAAGGTATCCATATCTAATAAGAGAAATCTTGCACACAGCTGTATTGTTTAAAATAACTAATAATAATAAGTGACAAATAATTTAAAAGTTCTATTTTATCCAGAGATGGGAGCCTAAAGGGTATTTCCAGACTTTTTTTGTACAGGCATTTAAAATTGTCACAGACTCTTGAAAATTCAGTATGTTATTGCAGTACGTCTTAT
>OY757907.1:63466923-63484423 GCA_963585895.1 Sepioteuthis lessoniana
TATATACACACATACGTTTATATATATACACACATACTTATATGTATACACACTCATACATATATTTATATATACACACACATACACACACACACACATATATATATATACACACATATATATATATATATACACACACATACATATATATACACACACATATATATACATATATACACACACACATATACACACACACACATATATACATACACACGCACACATACATACATACATACACATACATACAATATATATATATATATGATATGAAATGATACATACGTACATATATATATATATATATATATATATATATATATATATATATATATATATATGTAACATAATGAGGATTGTAGCAATATATAATTTATTTCTCTTTGCTTGCATTAAATACAAAAGTGTTGTATCATACATAAATTTGTTACTTAGTTCATAGCTTAATGATAAATAAAAGCATTTATTTAACACAGCAAATCCTCCCCTGAGTCATGTTGAAATATTAAGTTTCCATCAGTGTTTATCCTAATTAGAAACAAAATTTTTCACAAACACTTTGCTTTTCAAAATCGTCTGTTGCTCAACTTGCAGAAAAAAAAGAAAAAAACAAAAACAACTCTACTATATGCACATTTTCTCTTGAACTTGGTGTTATCTACAAACCAAGTTGGCATGATACAGATTTTTTTAATTTTTAATAGAAAAAGTTCAACATTTCAACCACACACGCATTTAGAATCTTAGTGGTGCACTGCTTTAAAAGTTGAATGTTTTTTGGACCCAAATTGATATCCCAACATAAACTCCTTCCTCGTCAATATACATTACCCAACACTTCTTTTATCATCCAACAGATTGAATATTATAAAGTGAAAATTTCAGATAAAAATTCAGCTATTTCAAAATAGACCATAATCCTGACATTTTGATATACATGACCCTAACTCTGACATTTGAGTTAAGAGCTATTTCATAATATCCCATCATCATGATACTTTACTGTACACCAAGAGCCCATTTTTTCAGGCTTAGTATTATTTTATATCCTAAGTCTAATATTTTAAGCTCAAAGAGATCATGCAAGGAACTACAAGTAAAAATTTTAGTATGATGATTATTCACAACCTTTTTTAACTGATAGAAATCAAGCAGGTGCAATTTATGTCAATATCTAGAAGATATACCAGGTAGCCTAAATTCTAGCTGGGGAATCCCCATTTTTACATTGCTATTGCCTAGCAGCAATATAACCAATTAGGCTGTTGAATAACATGTTACAACATTTATAGGAGGGTTGGCCCATGAGTATGAGGCACTCAGGGTTCTAAAGGCTTATGAAATTATGGGATAACTCTTAATGATGGGATAACTGTTAATGAAGATGTCTGTGCTCTGAATTGAACAAAAGTTTAAATGTGTTTTGTGCTTGATTTTTTTGTGAGGGTATCTGAGAAGTAAGCAGTTATTAACACTTAACTGTTTATTTCTCAGATACCCTCACAAAAAAACCAAGCACAAAATACATTTAAACTTTTGTTCAATTTTAAGAAAGTCTGTAATTAAATGAAATTATAAAAGAAAAATTTTCTCATTATTTTTCATATCTCAGGAATTTTATGCTTAGATTGATATATAATATTAAGAAAAAAATATTTTTTAAATTATTAAAAGATTTGACTAAGAATCTGTTATGCATATCAGATTAACATGAAAGCAGTGGAGATTCTTTTTTTAAATAGGCAAACCTCTTGAAAAAAAATCCTCTTAATTTAAATAGTTCTTTTGATACACTTAAAAAAACCTCTTTGCCTGCTCAGTCTATGAGACCTAAAATATGTAGGGATTAATAAAAAGAAAATAACAAATAAAATAAAATAAATTTTAAAAATGTAGCAGTTCCCAGAAGCCTCTGACAGGAAGCGAAATCTATTCATGCAGGAAAGATAGACTTACTGGCACCAAACAAATCTGTTCTGACTTCAACCTTCACTACTAGTACTGCAAAGACCCTCTTTCACTAGACTGTTGGCAGGTAGTGTTTACCCAGTCTTGGACTTGGTGCAGACTGTGTCTCCTGTTTGCAGCAGCCTCTATTGAAGACATCTACTGAACATACCACAAACTTCTTCATAAACCCACCAAAAATGACAATATATTTTAACACCTTGTCTGGGAGATGTGACTATTTCCACTGGTTTCAGGGAGAATTTTGAGTTAAAAGGTATCTTTGTCTCTTTCTTTCCTTCCTTCCATAATTCTCTTGTCACCTTCAAAAACAACAAAGTCAACAAGTTAAATGGGGTAAGAAGAACAACGGAGTCAGATATCAAAAACCCCAAATCAACGACCACAGACCTAAACAATGACCACTACTGCCAGTTACAAACCCAACAAACCTTCTTATGCCTCATAAATACACCAACTGCATTCCCTACAAAAAGAGTGTCCTGGGCATGAGACTAAACTTGCAACCAGTGATAAAACTCTAGTTTTGAAGCCTTGGGGAATTTAAAGTCAATCCTTCATTGCCATTACTCTCAGAATGGTAGAACCTCCAAGTGTCCCATCTATGGATTAAATAGATCTGTTTGAGATAATGTTTAAAAATGATTATGAACTGTATTCATACGTTGGCTCTTAAGACATTAATATTGTAACTAAGCATGAAGTGTTTATCTGTTTAAAATATTTGCATATTATTTATACTAGGAACAATTGTACACAAATTTACATTAGAATTAATCACTCAAAGCCACATATATGGCCTGGTCGGCTGGGGTTGCAGAATAAACCGACTGCATCTCTGCAGAGGGGTAAGACTCCACCAAGAAGTCTCCCAGATATGACACTAAACATTCTGATGGTGAGGCTTCAGTAAAGCTGGACCTTTGGGGAATATGAAGTACCACGTCATTGCTACCAGTTCCACTTTGGCCTGGAGTGGTAATACTTGAAAGGGTCTTATCTTTGGGTCAAATGTTTGACATTTAAACAGTGTACTTATGCTAAACTGAATTGTTTGAAATAGAAGTGTTTTTACATTTAAGTGTGTGTACACAAATGACTGGTGTTTAATTGAATTGTTAGTTATACATTGCAATACTTGAAAACATTAAACTCTATGCTAACAAATGATTAATAGTAAATAGAATTATTTGTATTAGATAGAAATCAGTGAAACCATTTAACTGTGTGAAAAAAAATTAGTTTAGGCTTGTTTAAAGATGTTATCTTCAAAATGTGTTGAGAAATCATATTTTATATATATATATATATATATATATATAAAGGATTTAACATTAAATAACCTACAATGGTTGATATGTCATAAAACCAAATTAAACCCATATAAAGGCCTGTGAATTATTGGTATTAGATAAGAATAGCTAATTAAAGATACATAATTATTAGCAAATAACTATTATTATTATCATTATTATTAAATAGGAATGGTTACTTGAAACCAAGTAATTACTTGCAAATTATCAGTATTAGATAGGAATACTTGAAACCATATAATTTTACAAATTGGTTGCATCAAGATTATTTGAATCTATAATTGCATACAAACAATTACTACTAATACTGATAATTTCCAAGTAATTATATGGTTTCAAGAAACCATTCCTATTCAATTAAATTAAATAACAATAATCACTTAAAACTTGCAAGTAAAAAGGACTAACTTCAAATTTGAAAAAAGTGACATGCTATAAAACCAACCAAACTACTAACCAATCCATTCAAACATGTTTAGTGTCAGCACACTATGATATAGCACTGAGTACTATCATTTGGTAGTCACGATTACTATATCTGTGTTACATAAAAAGTAGTGATAAGTGACAAAATTTTCTGGCACTAGTATTTCATACTAAATTCAAACATATGAAAGCAATTTAAGATAATATGAACACTCAATTTATCAGCCAAATAAGATCTGCGTTACACGAATGCAAAGTTTTTTTTTTCTACTTATTTTTTTAAGACATCACAAGCATATAATACTAAATGGTATAGAAGATTTTGTTGGTTATTTTTATTGTAATCCACAAGACTCACTCTAAAAAATTCCAACTTTTGGTCTTTTATTGCCATTGATTTGAATATGTGTTTTTTGGAATCACATGGTTTGTTTACAACTGTGTCTATCTGGGTTTTATTTTCTCTTCAAAAACTGGTATCATTGTGTCTGGAATTGATGTCCTATTTTAAAAACTTGATTTATTTTCATTCATTTTCAAGGTACAACAAATGTATGACCACAAATGGTGACTATATACTACATGTAAATGGGATGTTGAATTTATTATGGGATGTCAAATTTGTAATCTTGAAAATAAATAAACTTATTTCATTTTAATACCAGATGCATTATTCTAATGGGTCAAAAATTTAATTTAGAGTATTTGAGACCTTATCAGCCATTCCTTATATTTTTTCCATAGATCTATAAATGTATTTCTTTAAGCTAAAATTCTTGATACTGTTGGTATGTATCGTACCCAACCCTGCCATCTCAAGCAAGTCAATTTTTAAACATAGTATAGCTGGTTTGAAATGAGAGTTTTTCTTCTCCTAGAAAGATTTCCTTAATAAAGCTAAAGAACTAAGTCTGCCCTACTATTTACCTAGAAACAATGGATTCATGCTATTACCAAGTAAAACCAACAGCTTTGTCCAGAATTTGAAATTGAGTAGCTGATTCCTTTACCAACAATGATAACCATTATATAAAGCATGACTCCTCATGATAATTATTGGTTTATCAATTAGAAACTACAGATGTTAGTTAATGGAAATTCGAAACCACAGAAAAAAAAAGCATTAATTGAGAATATTTACTATGAAAGACTGGAAGGGTGAGGCTGGGACATAAGCTGAACATTGCATTTTGGCTAATGAAAACATAATTGTTTCCGCACTGATGGCGAACTGGAAAATAGTTTTCAGAAAGATAGGAATAATGTGATAATTAGATTCATAATGACAACATCCTGAAATATATCAGTTTGATTAAACTCCAAAAGATCCCTCCTCCTTTAACCCTGTCTAAAAAGACATTAAAACAAGTTACATAAAAGATGAAACAATCCTAATCAAAATCTCTGAAATGTATTCTTATTTATTGCACAAAATTAGTTATCTTAATCTAATTCACTAAATGTCTTTGCTATGGCATAACTCAAGAATGGTTAGAGCTATAGCTACCAATTTTTTTTGTACTTACTAACAAGACTCGAGAGTGCATTTTAACTATATTAACTTTGGAAAATTCCAAGATTTTTATAATCATTACCAAGGACTAATTTGCAATGTAAATATAACACCAAACTGAAACCTAATTTATGTCCAAGCCCTATCAGTGGGGCATAGAATACATTGAGTGTATCCCCTGCAAAGGGTCAAGCCTCCATCTCAAAAAAGAAGTATCCTGGATATGACACTAAACTGCATCTGGTAGTGAGGCTCAATTTCTAGAGATCTGGGGAGTGTGGAGTATTCCTTCATTGTCATTACTCTCAGGTCCACTCGATCCCAAAGTTGTAGTACCTACTAGGGTCCCATCTATAGGTCAAATGGATCTGTTTCTAAAGCATTTTCTTAGATACTTGTTATGATATAAATATTTGATATACATTTTCATATATTAGATCCATGTTATCATACAAATATTTGATATATATATATATATATATATATATATATATATATATATATATATTTTCATATTCTAGATACTTGTTATCATATAAATATTTGATATACATTTTCATATATTAGATACTTGTTATCATATAAATATTTGATATATATTTTTCCTATACTTGATACTTGTTATCATATAACCATATGAAAAAAATTTAAATTACACAAAAAATCTAAATATAGATGTACAATGTAAGCAATTCCCTAACTAATGAGCATTAAATAAACCCAGAAAGGTTGACATGCCATTTCAATCAATCAGTCAATTGTATGTCCACAAGATTAACTAAACTGAATTTATCTTTTTTTTTACTCATATAAAAAACATCTAGCAAAAACCTTTTAGACAGAAAGTCTTTTATCCATGACTAATTTGTACAATTTTTTTCCAATCACTGGAAAACCAAAACTTTTCTAAAAATCATTTTTTTAGAACGATTAATGGCAACAAGAGGTCCATAAACATTAACTCCTCAATAATGTTTATTTACTCATAAGTTTTCACAAAAACATAATTTGGTTTCAAACCTGTAATAAAAAGTGGTACAGATATATTCATAACCAATTTATAAAATGTAAAATCACATTCATAGTGAAAGTTTTTTAGTAAACGAAATTAAGAAATGTCTCCAAAACTATAATGAATGGAGTTGGACATATAGAAGTTACAATAACTGTACTCTCATAAAAGTTTTTTGGCCTCAATTTCTGAGGTTAAGTATTATTATTGTACAGAGATCTATGGAGACTAGTGTCTTCACCTTGGTTTTTATAGTCTTATTGCTCTGATAATTTCTCAGTGAATTTCTGTTGATTGGTTTTACAGCATGTTAACCTTAAAAATGACTCTTCATTTTTTATTTTTAATCATAACCATCTTACAATCTGTATGTAATATGGGTAATTAGTGCTAGTAATGATAATTCCTTATCTATGAAGGCTAGTAGGGACAATGATGGAAACCTTGTGACAATAACAATCAAGATGAGGATAATATTCCAAGTGCATCAGCATATAATAACTCTATTCTCACAGTAAAAATTGGTAGTATATTTCTAAATATTGTTCAGACATAACTGTCTGATCCATTCTCTAACCATCCTCAGGTGTACAGTCTATGGAGTGGGGCAGAAGTAATTGGACAGTTAAATATATTTTATATTGTTACTAACTGCTCCACCACTTTTGCTTCACCCTGTAGATAAAGGAGGAATTGCTTCCTTCTATCAAGTAATATCTACTAAACTTCTCTTTTCACTATAAAAAAAACACATTAAAAGAAAAATATACTGATCAAACCAACCCATTCTATAAACCCTCACAATGTTAGATAATATAGTTGGTTCTATATTTTATACAAAGGTTTGCACTGCTGAACAAAGAAATCCATGCTGGCCTGACATACAATTACGTTCAAAGTTAATGCATACAACTTCTTTCAAACTCCTCACCTTTTATCCATTCCTCAAAACTTATCCCTAAATGATCCCTTGTTCCAAATAAGGTTTGCAATTCTTGACTCAAAATTAATGAAGGCACTTTTAGGTTTATTGAGTAGTACTTTATTGAGTAGCACTTTATTGAGTAGCACTTTATTGAGTAGTACTTTATTGAGTAGCACTTGATTGAGTAGTACTCTTCCTAATCTTTAAAAGGTTGAAAATATTAAGAATTCTTAATCTTTGTTTAAAAAAAAAATTTTTTCTGAGAATATAACAGATGGATTCATGCCTTTCCCAAGAGCATTAGTATGAAGTCAAGTGCAAACAGCTTGTCTGGGATTTGAACTTGGTGTGTTGATTCCATTTCCTTCAAAGATAACCATTATACTAAGTAAGCCAGGGTGGCATGTTGTAAGCTTTCTAAAATATGACAAAGTGGGTGGTGAAAAAAAAAAAAAAATTTAAGAACCCTGGGATAGATGACTGAATTTCATTCTTCTGTTTCTCTACATTATACCTTCCACTAGTACCTCTCCCCATTTTCTTTATTTTCAGTGTAAAAATGCTTCTACCATATAAGTCTGCTTTGTCAGTTGAGCTAAGAATACACTGACTACATCCCTTACTGAAGGCTAAGTCCCTTTCAAAAATAGGTCTCCTCAATATGACACAAACTGCATCTGGAGTTGTGAGGAGTGTGAAGTCACCCTTTCTTTCATTACCATTATTCTTAGATACACTCAAACCCAAAATGATAGTACCAGTTAGGGATTCCTCTATGGGTCAAAAAGATCTGTTTAAAAGTTATTTATATGAAATAAAAATACTTGATACCATATATCTGCAAATTATTTATATTAAGAATAGCTATTTGAAGCAATAATTGTTTACAAAATATTATTATCATTATTATTATCATTTTAGACATTTGAGAGTTTTTCACACCAGTGTTAGCAGATGGTTTTCCACTGGAGACTAAGTGACAACAAATCTCCTCAAGTCTCCAGGACTCTTAATTTATTATTATTATTATTATTTGTTACTTAAAACCCTACAATTGCTTACAAAAAATTACTGTGGCATTAAATAACTTAACAAGGATTAACCTTAATATAAAACCAACCAAACAACCAACAAACAAACAAACAGAAATTCACTCAGAATTATACACTAGTGTATAACAATGATATTTCAAACTATATAATTACTTGAAATATTTGAAACCTTATAACTGTGTGCAATCAATCTGTATTAGATAGATTTATATTAAGATTAGTTACTTGAAGCTAGAATTGGTTGGTTGGTCGGTTGGTTGGATTTTATGGCATATCAACCTTTGTAGGTTATTTAACACCAAATCCATTTTTATATAAATAGTCAGATCTATTTCAAACAATTCATTTTTGCATGAGTACACAGTTTGATTGTCAAAAACATTTCTATTTCAAGCCATTCAGTTTATTCAAACAGTTCGAATTCACCTAATTCAGTTTTGTATCAGTACAGATTTTGTTTACACACAGTTAAATGTCAAAACAGTTCTATATTAAACAATTCAGTTTAGTGTAAGTACAGTTTCAATGTCAAAAACAGTTCCATTTTAAACAATTTAGTTTAGCATAAGCACACAGTTTAAATGTAAGTATAGTTTAATTATCAAAACATTTTCTATTTCAAGCTATTCAGTTTAGTCAAACAGTTCTAACTCAAACAATTCAGTTTAGCATAAGTATGGAGTTCTTTTTAATCCGTAGATAGGGCCCTTATCAGATGCTACCATTCCAGGCCAAAGTGGACCAAGGAGCAACAGCAATGAAGGGGTGCTCTGCATTCCCCAAAGCCCCAGCATCACTGGAACCTCACTATCAGATTGTTTAGTGTCATATTCAGGACTCTCATTTGGGGAGGTCTTACTCCTCTACAGAGGTGCAGTTGGTGTATTCTACAGCCCCAGCCAACTAGGCAGCTATAATTGTTTACCAGCAATTATTAGTTACTTGAAACCATTTGACTGCTTAAAAAAAACTCAATTTGGCATAAATAACTTAACTAAAATTGACCAGTCATATAAGTCAGAGCCTAATCCAAACAGAATATATATGGTATAGAAATATATCTTATTTAGATAGACTACAAATTGAATTAAAACATATATGATATAGAAGTATATCTTATTCAGATAGCTTACAAATTGAATTAAAATTTTCCTAATCTTTGGAGGGTTTTAAATGCCAAGAGTCCTTACATATTTATGATTAATCTTTGTTCAAGAAAGTATTTTCTTATATGAATAATAATCATGCAAGTAATAACAAAAACACATAGAAGTGAATACAACAAACTAGTTTAAAGAGGATACAAAAGCATATCTGCTAGAGTATGAACAATAATGCACTGGAAACTGTCCAAGAAACTTGAATTTAACCAAGTAAACGAATAGTCTGAGCATAAATCCCAACCTGTCCAAGAAAAAAAACAAAACTTTTTGTCCGTGAAAAAAAAAATGAAAGTTTTTTTTTGAAAAAGATAGAAAAGTATGAGGTGAAGATAAAGAAAAAGGAAAAAAAGAGAAAAGAAAATTATCTTACAAATGATTATGGGACTGATTATAGTTAGGTTGTCTCTGCGGGTAGGCAGAAAAAAAACAATGTAGTCACTACACCAACAGATTGAAACTGAAAAAAAAAAGGCAGGGAAAAAATATTGGCATAAAAGGTTGGTTGGTTGGTTGGTTGGTTTTATAGCATGTCAACTCATGTTAGGTTATTTCATATTGAAGTTAGTTTCACAATGATGGTCACCAATTATATATGTTACAAAAATGTATCTTCACAATCATTTTAAAGTGATAAACACTTCATACCTAGTAGTAATATTAATATTAAAAGAACCAATGTAGTAATAAAGTTTAACCATTTTAAATGCATACTAATATGCAGTCTGAAGTTATTAAGCAAATCACATAAAATTCAATAATTCAAATTTGGTTTGAAAAAAAAAAAACTGTCAAATTTTAAACAATCATTTTAGAGATCAAAACAAAGCCTGAGTTTAAATTTTAGGTAATATCAAAGTTTTATGGAAGTTATTTGATGTCATCATCATCATCATCATCATGTCGTGCGGCTAGCATGGATATCCCTGACCCTCTCTCTCCACGTCTCCCTATCATTCATCGTCTCTGGCAGGTCTTCAGGATTACATCCTGTATCATCACATAGCTGCTCTATGTATGTTCGAGCTGGTCGTCCTGCTTTTGATTGGCCATATGCGGGGGTCCACAGGAGCACATCACTTACAATCTCGGCCTTGCTTCTCCAGCAGTGTCCAGCATGTCTGGTTCGTCTAGCTTGTATAGTTTTTGTGACAGGTGGTAAGTTACCATACAGTTGGCGCCTTGTAGGGTGTTGCTGCCAGGACTTGTTTAATATTGCTCGCAAGATTCTTGTATAATTGCTGTCCAGCTTCTTCTCCAACCATTTAGTCAGTGTCCAAGTAGTGCATCCATACAGCAGCACCGACACGACCGTAGCCTGGAAGAAACTGCATTTCATTTTATCGGTCAGGTTTGATTTCCATATGATCGAAAGCCTATCTATAGCTGTCCATGCCTTTGTTAGCCGTGTGTTGATGTCTTTTTCGGTTGATGAGACGCTGCTTCCTAGGTAGGTGAATTTGTCAACCAATTTCAGGGAGGTTCCTTCTAGTGTGGAGATGTCGCCTTTCTGATTAAAGCACATAAATTCAGTTTTGTATGCATTAACATGGAGTCCAATGCCTGCAGCGGCTCATTCCAAACTATGCAGTAGTGTTTCGGCTTGGTTGGGTGTATTGGCCAGTAGCGCTATGTCATCGGCGTAGTCGGCATCGGTAACTGTTTTTGTGGGGTACCTTCTGCTCCTTTTCTTTGTCAGCACGAAGCCGTTTTCCCTAATGTTATCGATCGATGTCCAAAGTATTGTAAAAAATGACAAAACAAAAAAAAAAAACACTGAAATTATTAGCCAAAACCAAATAATCCCATTTCACTTAATAAAAATTAAAATTTGAACAAGTAACAAACACACATGATAAGTCTTCAAACCCTTTACATTTTAATATAATGACTCTTCTTCTCAATAACTGCAAGTAACCTCTTATCCATTAATTCTGTTGATACTTTTACCTCAACAGGTTCAATTTTTGACATGGTAGTTTTAATTGATTCACATAGGTCTACTTTGCTGTTATATTGTTTGTCACCTTCAAATAATCTCAACACCACAATTTACCATAGATGTTCAATCAGATTCAGATCAGGACTTGATGATGGTCATTCAATTATCTTCTCTACTGTAAATCTTTTTATGCTAGAAGAATTCATAGGTAAGCTTAGATACATGAGAAGTTGTATTGTCATAAATAAATACACACTTCACTTTGAAACTGCGACTGGGATTTTTACTTAGCAAAGAAAGTCTTGTCCACAAGATTGCAATTGTTGGCATTGTTCAGTTGAACTCCTTCATTAATTTTGAATGGTCCAATAATGGTTTGGTTGAAAATTACAATCCATACCATCACACTACTGCCTCTTTGTTAAATTTTAGCCCCAGGTAATAAAATCCATCCTTTAGCTCATCCATCAGATTCATCAAATATTACCTGAGGTTCATCCGTGAAAATTCCTGCCTTTTCAAAGATCTAAGTGCTGGTCGAAAGTGATTGTTTCACTATAACTCATTTAATTTTGACTTCATCTTGACAAAGCAAGTTCTTTAAGCCTTTTTCTTTGCAACAAGTTCTCAAGGTATTATTAAATTATATTTTAAACCGACCGGCTCATTGGCCTAGTGTGTAGAGTGTTCACAAATGGTCTGGGAGACCTGGGTTCAATCAAAGGTTGCGTCATACCAAAGACTTTAAAAATGGTACTTGATACCTCCTTGCTTAACACTCAGCAATATAAGGTACGTATCAAGGGTAAAGTGGAGCAATCCAGGGAAAGGAGTAGTGCCCTCCCCTGCATCTCAGTGTAGTAGCTATTGAAAAGGGAGCCTTCTGGTCGCCCTTGACTATGGTCACCAACAACTTTTTATATTTTAAACATCTTTCTTTATCATTCGATTATCTCTGTGAAGCTCCTTTGAAATCTACAAAGTGGACATTCCTTTACTCAATAACTTTGACATTTTCTGTTTTTCAGTATTTGTTTACTCATGTTTCAATTTGTTTTTATTTGATTTCAGAGGTCTTAAGCTAATATTAGTTTAATTCAGTCCATTTTCGTAAATTCCAAATATCTCAAAAACTAAACAATGAAAATGGCAGAAAATTTAGTAAAATATTTAACTAAGCATGGAAATGAATGAGTTTAAATCTGACAAATATTGGTAAACAACTTTTTGAACTAAGGAAGTTTTTGGATTTGCATAATAACTTCAGACAGGCTGTATCTGCAATATCAATGTTTTAAGAGTCAATGTATTAATTTTGTTCAAAATCATTTTAAATATTACCTATTTGAAAGATTTAATTCACCCATGGATAGGATTCTAACACATCAGAGTGGATCTGGGAGTATGTATTATCCTAAACCCTTCGTCACAGACAGGTTATGACACAAGATCAATTTTTAAAGGGAGTACTGCTTCTTTTGAATTTGGAGAGGTTTTTATCTATTAGATATTAGATAACCAAGGCTAAAGAATCTAATTTGCCCTACCAATACATATGGGGGAGGGAGAATGGCTGGATTTATGCCTTTCCTAAAAGTATTAGCACAAAGAGAAATGCAAAAAACTTCATCCAGGATTTGAACTTGAGCTGATAGTAGACCTGGGAGCAATAGCAACTAAAAGATGACACTACTCTGCTCCAAAGCAGGAGCCTCACAACCAGATGCAGTTTAGTGTCGTATTAAGAAAAAGGAATAAAAGCTGATGATTGTGCACATTATCAAATGATTTGAATAGTTTCCTTGAGTCTTTAAAAAAAATTGGAAAAACTGAAAGATTTTTTAAAAAGTTAGAATATTAAGGTGAGAATATTACTGGAAACGGTAAAAATACTGAAAGTGAAGTAAGTGCCGTAGCTTTTAGCATACTTATTGTCACTTTATCTCCAACAAGAGCAAGCAGGTAACATTTGTGAAAAATATTAAGTCAGTAGTAAAAAGACAAACAGTAAAAAGGAAAAAATATAAAAGATAAAAAGGAAGACAAAAAAAAAAAGAAAAAGAGAAGAGAAAAGAAAAGAAAAAGAGAGAATAAAAGAAAAAGCACAGAATAAAAAAGAAGAACAAAAAAAAGAAAAAAGTCAAAAGGAACCGAAAAAGAAAAAAAAAGGTAAAAGAAAAAAGGAAGACAAGAAAAGGAAAAGAAAAGAAATAGAGAAAAAGAAAGAGAACAAAGAGATAAGGGGAGAGAAAAAACAAAAGAAAAGAAGAGAGAAGAAAAAAGAAACAAGAAAAGAAAAAAAAAAGAAAAGAAATTAAAAAAATAGAGAAAAAGAAAGAAATCAAAAAAGAAAAGAAGAAAAGGAAGAATTAAAACCAAAGAAAAGGAGTAAGTTCTTCACCAATTTAATCTGATTTCTGTGAGACTTAGAATAAAACCTTCTCAATCAGTTTTTGAAAACTTGTCATTTTTTTTTTTTTTTTTGATCTGCTTAAAAAGAAAAATGTCAACTTGAAGCACTTACTGCCAACTTGAGAATCCAGTGACTTGCTCTGTGCTGATTATATCTGCAGTTGTAACTCTTCAGCTTGTGAGGAGGATTAATGTCATCATTCAATGTTTTTACTGTCTATTAAAATTTAGACTTTGAATCAAAACCAATCAGATATTAATTATTCTATTGTTCACTTTCTAACTCTTGATAATAAACTAAAAAATAATCCAAATCAATTATTCTCTTTTTAGTAAGTATAGAACATAATATGTTCTTTGAAGTAGAAAAAAAGTGAAAGAACACTGCAATAAGCTTATCTTTGCTTGCCACACTTTAATCATATACAGTTTCAGGTGGGGAAAACAAAATACTGACATTTTTAGTCTTATCATGAGATATCATTCAATACAATTAGGATATTGAGAAAAGGCACGGAAGCTCTGAGTTTTCAAAGATGTCTACTAAAGAATTATAGCACACACACACACACACACACACACACACACACACACACACACACACACACAGAAAAGTTTTCACTGAAAAAATATTTGAATCAAGAAAAAGAATAAAAAAAGATAATTTCACTCATTAAATTGTTTTTAAATTTTGATAAATCATCAGCCAGGATCTCTGAATATAACATACATACATACATTGTCATGCATAAATAAGTAGACATCTAACAATTTTATACAAAGTTAATTCTGAACCAGATACCAGAATTATATCATTTTTAGTGGAACATATTAATAGCTGTTATTTATTACCAAACTCTACAGCACTGAAACTGTAACAAAAACAGAAATATGTAGCAGTATAAAAATAAGTACACTTGTTATATACATTTATAGAATTTCATTGTCATTTACAGAGGTGTTGCAATTTTATTTCTGCTTATAGAGGTGTTGCAATTTTATTCTTTGTTTCAAATGTGTTACAATTGTATTTTTGGTTACAAAATTGTTGCAATTTTATGCTGATTTATAGAGGTGTTGCAATTTCATTTTTATTCACAAAATTGTTGCAATTTCATTTTTATTCACTAAAGGGTTACATTTATAGTTTTGGTTGCTGTGTTTCAAAGCTTCAGAGTTTATTTAAAAAAATAACAATGCTTAATATGTACGCTTTGCTTGTCCAAAATTAAAAAAAAAAATATCCTAGTATATATAAATTACATATTTTGATATATATATATATATATATATATATATATATATAGTGAAAAATGTATTATTGTAGCCTAAAAATCTGTAGCTGTTTATCTTCTAACCCTGATAATGAAAATCACTAGATCCCAAACACATGGATAACATTTACACTTATTGAAAATGAAAAACCTTTGTCATGGTTCTAACCATTTAACCACATGAGCAAGTGATTTGAAACTGTTGAAATATAACCCAACAGATAAACAAATTATTTTCATATTTCTACAACTTCTTTAAGCCTAATAATACATAAAGAATTTCTTGTATTACTTTGAATAAACTACTAAGTTTCAAATACAAGTGAAATAGGATTTACAAAAGTTAATCTCAATGACTACAAGTCTTTTGTTTTGGGCCTTTTTGGTTGGAAGCAAGAAGCAACCAAAGTTCAGCCTAATCTTTCTAGTTCAATTGTTCCTATCGTTATAAAAAATGTAGGATCAAACTGAGTAATGAATTTTAATGGCATGTCAACCTGTCAAAGGTTATTTTATACTCAAATGTTAAATCCAATTAAGTGTACATTTATACTTACATTTTTTCTGTAGTTTTTAAGAGGTTTTTTTTTTTGTATACAAGTGCATGGTTTCAAGTATTCCTCTCTAATATTCATCTTTCAATAGATGTATTTGACCAATAGCTGGGACCCTAACTGGTACTACAACTCTGAATCAGAATGGACTTGGGAGTAATGGCAAAGAAGGGTTATTCCACTATCCCCAGAACTGGAGCCTCACTCATGGATGTGGTTTACTGTCATATCCAAGACATTGTTTGAGAGGAAGAGTTGGTTGGTTGGTTGTTTTGTTTTATGGTGTATCAACCCTTTTTGGCTCATTTAATGCCAAATTAAATTGCAAACAATTCAGTTTAGTATAAGTATAGTTTTTGTTTACAAACAGTTAAATGTCAAAAGAGTTCAGTTAAATGTCAAAACAGTTCTATTTCAAACAATCTAGTTTAGCATAAGTATACAGTTTCAATATCAAAAACAGTCCTATTTCAAGAAATTCAGTTTAGAAAAAGTTCAGACAGTTCTATTTCAAACAGTTCACTTTAACATTAGTACACTGTTTAATTCTATTTGACCCATAGATAGGACCCTATCAAGTGCTACCACACTGGGCCAGAATGGACCTGGGAACGATGGCAATGAAGGGGTACTCCGCATTCACCAAAGCTTGATCATTACTGGAATCTCACCATCAGATTGTTTAGTGTCATATCTAGGACACCCGTTGGGGGAGTCTTACTCCTCTGCAGAGAGGCAGTCAGTGTATTCTACAGCCCCAGCTGAAAGAGCAATTGAGAGGAAGAGGTTGTATTCTTCCACTGGGGATCCAATCGGTGTATTCTTAATCATACCAAAATGACAAGAGTAGGGCCAGAGTGAATGCCCAAGGCACTCCACATAGAAGAATGCATATGGGGCTGAACCATTCTTCTGTATGCATAAGGCAACATATTAAGCTTGACTTCATGTTACATTTGACCAATGCAGATTGTCTGTGGCAGAGTGGTTAGTAAATTAATTCATTGTCAACAAGTAGTTGTACAAGCAGGACAAATGGTACCATTTTTTTTTTTTTTGAGATCTACTTTATTGATAACTGATACAATGGACAACTAAAAATTAACTATTTCTTTGGATCCAAGTAAATTGGGGTGGGGAGACAAACTGTTGATTGGTACTTTAACATTTAAAATACTTTTAATGTTATGAAATCTTTAAATGTCATCGTATTCAAAAATATCACAATCTGTTTATTCTTTAAGGACACAAGTGCTAACCTATTGCTGACAGATACTACACACATATAGAAAAATATACATAGAAATGTCATATATACAAACACACATATATACAGATTCTGCCAGAATGATCTCCCAGATTTAAAATTTCTGTAATGCAGGTACTAGCAGCAGTAAGCAGGTGGGAGTATTTCTTTGAACAGCAGCAGCCATGATATTTTAGTCACCATCATGGCATGAAATGGTGAATATCATGCATTTTTGACAAACTTATTTTTAAACAGCCCAGTTGGCTGGGGCTGTTGAATACACTAACTGTATCTCTGCAGAGGGGTAAGATCTATCCCCAATGAGTGTTCTGGATATGACATTAAACTATCTGATGGTGAGGCTACACTAATGCTTTAGGGAATGCAGAGTACCCCTTCATTGCCATTGCTACCAGGTCTACTCTAAGTGGAAGTGGTAACACATGATAGGGTCCTATCTATGGGTCAAATAGAACTGTTTGACATTTAAGCTATGGGAAAACAAATGACTTGTGTTAAATTGACTTGTTTGAAATACAACTGTTTGAACATTTAACTGGGTGTAAACAGATGACTGATGTTTAATTGAATAGATTGGTTGTTTGGTTGGGTTCTATAGCATATCAACATTTGTAGGTTATTTAATGCCAAATCCATTTTCATACAAATAATCAGTTCTATTTCAAACAATTCAGTTCAG